>JARYZH020000229.1:0-477500 GCA_030021035.2 Notholithocarpus densiflorus | reverse complement strand
GAAAACTTTGTCTTGTTAATTTTTATTATTTGTTTGTAGGAATCCACATCAAGTGACGGTTAATATGCTTGAAATTACGTTCATGAACGTAAGGATATTTGAGGAAGAACAAATAATTCTCATAGGATTGTCAGAAACTAAGCTAAACATGGACACATTTATAACCTTGGGAGACCAAAGTCTCATATATATATATATATCTACCACTTTGTGGATGTAAGTAATATTTTCTTAATAAACAATGAATGGTCAAACAAATGTTTAATGCAGCGTAAATGCGTGTTATTTTCTAAAAAAAACAAATCATTACTTCAACATCTCATGGTATAATTTAAAATAAATTTCCTTCTCGAAATTTAAAAAAAATAATAATAATTCATATATCAATGTCAATCTAACCTAGGCAGCCTAAACTAATTATTTCCCGTAACAATATCACCATTGTGTTATCTTGACATATCTTTGGACAAGTTCACCAATCTATTATCTACCTCCACAAACAAAAAATGTTTGCTAACCTACGCTGCAAGGAATCTCTGTGCACCAACCAAAGCTGACAAGGAAAAAATGTTATATTATTAAGGGCAAAGTTTGATTATAACTCTACTTAATATCTATAGGTTCCAGTTAGCTCAATTGATGAAGTTTCTGATGGTTGAATAAGAGATTTAGAGTTCAGTCCCCACCTACACCAAAAAAGATTGGTGTCTTGGTCTAATAATAAAGAGCTATTATCAGAAGTGAACGTTATAGATTAAAACTCTACTCAATATCTGTAGGTTTCAATTAGCTCAATTGATAAAGTTTCTAATGGTTGAATAAGAAATTTAGAGTTCAGTCCCCGCCTACACCAAAAAAGATTGGTGTCTTGGTTTAATGATAAAGAGCTATTATCAGAAGTGAACATTATAGGTTAAAACTCTCTAAAAAAAAATACTTGATATTTTCTTTATTAAATATAAATTTAGAAAATTCACCGTTGGATTGTATTTTCTTTTTATATCCTCCATACTTGCAAAATTTCAAAAATATGAAAATTTTATAACTATATCATCAATCAAATATTTAAATTTTAAGTTTTTATACTCTAAAATTATGCATAAAAAATAAGTTTGTGGATTGAATAGTAAATAATATCCAACTAACATGAAATTTGACATACGTATTAAGAACATAAAGAATTACAATCCAATTGTTACATTTTCAAAATATGTAGTTATTTTAATTTTTTTAGTGGAAGTTGTAGTCAACCAAGTTTGTAGCCAAACTTTGTCCTATTTCATAAAAAAAAGATTGTCCTATTATTATTAGATAATTGACTAATTTCAAAATCATGCTTAGATTTTAAAATATTTAATTTTAATACCTATATTTTTAAAATACACAATTTAAGTATAATTTCTTAAATGATGTGACTTAGGTACCTCCAATTAAATTCAATTATGTGTTTGCATTAACTAATGAATTATATAGTTAAATTCAATTATCATTCAATACCAAAAAAAATGTATTTTTATTTTGGAATTCAACTAAGGATTCACATTTTTGTTCAATGGAAGATTCAAACGCACATATAAAAGTATAAAGGCTATAACAAGTCCATAAATTAATAAAGCTTTCAAAAAAAAAAAGAGTCAAATATTATATGTCTTATAATGGAAAAGAATTGAATGACTACATTTTGGGGTCTAAGATGATAAGTTTTAATGAATTTTTAATTTTTAAATATTTGTTAATTTAAGTTTGTATATTTATTTTATTTAAAAATCGTTCTTCTTATATTTCAAAATATCAATAAAAACAACTGTTCTTCTGGCCTAATGAGATAAAAATTGTTACTATACTTTTTGTATTTAGCTTTTGTTAATATCTATTTTACTAGTTATTAGGCAATCTTCAATGCTTATTTCGACATATCATAAGAGCATTAGCATTAGGTATGCTACATTTTTAGCATTTAGCCATGATTTTAAAATCTAGTACAATTAAAGAACTGCTTTTGCTCCCGATTTTAGGGGTTTTTACCGGACCGAATTTGTGCCCGATTCGAGGTTAAACTAGACGATCCGATCCGATTTTTAAAACTATACATTTAGCACACCAAAAAACATCCCACATCAAATGTTCCAAATGCTAAAAAATCTGGTATGGATGAACTATACAATTTTGTTAGTAGAATTATATAGTAAAAATGCTAAAACTTTTTACTCTTTTTTTTTTCCTTTCACTCTCCTCTCACATATTTCCATCTCTCTCTCTCTCTATCTCTCTCTCTCTCTATCTCTCTCTCTCTCTCTCTCTCTCTCATGCTTCTCTCACTCTCATTCTCAGCCTTTCTCATTCTCTTCCTCTCTCACTCACACTCTTGGCCTTACCATGCCTCCACCTTGCCACGCCACATCGCTAGATCTCTCTCTCTCTTGATTGATGAGTTATGGGTTTTTTGGGTTTGTTTGTTTTTTGGGATGGATTTTGAGAAGTGAATGTGGTGGGTTGTTGGTGGTGTTGGATGAGTTATGGGACAGGTTAAAGATAAGAGAGATAGGTGTTTTTAGAGAAATTAAATGAATTTTTTATTAGTTGTTTATATTATTTTAATATGTTGTAATGTTAAAATGGAACATTTGATGTAGGGTGTATTATCAAATACTATATTAAAGTAGCAAAAGTAGGATTTTGTGTGTTATTTTAGCATTTGGCATAGCACAGCTGATGCTAGACTCATAACAGAATTTTTTTTAATCAATTTAGGGTTTCATTTGTATTAAATATTGGCTCAAAAATTTGGGGACCTTATTGAAGATGTGGAAAGAATGCAAACCCCCCTCCACATATATATATAAGTTAGTTATGATTCTACATTTTGTAATTTGCTTGGGTACAATTTTGGGACCTTTTGTCTATTTAGTGGAGGGCCTTGAAAGTTGAAACCTTTAAAAAAAAAATTGGGACATGTAGGGACCTAAGGCCAAGGCCTTGAGATGTCACTATTGAATGGAATGGATGGAGAGTAACTATTTGGTACTCCTAAAATACAGTGATGTGATATTCACTCATCTCGTCTGAATAATAGGTTTTACTATGAATTTAATTAGTAGGATTCACCATTCATGTGAGAGGAGAATATACCATGAGTACTTGAAAATATTCCATGTATATGTATAAAGTATTGGAAATGAATAAACATGAAACGGGAGAAAGGAACGACAAAAGTTGACAAAAATCAATGGATTGTCATTTGCATAGGGAAAAATTGGTACGGGTCCAATCGAAGCAAGTCCGATGGACGACTTAACAACAACATTAGAAGCGACAAAAATCCAATGAACTCAAAATAAGCTTAATCACACTAACAAAAGTAAATAGTTGATGATACAATTATTCAACGGATTATGACTTAATGATTACATCACTAAGACTCTCAAAGTAACTCTTTCACCTTCAAAATTCTTAAGAAAAGAATCATTATCATCATATAACAAATGAAAAATGTTGATACAACACTTGCAAAAAAAAGAAGAAAAGAAAAATGCTAACATAGCAAACGAAACTCGTGCCACATCATCCACCTACTCCGATTCATGGATGTCGTTTGAAACGCAATCCATTATCATCTACTAGATAATGATAAGGATATTTTCAGTCATTTTGAACTTTTTTGAGAATTTTTTCAAAAAAAAAAAAAAAAAAAAAAAGCCCAAATATTCAAATTTAACCAAAAAAAAAAAAAAACACAAATTAACCAAATTGCATAATGGAGTTTTCATATTTTTGGTAGGAAACAATAAAGTTTTATTTTATTTTG
The DNA here is from genome assembly GCA_030021035.2 of Notholithocarpus densiflorus. NCBI lineage: Eukaryota > Viridiplantae > Streptophyta > Magnoliopsida > Fagales > Fagaceae > Notholithocarpus > Notholithocarpus densiflorus. The sequence goes on along the minus strand of JARYZH020000229.1, from coordinate 473,695 downwards.
GTAAACAAAAACAAAACAATAAAGTTCATACTATAATCTATCTCCTATAATATCCCTTTCTCTCTCACACACTCTCTTTTTCTGTCATTTCTCTCTCTCACATTAACATTGATACGCAAAAAGAAAGAGAAAAAAAACCAAACAAAAAAACAAGACTAGAAGAGAGAGAGTGAGAAAGAAAGAGAGAGAGAGAGAGAGAGGCATGGTTTCAACAAGAAGAAGTGGATCTCTCTCTGGTAACACCAACAACAACAATAGTAAAAGATCATCTTCCTCTGAAGATAAGCCTCCTTCACCAAAGCGTCAAAAGGTTTTTTTTTTTTTTTTGAAGAAATGAAATTCAACGCTCAAGATTTTCGATTTTTTTGTTTTTGTGATCTGTACGGTGTCGTTTTGGTCTAGGGCTTGTTTTCTTGACGGAAAGTTGTGGAATTTTCAGGTCGAGAATGGCGGAGAGAAACCGACTCAAGCGGTGGCCGAGAATTCAAAAGAATTGTGCGAGCCGTCGACGGCAGATCCGTCGGAAAATGCTCCGATCGTCGGAGAAGACGCCGTGAGTACTCAGAAAGACGAGGTTGCGCCAGCCACCGCCGTTGATGCTCCGATCGCCGACGGTGAGTTCTTTATTTTTTTTCTTCTTCTTTGTTTCGCTCTATCACTCTCTCACTATGCTCAAAGCTTTATCATTTCTTTGTCTGTGCATTTCGATTCGGTCAAAACTTTACGATTATCGAAACTCGAAGTTGAAAGTTTTGTTCTTTTTTTATTTTAGGAGATACGCCGAATCCGATTTCGATAGTTGATAAGCCGAGGAGTTCGTTCTCTTCGTGGAGTGTATATCAGAAGCGAAACCCGGCTTCGACCTACGAGCTTTCGACCCCGTGGTCCAAGCTTCTATCACAGTCTGCACAGGTTGGGATTGTGTTTTTGTTTTTTATTTTTATAAGGTTGAATTGAGTTGGGAAGTGGGTTTTCATTTTTCTGTGTGGTAATTGTTTGATTATATGCCGCAGAATCTGAATATTTCGATTTGCACTGATAACTTCATGATTGGGTCGAGTAGAAACTGCGGTTTATCATTGAAGGATCACACTATTAGTGGGAGTCTATGCAGAATAAAGCACACCCAGGTATACCTTGTGTTTCAGTATAATTTTACTTAGTTAGAAGTTTTGTAGGATAGTTATGAAATTAGGCATGGTTTTGATGACAATTGAGTAACAAGCAAGCACATATATGTATTTGTGATTGTACTTGGGTGTATGTACTTTGGTTTTCTATCTTTTTGGAGATGAAATCCTTAGAGATATGTACATGCAGTATGAGTACTCATTGTTTCTGGACATGATCAGCGCGATGGTAGTGACTCAGCTGTGCTAGAAATTATGGGGAGCAAGGGACTGGTGCAAGTAAATGGGACAACTATCAAGAGGAGCAGCAGCTGCATGCTCAACTCGGGTGATGAGGTGGTGTTTGGAGCAAACCATGCTTATGTATCCTTATCTTTGGTTCTTGGACGGTTCTTTGTTATATTCTTCCTTGTGTTTTCCTGTGTGTAGCTATGCATGTGTGTTTGTGACTCTGTTCATGGGCACCTTAATTCTTGTCAACATAGATATTTCAGCATCCCGTGCCTGAGGTTGCAGCCAAAGGTGCAGAGGTTCAAAGTGGTGTTGGGAAGCTTCTGCATTTTGAAAGGAGGACGGGGGATCCTTCAGCTGTAGCTGGAGCTTCCATACTGGCATCCCTTTCGGGCCTTTCCAGCATGAGACAAGATCTATCACGTTGGAAGTCTCCAACTCAAACTACCACTAAAGTCAACCAGGGTACTGAGGTGCCTGCTCAATCCGTTGTTCAGGATGGCACAGAGGTTGAGCTTGATGGCCTGGAATGCAACTCGGCACCAAACACCGGGAGTGATAAAGCTGCAGAAACTGGAACCACCAACAGGAACTCTCCTCATGATTGCAACCCGGACTCTGGCATAGAGGCAGGCAATGTAAAATTCTCTGGGGTGAATGATTTGCTAAGGCCTTTGTTCAGGATGTTAGCTCGATCAACTAGTTGTACACTAAAATTGAGCAAAAGTATGTTTAAACAGGTTTTGGAAGAAAGAAACGAGTGGATGAGGGATTCGCAGCCAACATCAACATCGGGTATGTCTGTGCGGTGTGCGGTATTTCGAGAAGAAGTTCTCTTAGGCATTCTTGATGGCAGGAACTTAGACGTTTCATTTGACAACTTCCCATATTATTTAAGGTATGATTCTTTCATTTTACCATGTCGTGATTAATTATATCTCTTCTAATCTTTTAGATATGTATGTCTGTGTGTTGTGTACAATTTAAAGATGGGTAATATTTATAAAAAAAAAATACAGGGAATTGTAATGATTTGCTTAATATTTTGACTTTTCCTTATTTCCTTTATTCATGTAGGCCCCCCCATCCCCAGGTTCTATGTAGGCAGCTCTTGTCTAGTGGATAACATATGTTGTGTAATTTTGAAATGTGTCTTATGGTTTCTGGAAACTAAATTTTTGTTGGCTGACTTGATTTGTCTATTAGACCAATGCTTCTATGTTACTGTATTTCAATTACTAATGGGTGTAAATTAACGTTGTAAAAAAAGAGATTTCGGGAATAATGTGGCTTGGTAGATGCCTTTGTCTTGGGTAGAAACCTAAAAATTATAAGATATCACAAATCCTTCTAGAAAAGGGCCCTGTTAGTCTAGATTTTCGTTATGGACAATTCCTTTATTTTGTGTCCTTTTTTACTTTAGATGTAGCTTTTGGCTATCAAATCATAGCTTTCAAGTTATCTTTCCTCAATAGAGGAATAAAAATCAATCGCATTAATTTATAATGGATAAAATTTAGGTGCAACATCTTAGGTGTAGTATATTAGGTTCCCCAATTGAATTTAAGCACTTGGTTGCATTAACCAATAAATTTTGATAAGTAAGAATAATTTTATTGAAAAAATACTACTTTCTACAAAAAGCACAAAGTAGTCTAGAGAAAACAAAAAAAATTATGTACAATAAGAAAGAGAGTCTATAAACATGAGAATGGGGTCACTAGATGTGAATCCCCATCTATGAGACTGTTCAAACAAAGTGCCTACAAATAAGGCGAAAGGATGGTCCTCCAAGTTCTCCAAATCCTCAAACGTACGTCTGTTATGCTACGTCCAAATAATCCACATCAAACATGGCAGCTCCAAATTCCAAATACCCAAAGAGTACTTCCTGAACCAATTCCTCCAAGCAAACAAAAGTCCATTCACTCCCACGTAAAACCCAAGAGACCCCACCCCAAACAAACTAAAGCAAAGCTTCATAACTGATAGGCTACACTGCAATGGAGCAAAAGGTGATCCACTGCCTTCCCACTACTCTGGCACATACAGTTCGAATCCACTTAATTATAACCCCTCCTCCCAAGGTCATCACTAGTATCTTCCCCCACGCTGCTGTCCAAACAAAGAAAGAAACTTGTCTGAGAGCCTTAGTACTCCAAATAACTTTCCTAGGGAAATTGAAAGAAGTGGATCCCCGCAAATCATTATAATAAGAACAAACACCTCACCCAGTTTCTGCCTTCACTGGGAGGAATATGAGAGTCCAAAAGAGGAATAAAGGCATCCACCAAATCCAACTCTCAACTGTTGAAATCCCGGAAGAATCTCACATCCCAACACCTCCTTGTCCCCACATCCTATCTCACCATTAGAGACTCTACTAGAGCCTCCCGATTAGTAGAAATATTGTACAAAACTGGGTCAACTTCTTTTAGAGGTTGATCACCCCACTGAGAGTCATGTCAAAACGAACTTGATTCTCCACTCCAACTTCAAATTGAATGTGCTAGTGAAACTTCTCCCAACCCATTTTAATGCTCCTCCAAAGACCACAACCATGAGAACCACTACCCAACTTTGAAGTCCAACCCACCCTTTCCTCCCCAAACTTTGAAGCTATAACATGTAGCGTCGATCCCAAACCTCCACAACCTCTTTCCCAAGAGAGCTTTATTGAAGGCGGTAATCTTCCTTATCCCTAAACCACCATTAGCCTGCATGCCTTGTCCCATCCTACCAATAAAAAACAAATAGTATTATCTTTTCCAAGGATAATTAAATTCAATGCAACTAAATGCTTGAATTTAATTGGAAAACCTAAAGTGCTCCACCTAAGGTATTATACTTAAGTTTTACCTATTTATAATTGAACGGAATAGGTTGTGAAGCTGCTTTGTATTGCTGTAGTGTGGCCTTGATACCTAATATTCTAGGTCTAAATTAAAAATGAAAGTGGTGTGTTACCTTATGAAGTAAAGGTTCATTTATTTCTTTTATTTAGTAGGAGGAGATTGTAACAATATAATAAGATAAATAAGGGATGGTATGAGGCCCCTGGTTTACAATGAGGCGCCTGATCTTGTCAAGATAATGCCATGATCTCATTTGTTTGAAAATTCTGAAGCGGATTTTCTGGATATTAGAGTTGTTTTTTATTGATGTTCTCCTTAGGACTATGTCATGATGAAATTTCTTCCCTTTTCCTGTCCTCTTTGAGAGGAATGGTCTTTATCCAAATTTATGTGCTTTAATCATTTGCCTTTGTCATAATAGTTTTCTATTTTCTATTAAGAAAAAAATAAAGTTGGTATTTCAAGCTTAGAATTTAATCAATCTCCACATTTTCAAATCAATATGATTTTCTGCTATTGGGTTTCTTTCATGGACTTGCTTTGGCTATAATTCACTTCTAGGGATCTTATTTCCTCCAAAAGGATTATCTCATGCTAAATGCAGTGTGGTGGAATCAAAAGGTAGCACAAGCTTGCTTATAGCTCTTGTTCCCTGCCTTCAACATGAGACAGGTTTCGAGAATTAGGACATATCCTCTTAATGAGTGGAACTTATGGACTTTGAGGCAGGGATCCATTTTATTTGACATTAATTTCAGTGTTCTGTGAACCATCTATTTTGGGAAGCCAAGTTGTAGTGACAAACAATCCACTTGACATGATGCAAAACAACTTGCTTCTATTTGAAGTCTTCTTGGGTTTGATGTTGTGAATTTTTAAGTTCTGATACCGTTTTTTTTTTAGGTAAATGCTAGATACTCATGCACCCCAGGAAATTCAAGCCTAGGAAGCACGGGCGCTTAATTTAGGGTGTCGTACCTGTGTTGTACCTATGTCATACCGGTGTCGTATGGTCTCATGTTATAATTTTTCAGAAAATGCTTGTGTCGCCGTGTTTTACCTGTACTTGTGTCCTTTTCTGTGCTTCCTAGATTCAAACCCCCACCCTCACCCACTGCCCCTTGCTTATTGGGGGTGGAAGTGTGCCATTTAGCCCAAAGGCCTGATACCATTTATTTATCATTTTGTTTATTTTTTTCGTTATTCATTTGGTTTCATTCAACCATGGAGATTAGCTGATTAAATGATTGGTAGATAACCAAGTGTGTTGTGGTTTCCTAACTAGATTACACATATGCGTGAGTTTTAGTGTGTCCATTGGCTGACTGGTAGACAAGATGTTGGATGGTTTTTGATATTGAATTCTGCAATCATAACTTGTGGTTTCATTTTTTATTTTTATTTTTTACTCTTGCAGTGAGAACACACAAAATGTGCTGATTGCAGCTTCATTTATACACTTGAAGCATAAAGAACATGCAAAGTATACCTCGGAGCTTACTACTGTGAATCCGCGAATTTTGCTCTCTGGTCCTGCAGGTTTGTGTGTATTTTTTTTTTAACCAATTTTAATCTCTAGGGTGTAGGGTTTGAGATATATCAATAGATGTTGAGGCTAGATTGGTGGTTTACATTCCAGAAAATTGAACTGCAATTTTTTGTTTTGTTTATGAACCTCTTTACAGGGTCGGAGATATATCAGGAGATGTTGGCAAAGGCACTTGCTAATTACTTTGGGGCTAAGTTGCTCATATTTGATAGCCATTCATTGTTGGGTGTAAGATAAAATTACTTTCTTGACTCTGATATTAGAATTACAGTTATACCTATTTTCTATTTGATATTTCTGGAATTAAGCTCTTCCTCTTTCCTTACTTGCTGTTTTTATGATACCCAGTGACTAAATTGATCATTCACGCATGGTACAATGATTTGCTGCAATTTTATTTAGTTTTTGTATTCATTATCTGATTTCTCTTTTGATGTTTTGTTTGTTTATTTACCAGAGATGATCAGGCTAATTGATTGGAATATTAATAACAAACATGTAGGGGTTATCTTCGAAGGAAGCAGAGCTGCTGAAAGATGGAAATAATGCAGAGAAATCTTGCAACTGTGGCAAACAAAATCCTTTACCCATGGACTTGGCTGCGAGCATGGATCCGTCAGCAGGTGAAGCAGATATACCCGGCTCTTCAAATGCACCTTCTCCTTCTGGCTTGGAATCTCAGCCTAAGATGGAGACTGACACTGTACCCTCTTCTTCTGGGGCATCTAAGAATGACTTGTTTAAACTAGGTATACTTTTTGCATTATATTTAGAAATGGCCTTTGCATGTGGATTTCCAGTTGGATGTTTGGATTTCCTTTTGTTTCCTCTGGATTCATTTCTACAAATATGATATGTGCAGGTGATAGAGTAAAATTTAATGGTTCGGTTTCTGGTGGCATGTATACAGTAGCATCTTCTTCACGGTAAATCTTTATGAATAATTGCCAGTGCTATATTATCATCTTTTCTGGATGCTTCAGTTTCAGATACTCTTTGCCCATTTGATTGTTTTTGTTATTCACTTGTATTCTTCTGAGGGAATTCATGCTTAGGCTCTCTTTCTATCTAAACTTAATATTATATGGCCTTTTTTCGTGTTTATTTTTGTGCAACATGAACTTTTAAGGTGGTTCTGCTGTAACACATGCTTTGTGAACTTAACGTGTAGGGGCCCATCTAGTGGAGCCCGTGGAAAGGTGGTATTAGTTTTTGAGGAGAATCCGTGGTCAAAAGTTGGGGTTAGGTTTGATAAACCTATACCAGATGGGGTTGATCTTGGAGGTCGGTGTGAGGCAGGTTACGGATTCTTCTGCAATGGTAAATTTTACTGTCACACCATTTTCACAAGCTTAGACCTCATAAGATGTCTTATTATTTTCATCATTTTCTATTGTTATATGTTGAATCTCTCTCTCTCTCTTTCTCTAGTTTCTGATCTTCGTTCGGATGGCCCGAGTGTAGAAGAATTGGACAAGTTGCTTATTAACACTTTGTTTGAGGTAGATTTTCTTCCTTGTTCTAAACAATTGATTCTATTTAGATTCTCTTTTGTGAATAATATTTTCATTAGCTTGTGGATGACTTTTAACATCTTATTGCCAGGTTGTATTAAGTGAGAGCAGAAGCTCGCCTTTCATTCTGTTTATGAAAGATGCTGAGAAATCCATTGTAGGAAATGAAGTTTCAACATTCAGAAGCAAACTTGACAAGCTTCCTGATAACGTGGTTGTAATTGGTTCACACACTCATACTGACAATCGCAAGGAGAAGGTAATGTTTGCATTGTTACAAATTTATCAATCATGCTGGGGATTTCATTTTCCCTTCGATTATATAGTCTGATATGCTTGTATAATTAAATGCAATGTGAGATGAGGTACAGCTTGAGTCTCAACTTCATCCTTCCTCAACTTTAAAATAGAAATGATGAATAAAGATTACAATGGCTTTTACGACATGTATTGAACATAATGCGTGTCTATATTCTTACATACATGCATCATTTATGTCTTTGTTGAATATGACATAAATTTGGCCTTTATTATCACAATTTTCTGGCACTTGCATCATACATTATGTAGATCATGCTGTTTGAAGTGACTTATATACCTGTTTTGCATTTCTACACCTAGTTGCTGCAGTTCTAAATATTTTTCTTATTTTTTTGTGCACTTATTACGAGGGTTTTTTTAATTTTAGTTTTAATTATTTTATTTTATTTAATTATTATTACTTTTAACAATTACTAAATCAGGAATTTATGTCGATATGAATATTAGGTACTAGGTTAAAAAGTAGTAATGCTGACCATCATTCATTGATGCTAGGAGGATATCAGTAGCATAGGTGTTAACACTAAAGAAAAGGTTTTACGATGCCACCTAGTCTATTTGGAATGCCTGGAGGAAGGACCAACTACCTTGGTCTGGGAATGGGTTCAGGAGGGGTCTGCCTACCAAGGCCTAGGAGTATACCAATCTGAGAGAGTTGAAAATCTGACTTGCTTGGAGAACTACTCGGCACATTCTACTCCGATATTTTTTGCTGCTTACTGTGATGGTGTAAACCTACCATCTAAGCAGCATTCCTTTATACCTGTTATTGTGCTACTTAAGAGAGCAATGTACTATCCTGGGTAGCATTAGGTGTGGTGAGTTAATTGTTATTTCAGATGAGTAGAGAAAGCTAAAGAAGCATGATAAAGAGGTCATTGCAGTCAAGTAGAGTGACACCTTGGATTTGTAGGGGAGCCAATGAATTTTGCTTGTATGTTGCATTTTAAGTATTTCTTATGGCTTCCTCATGTAGATCTGTTTTCTTCTTACCATATATATTTTTTCTTGCAGTCACATCCTGGTGGTCTTCTTTTCACAAAATTTGGCGGCAATCAAACTGCTCTTCTTGACTTGGCTTTCCCGGTAATGCTTAGTCTCTAGATAGTTGATGGGTTTCCATTTTTCCTTGAAGTTGTGCAAGTTTTGGTTGATGTTTTCCTATTGTGAATGTGGGTTGTTCTTTCTGAAGCAGAAATGTGCCTTATAATGGTACTGCTTCCTGGATATTCAGTTTCAATAAATTTTTCTAGGATTATGAAGATTTTTTGGTTAAAAAATCTTCCTACTTGTATTATCAGTTTTTTCTGGGTTTTTTTTTGGGTGAATAATATTTTATGGAGGCATTTCCAATTTTCCATAAATTTTATTCTGATTTTGATGTTTGTAATTTATTGACATATCATCATTGTTCTTTGTTTGCCTGTTGCTACTACATCTGTCTAATATATGTGAAAGACATAAATATTTGTTGCTTTGGACAAAAAGAAACTTAAAGTTGAGGATATTTACTTTACTAAGTTTGGAGTTTGAAATGTTTGTGTTATTATAATCAGCGATGTTGAACAGTAATTTCCTGAACCTTCTATTGTTCAAAGTAAGAATGACTAAAATGTTGTATGAAAGAATAAATGTAGATTATTAGGGTGGGTAATTTGCTGGTTATGCTCAGTTTGTGATTGGGAATGGCCAAAGAGTGATAAAATATGGTGTGGGAACCAATCGTTGAAAGAGCTGCATTTGGAATTATATGCACTTGCTGTTGAGAAGGAGGCCTTGATGAATTCTTACTTGGACAATTAGAATGTTGGGTGTGGGGGGGGGGGGGGGGGATCTTCCCCTTGGAATATCAGGTTTATTTGTGCTTTTAATGATTGGGAGTTTGAATCAGTAGACTCTATGTTTAATGTTCTACGCATTTCCAGGGGGAATGCCCTGATTAGGTGGATGGTGATTAGTTAGCTATAGTAAGTTTGATGTCCATTCTTATTAAGAGGTTTTGAGATGTTCAAATGGTGTCTTTCCTTTAGAAGTGCCTTTGGTGCAGTAGGCTCCAAGAAGAGGCACATTTTTTTATGGATGACAGTATGCAGGAAAATTTTAACAACTTATAACCTTAGTAGGTGTATCTTTGGTAGACTGTGCTGTATGTGTAGAAGTCGTCGTGAAACTGTGGATTATCTTTTCATGCATTGTGATGTGGCCCGTGAGCTATAATCTTTCATATTTTCAGAGTTTGGGGTCCATCGGTAGTCCCCAAGAGCGTTATGGATTTACTTTTTGGATAGAAGAACTGGTTTGGTAAACAAAGGAACTTTTTATTTATTAATTATAGCCCTTTTATGTCTATTGTGAGTAATATTGAGTGAGAGGAACAATCACACCTTTTCGTTCTATGCTTTCTATCTTTTTTCCTTGGCTTTATTCCCCTTATTTTTCTTATGATGATATGCCTACTTCATTATGCTCTAATTTTGACTGGAGGTACAAAAACTATATTTTATTACAAATGTTGAACAATCTTTTGATAACTGATGTGCAATTCTGAAGTAGGAGGGAAGACATAAGGGCACTGTTATGCTGTTATGGGTCATCTTGGGAATTGATTTCAAATTTTATATGGGACTCATGTCCACAATTAGTATTATTGAGTTTTTGCAGGTCTAGGCTATTACTGGTTTATGATATATCATGGGAGAGTGGTTGGAAAGTTGGATTTCTTTCACACTAGTTATTGGTTTATATGTATAAATGTCTTTGCATAAAACCTGTCATTATATGTTATGAAAATGTCTATGCTCTCTCTTGCACATACACAAGCTTAATTTTTATGGGCTTGTGCAGATTGCTGAATGGAAATGGGGAAAATGTGCTCTTTCTGACAGAAACTGTTAATGTTGCTGCCTTTTTATTTTCTCAGGATAGTTTTGGAAGATTGCATGACAGGGGTAAGGAGGTCCCAAAGACGACAAAACATCTGACTAAGCTTTTTCCCAACAAAGTAACCATTCACATGCCACAGGTCTGTTGTAGTGGATTCCTTACCATCAGTTACTTGGCTTTGCTTACTCAACATATTATGGAGGCTTATTAATTCATTGCAGGATGAAGCACTTCTTGCATCATGGAAGCACCAATTGGATCGAGATTCTGAAACCCTCAAAATGAAAGGAAATCTGAATCACCTGCGCACTGTGAGCAATTTTGCCTTTCTTAAGTTTTAGATCATAAGCATTATTGTTGCTTTTAACACAAATTATACTATTACTTGATAAATTGGTGCTTTAGTTATTTAACATTATAGATAAAGTCTGCAAAAGTTTAAATTTGAAAACCTTTTGTGTTGTTAGTACCTGTGTAGTTTAATATTTTTCTAAATTGAATGTTGTGAGTATGTTAGCTTTTTTTTTCAAAATATTTTTCATATTTTGAATGTATGTATGTTAACATGCAGTGTTTTGCAAATGATACTCGTAGTTACTGTTCATTATTTGTAGGTTCTTGGTCGGAGTGGGATGGAATGTGAAGGACTTGAGACACTATGCATTAAGGACCAAACACTTACAAATGAAAGTATGTTGTATTCTTCTATATCAAGACATGATGATTCGCCAGTTTTATTATCATTATTATAATTTTTTAAAAATTCTATTATATTTTGTTATGTATTGCAGGTGCAGAGAAGGTAGTTGGGTGGGCTTTAAGCCATCATCTTATGCAGAATCCTGAAGCTGATCCTGATGCAAGGCTTGTATTGTCTAGTGAGAGGTAATTGATAGTTTGTTTGCTGCCATCATTTTAAATAGTGGTTGGCTGAAATATTAGTTATTGGATGGAAATTACACAGTTGTAATGCCATATTGCAATTCTGGCAGCATCCAGTACGGCATTAGAATCTTGCAGGCTGTCCAGAATGAATCTAAGAGCTTGAAGAAGTCACTTAAGGTGCTTATTACACTTTCCTGCAAGGAGATATTACTTTGACTAGTTTTCTTTAGTACATCTATTATTTAATGATCATCAAACTGATTGTTTTGGCTGAAATCAGGATGTTGTAACAGAAAATGAATTTGAGAAAAGGCTTCTAGCTGATGTTATTCCACCCAATGACATTGGAGTTACTTTTGATGATATTGGAGCTCTTGAAAATGTCAAGGATACATTGAAGGAGTTGGTGATGCTTCCGTTACAAAGGCCTGAACTTTTTTGCAAGGGACAATTAACTAAGGTTTAATCTCTTAGTTCAAAGAAAATTTGCTTCTTCATTTAAAGATTGATGTGCTACAATTTATTTATCTTTCATAACTCTATATTGTGTGTGTTTTAAATTAAGGGAAACCTTTTCCTTTTACTCTTAGGATGTTGGTTCCATCATAAACGAGTTAAATGGACACCTTATTCATTTTCACCTTTTGTTTTTGGTATTCTTAATTTAAATAATTTAACCAAAATTATCAAATATAAATTGTTTTAAAAGCTGATGTCTTCTACTCCTAAATTTGCCACATTGTGATTGCCCAAGTTTTGGTAACATTTTTTTTTGATAGGTAATAGAACTTTTATTGAAAAAATGAACATCGTGTCTTATGAATTTCTGATTTTCTGCGCAAAAATAATATATGCTTGATCTATTATTTATGAGTTACCATTAAGCAAGAACATGTATCTTTACATAAGTAATCTACATACATGAAAGTGCAGGTTTCAAAATTTTTACTGCTATGTCTTTGCCCTTACAATTTGGGTTTTTCATATTTTAGTTCTTGACCATGGCCTTAGATGCTTCTTTTTCCTTAATAAATTTGCTATAAGCAACATTCCGTGGACAATTGGTAATTTAACATGGTATTGGAGTAGGAGGTCTTGAGTTTGATTCTTGTCTCCTCCACTCTTCCTCCCATTTAAAATCTCGTGTTTGACATCACCTATTAAAAGGGAAATGGAGCCCACATGTGAGGGGGAGTGTTAGAAGTATGTGGTTAAATGATTAAATTGACCATATCCTAATTGCTTTAGATTTTGGGAGAATTTGTAATTTAACACTTCTTTAAGATTTTACGCACACATACTGGTGCAACACCACACTTGTATAAATATATGGTATTGAACTTGTTTTGTTATGAATGTCTAGAAGAACTATCTCACTGTACATCTTTTGTTTCCAGCCCTGCAAGGGAATACTATTATTTGGCCCCCCTGGAACTGGTAAGACTATGCTTGCGAAGGCTGTGGCTACTGAAGCTGGTGCAAACTTCATCAACATTTCCATGTCAAGCATCACGTCTAAGGTTAACAATTATAATTTCCTTGTTGATCATGACACATCTCTTTAACGACTTCATTTCATAATTTTAGACTCACAATCTTGTCCTTACTGCAGTGGTTTGGCGAGGGTGAGAAGTACGTAAAAGCTGTTTTCTCACTAGCAAGTAAAATTGCGCCTAGTGTGGTATTTGTTGACGAAGTAAGCTCTTTGCCTTTTTATACCCTTGCACGTTGAATAATAGTTTTGTTGTATTTGAAGTAAGCATTTTATACACTTTCATGTTGAATATCCTCAATTTTTGTTTTTTCGCTTGGTCTTTTTATAGGTTGACAGCATGTTGGGCCGGAGGGAAAATCCAGGGGAGCATGAGGCCATGCGTAAAATGAAAAATGAGTTTATGGTGAACTGGGATGGCTTACGGACAAAAGATACAGAACGGGTTCTTGTACTTGCAGCCACAAATAGACCTTTTGACCTTGATGAGGCAGTCATTCGAAGGCTTCCGCGTAGGTAAAACATCATGTCAAACTGGACCCAAAAGTCTCATGCATGTGTATATAAGAAACTCACTACTGTGCTTACATGCATACACATTTCTTGTGCTAGGTTATATCATTTCAACATTCTGGTAACTTTGGGCATGTTTTCTTCCACAGATTGATGGTAAATTTGCCAGACGCTCCAAATAGGGCGAAGATACTAAAAGTTATACTGGCAAAAGAGGACTTGTCTCCCAGTTTTGATTTTGATTCAGTTGCAAGTATGACAGATGGATACTCTGGAAGTGACCTGAAGGTGTTTTTTTGTTACTAGTTTCTTTGGTAGTTGATGGTTTTATTATTATTTAATAAGTGGAGTGACTTTGATCATATTTGCTCTGTCATCTTGCAGAATCTATGTGTAACTGCTGCACACCGTCCAATTAAAGAGATATTGGAAAAGGAAAAAAAGGTTTGTTTCTTCCATCCAATCAACGAACAGTTTAGAAATTTATTCTTGCTCAACAGTGTTCTCATCACTGTCACTTTTGATGTTTATAAAATTATTTGGGGTTGGTAGCACCAAATCTTTTACTGTCAATCCAGTTTACTAATATCATGAGTTTGCTGATCAAAATGCCAATGAATATGACAACCTTCAAATTGTCAATTGCAACCCATTGTTTTTGGATACAAAATCTTTGCACTTGCTCTGGAATGAGAGCTTAAAAATTATTATATATGAAATGTCCAGTAGTGTGCTCCTTTCTGGCATATTTGGTTTTGAACCCATTGTATACATCAACCTTTTCTATGAGCTCAATTTCAAATAGAACAATCTCCCCTCTTAAGAATGGTGTGAGATTGTGGTATTGTGTTCAACACGTACTGGCTTCACTTTTTTAACTTTCCTGTTCCCTTAGATTGTGGTATTAAATAAAACTTAGAATTGAGGTGAAGTAAAGCATGGAAGTGAAAAACTGAAGAACATGTACCTGTTCCCTTAGATTCATAACCATCTTATGCAGGTGCTCTTCGTCTAGATGCAAAGCTTTTCTGATCTAATATGTTAAACTTACAGGATCGCGAAGCAGCTTTAGCAGAAGGTAGATCTGCCCCAGCTTTGAGTGGCAGTGCTGATATACGGCCTTTAAACATGGATGACTTTAAATATGCTCATGAACGGGTAAAGCGAATCTTAAATATCAATTAATACAATATTTTCCTTTGCTTGTTTTAATTGCCTTTTTTATATGTACTGTGCTTTTTATGTGGATATAGGTATGTGCAAGTGTCTCTTCGGAGTCTGTGAACATGACTGAGCTTTTACAATGGAATGAACTCTATGGTGAAGGGGGTTCTAGAAGAAAAAAGGCTCTCAGCTACTTCATGTGAAGGCTATCCTGTACAAATAGTTCTTTTCTCCTTATAATTCTCTGCTCTTGGTTCTAAGGCTGTGCTTTAGGTGAATTTTGCTGCTCCTCTAGGGCTTGCTAGGGAGCCATTTTGTCTGTAAAATGAAGTATAGGTTCTTAAATAATTTATTCCCGAGTTAGATTTGTGATGGTGGAAATAAAGTGAGTGAGAGCCTTTTCAAAGTCTTGGCCTGGCTCCACTGCTTTTGTTTTGTTCCCCATCTCCTTTCTATCAACATAAAGATCCTGTCTTTTTAAATTTAGAAAAAGAAAGAGGACCCTGTGCATATATTTGTAGTCATTCTTTATGGGGTTTGTTCAAATTGAACAATAAGCAATGACGCTTACACCATATGATACTATGAATTGGCTTTATGAATATGTTATGTAAATGCATGCAGAGCCTGTTTAAATACCTTGTCTCATTATATCATGAATTATGATTTCCTTAACATAAGAAAATTGAATGGTTGGTTCATCAATTCGTGCTAAGCAAGAACATTGTGGTCTTTATAATGTCAGTGGTGTTAATCTCTCACTTAAAAAGTGTATCTCAGTGTCTAATCTTTGTATAGGTATTTTTATATAGCCTCAAAACCATTTCATTGTTGAAATTGTTTTTCTTTGGTGTCAAAGATCATTGAATGAAACTTGCCGTGCATAGCAAAGTGGAATGAACTCGGTGTCTCAATAAAACAAAATGGCGCTTTGGCCCTTATGCAACATAAACACATCCATTTTGCTGTATGTAAAATGTTTTTAGATGTAAAATATTTTACATTGAAAACATTTTTATTTAATGGTGTTTGATTGTGTACTTGAAATAGCTGTGGAAATCAGTTTTTAGTATTTGTGTTGCTGTAAAATGAAAAAATTTCCTAGTTCTCAAAACCCACCAAATGCAAGTGCAGATGCACAAGCCAACAAGCACCCAAAACACAACCATCAACTACCCAAAAATCTAGATCAAAAAGCCAAAAAAAACCCACGAACCCTGATTGGAAAGATCTGAAACCCAAGAGGAAAACCCATGATCCCAGAGCTTGATCTAAAAATCTGACCCAGCAAACCCAGTGACGATGAGATTGGAGCAGCAGCCACCAAAAACCCAAGAACGCTGCTCAATAGTAGGTTCCCAAGGGATTGTGTGAGAGAGAAGAGAAGAGAGAGGATAGGGGTTTGTGTGAGGAAGAGACAGTGATGAAGGTTGGTGGCGTTGGTGCGAGATGGTTGAGATTGTGAAAGAGTTAAGAGGGTTGTGGCCTAGTGGTTGAGACTTGAGAGAGCAATTCGAGTGTAAAATATTTTACATGTTTTTGCCTTGGATTTTACAATTGTTTGAAAACACTATACGGTTGACCAACTATTTTACAACAAATCAAACAGTATAAAATGTGGAGCGTTAGAATCAACTCAATGGTGAAACAAATATGAAAATATGATGAATTGTTACACATGCCTCTCCATGAGATTTGTGATTTATTCATTTTCCTTAAAGAAATTAGAGTATAAAGAAATGAGATGTTATTAACTCATGTGCCTTACAGAAATTAGAATAGAAAGAAATGAATCATATGAATTAAACTCACTTAAATCATAATTCTTTATGAGATTTATATTCAACTTATAAGCGTGACATTAAAATGAAACAAATCATATTCATTCTTAAACTGTAACTTTCGTTAAGATTTATGATCAAATAAAATTTAGAACGAAACACTTCATAATTTCCAGTTTTTCAAGTTCTTAACATTAATGTACAAAATTTTTCTATATGAATAGGTTTTTATTTTTATAATTTTTGAGAAACAAATGATATTGAATAGGTAAATCATTCAAACAAGATTAGACATTACTATTACATAGTCAATATATATATATATATATTTATATATATATATATATATAAAAGCTGTCAAGTGGCACATTGTATGACATCCTTCTTATTTAGGCTTCTACATCATCTAAATTTAGTATTTATGTCAAACTATTAAGTAATGGTAAATGCATTTATTTCAATATATTAATAAAATTCAAAGAATTTGTATACATTTATAACTTTACATGCTTTGAATTGATACAGATGGATTTAAAAAGTCATGAAAAATGTAGGAATAAAATTCAAAGAATTTGTATACATTTATAACTTTACATGCTTTGAATTGATACGAATAGATCTAAAAAATCTTGAGAAATGTAGGAATCATAAAAACTTTTCAATTTTCTGCATAAGACTAACTTCAATGTAGAATTGCAAGAGTCGAATTCAATGAATTAGGCAAATATTATTTGTCTCCACATTTGTCTAATATAAATCCCTATTTCCATGGGACTTAAAAATTAAACTTCCATAATTTTCTCACAATGTCTTTGTTTTTCTTTCTGAGAGGTATGTTAATTTTCAAAATATTATATTCGTTTTAAAAATTTTGTTTAGATTTTATGTATACGGTTTTACTCATGTAGCATTGTAATTTATTTAGGTTTTTTTTTTTTTTTTTTTTTTTTTTTTGCATATTATGTACCAATTTATATTTTTGGTTTTCTGTATGATGCATATACTTGGTAAGGATTTATTTTTGTCTACTTTTAGTTCAATTAAAATTTGGAAGTTAAATTGTGATATTATTACATTACTATGGCATTATTTTTTTAATTGTTGTATCATGAAATTCTAGAAGTTTTAATAGCTAATTGATATATAAAACATAAATAATACAAGAAAAACACCTAGGAACCAACAGGTTTGTAGGTGACAATTTCACTATGATCTGATGACATTTATCAATTGCATGAATTAGAGGAATTTTTCTCCCAATGTATTTAGTTTGAATTTAGTTTTAGTAGAAAACCTCATAGATGAAGTGTAACTAACAATTATAGTATTCATAAAATCAATGAGTTATAAATAACTTTTTACAAAATTTATCAAATTGCACTGCGCTTAGCGCGGGATATCGGCTAATTAGGTATAATTTGGAGGAATTTTTAAGTTTAGGGATATTTAGGCTTTTTTCTTTTCTTTTTCTTCCCAACTAAATCTAGACCGTCCAAACAAATGAATCTACGTCATATTCACGTGGGTCCCATGATATACACGGTTTGGATGGGATTTTCCAACGTTTTTGTTTTGTTTTTTTTTTTGTTTTTGCAAAATAGTAATGCAAGTAGTTCTCACTTCTCACACACTTTACTTCCATATTTCTTCGTCTCCAATTAAAACATTTTGTATAGTATAATTCTCAGTTTCATTAGTCTTCGAGAGAAACCCAATTTTCTCACGGTTTTTCTTTCTCACCGACCAAACACAAACAAAATCAAAGAAACCAAAAAAGGAGAAGCAAAACCGGGATCCGAAATGGCGGATCCGGTTCCGGCACAAGCGCCCCCAAGATCTGCGACGGATTTCTTCTCGGACCCGCTAGACTCTCACCCGCTATGGTTCAAGCCCTCGCTCTTCCTCTCCCCGAACTTTGACTCCGAATCCTACATTTCGGAGCTCCGCACCTTCGTCCCCTTCGACACGCTCCGATCCGAGCTCGAGTCACACCGCGCCGCGCTCAACCACGAGCTCATCGACCTCATCAACCGCGACTACGCCGACTTCGTCAACCTCAGCACCAAGCTCGTCGACGTCGACGCCTCCGTCGTGCGAATGCGCGCTCCGCTCCTCGAACTCCGCGAAAAGATCGAGCAGTACCGTGCCTCCGTCGATCGCTCGCTTGTTGCTCTCAAGAACGGGTTGAAGCAGAGATCTGAAGCCGCGTCGGCGAAAGAGACCTTGCAGATTTTGCTCGATACCTTTCACGTTGTATCGAAGGTATGTATATACATCTCGGTCTCTGTGTGTGAGTGATTTAGTGTTTATTTGGATCGTATTTGAGAGAAATTGGCGTGAGATTTAGTTTTTAGATTTATACGTGTAAAATGCAGTGATTTTGGGTTAATATTTGTGAATTTTTGATTCAATTTCAGTCTGTGAGTGATTAGTCTATTAATGTATTTGTTCTGGATTTATGATTACCTAGATCACACATTAATTTGGTTCAATTGAAGCTTCATTGTGTAGAAATTTCAATTTTCAATGGAGTTGAATCTTCTTTTATAGTCTTATTTGGATTTTAGTTGGCTGAAGAATATTAAGTTTGAGCTTAGTGTGTGTTTTAATTGCATTGGGAAGGTTTAGATGTGATTGTAGCAGATCAAGGTTTGTACTGAGTTTGGTTGCGTATGAGTTTTAGTAACTTGGATACGATGTTATCTAATAAGTGCAGGTCGAAAAACTAATAAAGGAACTACCAAGTGTGCCTGCTGATTGGTCAAATGGGGATGTAAATGTGGCAGAGCGGAATTCTATGAGCAATGGGATTTCTGCACAGCATGTTGAGAATGGGATGAATTTGAGAGAGACTCAGAGTATGCTTTTGGAGAGAATTGCCAGTGAGATGAATCGGCTGAAGTTCTATATTGCTCACGCACAGGTCTATTTTCTGCTCTCCCTCACATTTAGATTTATTTTTGGTTACATATACATTTAAACATGAAAGAGAAAATTAGAATTAAGGCTGTGTCTTTTTATGAAGGAATCTTGGGGAAAGATGATGAGCCATTAAGACAACTAAGATTTACATGCTGGACCATGTATATAAACCTTAAATGGAAATAAAATTGTAAAAAATATATTGTTGTGTTAAATACGCCAGCTTGATTATTCATTGTCTCACCAACTAGCTTTTATGACATTTATCTTGCTTTGTTGTTGCATACTTACCATTTCTTAGCTAAAACTAGAAAAGTAATTGAAGAACTTAGGCTCCTTTTATTTCTTAGAAGGACTGATGGTTACGAAAGGAATATGGTAGAAATCTTACTGTTTCTTGAGCATTTTACATGTTTTTACTTTTCAACAAGCAAAGGAGGATAGCAGGTTATGTCTACTGTCTGTGAGAGAGAGACCAGAGAGGAAGAGATAGGGAGGTGGGGGAAGAGGAGACTAGCGTGTGCGAGAGAGAGACCCAGGAGTTGGAAAGAGGGGGGGGGTGGGGGGTGGGGGGAGCTTAGCGTGTTTGTGTACACGTGTGCAGGCAGGCAGGACGAGTGGAGTGAGGGTTTTCCAGTTGAGGGGCTAACGTATATATCAATTTGCTTACATTGATTTAAGATGGCCAAGAAGTTGATAATTAGGGGTAGGTTTGATTCCCCATGTCTCCATATACTTGACTAATTTACCTATTAATCATTGTCTGTTAAGGTGCAGCCTAGTGGTTGGAAGCTTGAGTAGAGTTTTAGACCCAAACATCCTGGGTTCGATCCCAACTAGGAGTTCCCCCAGACTACTTGATACACGTTTCTGGCGGGTGGGTTCGTGTATCCGTGGTTTACTCCCTAGGGATGGGTCCAAATGGCCCTGCCTTGGGAGGTTCCACGTCATCATAAAAAGAAAAAAATTGTATATTAGTTGAAACATTATGAGTTCAAAAAGCTTACAAAGATTTCCATTTAAGGTGGAATATGTATGTGTTTTTCAAGATTCTAGGAACGCTCAAGGAAGTATACAAGCAATGTGAAGCGTGTGAGCCAAGAAGGGTTGGTGTCTGTGGTGTTTGTGGGGTTTGTGTATTGTTGTGTGGTGTAAGATTGAAGAAAAAGGTCAAGAGAGCGTGTTGTCATTAGACTTATGACCAAAAGGGTTGAATGATAACTCAGTATTTATGTATTTTACATTTTTAAATCGTATCCTTACTCTTATCGCCTCTTATTGATAAAGATGTATATACTTAACAGAGAGAAGGGGGCCGGGGGGGGGGGGGGGGAGGATTCAAAGTGCTATTTTGTTAGATGTTAGATGAGCTGTTGGGATGCAAATGCTGGTTACAGCCTCAGCCTCTTTAAAAGGGATAGCATAGAATGAATTTCAGTTTTCTTGTAGGGGTTAAATTGTAAAACTTGGGCTGACATTTGAATAGACGTGCCAGCTATTTTTTTTTTAAATGTGAGATCCTCGCTGTATCTAAATTCCCTTTTCTGCTACCATCCAATTGCGTGTTTATAATTGCAACTATAACATAAAAAGGAAAAAGCAAAATCCACTTACCTACATAATATAGTGAAACAGAACTGAGCTTGTAATTGCTCTATTGGGAACTCGTACATTCTGTGCTCATCTCGTTTCTATATTATGCCAGTACAGAACCTGCCTTTCATTGAAAACATGGAGAAGAGGATTCAGAGTGCTAGCCTATTATTAGATGCAAGCTTGGGACATTGTTTCACAGATGGGCTTGAGCACCGGGATGCAAATGCAATTTACAATTGTTTACGTGCTTATGCTGCTATTGATAACACTACGAGTGCAGAAGAAATTTTTCGTACAACTATTGTGGCTCCATTGATACAGAAAATTATTCCGCATGGGGCGTCAACGGTTGTTGCAGGGTCATCAATAGATGAACTCAAGAATGATTATCAGCAAATTAAACAATGTGTTGAGAAAGACTGTAAATTCTTACTGGAAATTTCTTCTGCAGGTATTGCCCTCTGCCTTCAGTGTATATATTGTATGCGCAACAACTTACAAAGCTTATAGATGTTAGGCTGGCTACGAAAATTCTTCATCATCTGATGCTATTTAGACCTTAAGCTCTATCATTGGAAGTTCCATATCACAACCTCAATCTATGTTCCTCTGGTCTTTCTCTCCTCGACATCACCAACTGGTGCAGTCATTGGTCTTAAATTTACAAAATAAAGAATTTTTTTTAATAATAAAAACCATCATTATTTTCCAAAAGCCATCTTTACTGGATAATAAATCCACTAACCTCTTTGAGAGGACAATCTCCACACCGTTGCAATCTCTGTATAATAGATTTAATATGAAAAAAAGTGTCATCTTATAGCATGTTAACTAACTGGTTCTTTCTGTGTGTATGGATTTATGACTTATTGGTTATGAATGCTATTGACTGTTGTAATGCTTGTTGGGCTTTTCAGAAAACTCTGGTTTGCATGTGTTTGACTTCTTGGCCAATTCCATTCTAAAAGAGGTTCTCTCTGCACTCCAAAAGGGAAAACCAGGTGTTTTTTCTCCAGGAAGACCTCCAGAATTCTTGAAAAATTACAAATCAAGCCTAGATTTCTTGGCTCATCTTGAGGGTACTGATCAGCTCTCTCTCTCTCTCTCTCTCCCCCCTCTTCCTATTCTTTCTTTTAATTGTGCCCTTAAGATTGTAAAAACTTGACAAAATTATTATGCAATCTATTAAGACATTTGTCAGGTGATCGTTTAAGACTGTAATGTTACATGTATTATGCATATAAGAGCATTTGTTGTTCATTGTAGTTATAACATCAAATTGTCATGCAAGGCTACTGTCCATCCAGATCTGCTGTTGCTAAATTTCGAGCAGAAGCTATATATGTTGAGTTCATGAAGCAATGGAGTGTTGGGGCTTATTACTCTTTGAGGTACTCACTGTAACTTTATTATGGTTTCTATTGTTATTAAATTGGTTAAGTATTATTTAATGGTGCGGGCTGCTTATATAACTACAATTACCTCAGACTTCAGGAAATAGCAGGGGATTTAAATTCTGCACTTATGACCACCAGTCTTGTCCCTATTCAGAATATAAATTCTGGTCAAAGAAATTCTCGTGAATTGACTTTGAAACAAAGTGTTACTCTCCTGGAGAGCCTGAGATCCTGCTGGAGAGAAGATGTTCTTGTCCTCTCTCATGCTGACAGGTTTCTTAAATTATCTTTGCAGCTTCTTTCAAGGTCAGTTATCTTGGAACTTAAAAAGTTTCTTTGAGTCTATTCTGTTGATACATTAACAATTGACTGCCTATTTTTGAATGTATATTAGATACTCAAATTGGTTGTCATCTGGATTGGCCGCCCGGAAGAAGGGTAATGCAGTCTCCAGCTCTGGATGTGAATGGGCTGTTTCAGCTGTCCCAGAAGATTTTATTTATGTATGTATTGTATCTTGATTTCACTACATTTATATTATTCCTTTGTTATTTTTATATAAAATCAATACATAACATGTTGGTCCGTGATTTGTGGCTCTTTGTTCTCAACCACAAGGTACCATGTCATATTCCTTTGTTTTTTTTTTTTTTGGTTTTTTTTAAATTTTTATTTTTTTATTTTTACATATATAATCAATACGTTACCAAAGAGAGAGAGAGAGAGAGAGAGAGAGAGAGAGAGAGAGAGATTTGTTCATGAAGTGAAATTTTCTCAATAAAAAGAATAAAATATAAATTAAAATGCATGAGATGATCATGCTTTACTTGTGTATTGATAGAGGTTATTGGATTTACAGATTATTCATGATATAAATTGCCTGGCCTTGGAGGTTTGTGGTGATTACCTGGGACAAGTACTTCAAATTCTTTCTTCATGCTCTGCTGCTGTTCTAGATTCGGTAAAACAGAGTATTTTACTTGGTGGAAAGTCATTGGAGGATTTAGTGCCTCTGGTTATTAACACAATAATAGAGGCACTGGTTGAGAAGTCTGTTGAGGTAAGCTATAATTTGTCAATGATATTGTCTGAAATAACCTTGGAAGGAGTTGGTGTGCTTATGTTTATTTGCTGCTTCAAATATTTTCTTGATTGTAATATGCAGTGATAGAACTAATCTGCTGGCTGATTGGCCCAGTGAATATCTGATGTTCTGAATTATTTTTGTTCATATATTTACTTATTTATTGTTTTATTAGTTCTGAATATTTGTTCGTTCATAAGACTTCTTTCTCAAATATAAATGTAGGACTTGAGACAGCTGAAGGGAATAACCGCAACTTATAGGATGACAAATAAACCTCTTCCTGTCAGACATTCACCCTATGTGTCAGCGGTATTGCGACCCCTGAAGGTGTGCAATTCTCTTTGATTTATAGCTGTTGTGTTATCCTCTTATCCAAGCTAGATGTTTTCTGTGCAATGGGTTTGGGGTTTTACCCATTATATTACCATGTCTGATTTTTTAATTTCTGTTAAATCTTCTCTTTGATTTGTTTGTATTCGTTTCAAGTGCAATGGGTTTACTACAGTAAACACCTTGTACTTTTCTACTCAATAAAACTTATATTACCTATCAAAAAAAAAAAAATTCTGTGCTATCTGATTATCTACTGGTAGATTCCTTGATTGTGTGCTAAGAAAAAGTTGGATAGAAAAGGCCATATGATTTATTACCATATGTTGTCAAAGGCGAAAGGCAACCTTAAGCCGTCAAGGCCTTGCATTGCCCGATGTGTGAGGTGCCAAAAAGGGACTAGCTCGAGTGTAGTGAGTTGCCAAATTCTAAATGCAGTTATTATCTATATATAGAGTTTAAAAGTTAAATCATCTTCATCGAATGCATTGGAATACTATAATCCTAGAGCTTAAATCATACAGGTTTTATAAATTCATCTAAGAAAGACTTTACAATAAACTTATATAAAAAGGAGATGAAAAAAGAAGATAGAATCACTATAGTGCTGAAGATTATATATTTGAAATTGAAAAAAATATGTTTCCGAATTGATGAAAAAAAAAGAACAAAAAGAGAAAGGGGAGAGAGAGTAAAAGAAAAAACTGTGTGAGGCTTTTGGATGGGCCAAAGAAGACCTGTGTATGAAGTGGAAGGGGTTGGGATTCTGAGTCCAAAGCCTTTTTTTGTTTTTTAAATATTTTTTTAACTTTGATTTTTGCTCAGTTAGTGATGGCCAGCTAAGCCCCACTATCTTATCTTCTGTTTTAATTTCCTTTAGTGCCTAGAAAATTTCTCCAGGTACATGCCTAGATGCTAAAAGTGAGCACATTTGGGGAGCCTAATATACTGTATCTAAGTTTTCCCAATAACTTTTATCAATATTATAAAATCTGGAATTTGGACACAAGGAAAAACTACACAACCTAAAAGAGAACAACTAAAAGTTCAGAATATGGCGTGACTTCTGAAAAAAAAAAAGTTCCAACAAATGATATGAGAATGCATACAAATATTTGGGGAGGCTCTTCATCTAGGTGTTAGTATCTAATCCCCAAGTCCTTTCTGAAAATATCGTTGTTTATTTTTATTTTTTTTTTAAATTTACAGACTGGACATTAATTAGTGCTGTGGCTATATTCATCTATGGATGTATCACTTATGTATTTCTAGTTCTGTTGTCAGCTTCACATTTACACTAACATGGTGGATTACTTATGAGTTTTTATTTTTACACTGAACTACCAACTGCTCCCAGGTTCTTTTGGAAGGAGAGCGAGCTACAATATACTTGACAAGGGAAACTAGGAATGAACTACTGCTTGGTGCTGCAACTGAGATTACTGGTCGTTATTATGAATTAGCTGCTGATCTTGTCAGTGTGGTTAGTATCTAATTGCCAATTACATCTGTAAACCTTTCGGTCTCCTAGAATTTCCCTTGCCTTGAAATATTATCCGTTTAAAATTTATGCTATCTTGACCAGGCGAGGAAAACAGAGTCTTCACTTCAGAGAATACGACAAGGGGCTCAAAGACGAGCTGGAGCAAGCTCAGATGTGTCGGATAATAATGTGTCTGACACGGGCAAGATTTGTATGCAATTGTTCCTTGATATTCAGGTAAAAATCAACTGTATGACCATACTTAATCTCTCTCCATTTGTGTGCATGAATCATGAGTTGTTAGGTAGCAAACCATGGACTATGTGGGATGACTTATACAAGTTTCGTTTGTAAATATTTTCACCAGGAGTATGGTCGCAACCTTGCTGCCCTAGGGGTTGAAGCAGCCACTATTCCAGCATTCTGTTCCTTGTGGCAGTGTGTAGCCCCTCCAGATAGGCAGAGCGTGATCAGCTTGTAGATTTTTGCCACTTTGCGCTGAGTGGCTTGTAGATGTAATTTTTTTTCTTTCTGGTCATAATTTCATTTTAAGTTTTTTTTTTTTTTTTTTTTGGGAACTTCATCTATTGTTTGATTTATTGTAATAATTGGTTCTTGGACATTCTTTGCAGTGTTCTTACAAATTAGAGAGGCTAAAGAACTTAAAATGGAGGCGAAATTTTTGTACTATCAACTTATAGACAAAATTACTACTCTTTATCAGTTTTTCCCCCCTTCTAAAGTAGAGTTGTCAGCTTAATTATTAGACGCTGGACTAGTGCCAAGAGATTTGTGGCTAATGGTGTTGTTTGATTCATTATAGGATTTGAATCTCTCTCCTCGCGTAAAAGAAAAGAAAGAGTGAAAGAATATAAAATCTTGATTTGAAACTCTATTCTTGCAAGAGAAAAAAGAAGTTACTTGTACCATCATAGCGCGGGTGAGGGAGAAAGGAGATTTGGGTAGGGTTAATTACAATACTCTTAGGTTGGGCGTTGCTTTTTGGTTCTAAACCCTAGATTGCATCAACTTATATTAGGAATGCTAACAAGTTGGTTGGACCCAAGTTTGGGGTCAAATTGCCACTTGACCCAATACTTTAGATGGGAAACTCTCCCATTTTGCTGCCAACTGATGAATCAAGTGAAATCGATTGCACTCCACTTGTGAGTAATAGTAGGGTGTTATTTTTTGGAGGGGGTGGGGGTTGAATAAAGATTTTAGTTTGCTAAAAATTCAGAACATAACAGAGCAACAAAAACTAGCTGTCCAAATAAGTTAGGGTTAACCTGTTAATGATGGCGTACAAAGATAGCTGAGTGTGTCATCCCCAATTAATCATTATGATACAAATAGAGGTGGCTCATACCTTATTGATGATGGTGGACAAAACTATGGCTCAACGGTGGAGATAGAGATGAAGAGTTGGGGGGGGTGGGGTGGGAAGTGTATGGTATGACAAGAAACTGCATGTGGTGGTGGTTGCACGACTTAGCAGAGGGTCGGAGACACAGGAGAGAGGTAGAGAAAACTTGAAAGTTTAAAGCCAACAAAATTAAAGAATGAGAGACTCATGGATTGCGAATAAGATGTAATCCCCCATATCCAAGAGCAGGAGAAAACTTTTTAAAACCAAAAAAATTACATAATGAGACACTCATGGGTTGGGAATAAGACGTAAATCATGATTCTGGGATTGTTGATGTTGAGCAGTCCTAACTTGTATAATCAGGGCCAGCCTTAGGCCTCGCCCCTTAGGCTATGACTTAGGGCGCCTAATTGTAAAAGGCCCTAAATGTGTGGAGAATAAGTGATTTAAAAAAAAAAAAAAATTTAAACATGTAAGTTGTATTTTTTTTTCCTCAATTTTTAAGAAGGCCAAAATAATTTTAGATTAATAGAAATCCGATGAAAATTAATCATCTTAAAAATTAATGATAATGGATTTTAAATAAAACAATTTGTAATGTAGAACATTAACTAAAAATACTATTTGAGTAATATTTAAAAGGGTCCTCAAAATGCACTGAGCTAGTCCTTTTATATAATCTCTATACTTCTCATTTTAGGGCTTCTTCCCATCCTTATGTATAACTCTTTAGCATTGTTGTTTATTTTAGGGGCATTTAATGGCAGTCCTATAGGGAGGAAACGGTGGTCGTATCATGAATGATATTATCATTCATGGGGGGCTGAAACATACAGCCCTACAACAATAAAAATGTTTTTGTTCCGAGGCAGAGACTTCTTTACCTATTTAACTGAGGAAACCATTAAGGGCTGATAGCTATATTATACAAGAGGAAAACATGAGACATACAAACCTACCTATGATTATCATTAATCCAAAAGAAAGTCCAATACTTTTTCATATTGAATCTTTCCTTCAAACTATATCTTCCATCACTCATCTTTCCTCATGTTTCAACCAACATAGTACTACACAATCCAAACAAGATAGTAAGTAAAGAATATTAGATAAAGTGGAAAAAGGTAAAATAGAAAATGGCTTTCCTCATTGTTTTCCCAGAACTTATTTCCTACAGATAAGTATACCACATTTGATTTGAGTGGTATGCATATCTGACATGACAACATAACAACTTCTGCTATGCAAATAAATTACTATGAGCTTCAGTTCTTGTAAATCGTAATGGTATATTTTTCAATCCATCTTCAATGGTCAAATTAAAAATCATCAGTACCAAAGTAGCGATCGCCAAACTCTCCCATCCCTGGTATGACACGGAATTGATCGTTTAGTCCAGCATCAATCTCTGAGGTGACAATTTTCAGAAATGGAAACTGTTTGCATACACGATGTATCCCCTCAGGAGCCTGGAATTAGTGTCATAAAACAAATGCAAACTCACACATTTTAAGCATGGAATTTGAGGAAAGTTAGTTGCAAAGAAAAAAAAAAAAAAAAAAAAGACAAAAATATGTAACTAGCATTTAAGCTAACTCACAGAGATGAGGTTGAGGAATATAATTCGAGACTCTGGAACTCCCTTTCGTGTAAGGAGTTCAATTGCTTGGCTGGCAGAATTACCTGGAAGGAAGCAAACAAGGCTGTCTCATACTTATCCAAATAAATGCATCATTCACAAGGGGAAAAGAACTAGCTGGTAGTGGTACTGGTATGCTTTTAATTTCCTTGGATCCATGGATGAATGTTGGTTCTTAAACTTAAGACTTAATTTTAGACAATAAACAGTCAGAACAGTTTTCTATAGATGATAAATGGAATAATATAAATGCATGTAAACAGTAATGAAAGTCACCTGTTGCTAGAACTGGATCCATGAGGAGGACATGCCGTTCTGAAATATCTTTTGGAAGCTTCTCATATATAAGCTGGATGTAAGAGGAAGGAGAGGAATTATGTAGGGGGAACTCCATTTCACCTTGAAGAATAAAAATCAATACACGTTTCAAATATATGCGACACCTGTTTTTTATTATCACCGGTACGATGGATGAGGATTTTTCCTATCTTGATTCCTTTGCAGCATGCTCGCAATGCATTCTCCATACTTTCCCCACTTTAATATAAACAATTAAGAAAACTAGTTACATATTGCTACTTTTAGGGAATATTTGGACTGAAGAAAACATAAATTCTTGGATCAAACAAAGATATGTTCTACCCTGATCCAATATCAAAGAGTCCCAGGAAGCTCCTAAAGTTAAAAGAATTTATATAACCAAATCTTAAAATACAAACAGAAAGAAATTCAAGATTGACACTTAATTTAATCTGTGGTTAAAATTAAACAGCACTAGATTATAAGTGCACCTTCGAATAACGGAAACACCACATAGTTTCTTGCAAAAGTCAACTCCGGTATACACTGATCCTGGAATAGGACAAGATACTGTAAGTGATTTGCAGCAGAGTTTGATATGGCAGTATCAAGTACCAATCAGATAATAAGGATTGCAGTTTTTCCAGTGACAGGCCCAGCTTGAGCCAGGCAGGGTGCAAACTCACATGACTTGAATTATATACATTTTTTTTTTCTTTTTGTTTCCATAATATGAAAATTTCGTTGTACTTTTTTTTTGCTCCCCTCGCTCTCAAACACACCTGTAGGAGTGATTACTTGCTTCTCTGTAAAAGGCAAGTAGCCAAGACCATGTTCCACTACCTGAAAAATTTATGGTTTCTAGTAGATGTTAGACACAAATGGATATACAAATTGAAGGTCCTCAGAATAAACAGTCTCTACATACCAGACGTATTAAACGATCTGAATAAAAAACAAAATCATGCTTTGTTATTTCCTTGTCACGAATCAGAGTGTGCATGCCTCTTATCTGTAAAACCAATCCTAACATTATATAAAACACAAAGGAAAAATATAATGAAGCTTAATTTGAGAAAAGTAGGAAATTCAAGCACACACTATGCATGTGGACTCTATCCCAGGTAATCATTGTTCCAATCTTCCTGTCTCAGAACATGTTATATCTCTTAATGCAGCTGATTAGAATTATGATCATTAGAATTAATATTCACACCTCCTAAAGTTATCAGACTACTACCCACTCAGAGGTTGCATCCAGTTTAACTCAGACCAAGGTATGACCATATTAGGTGGTTACTGCAGTGCACAAAAGACTGGCTGCTGCGTGGAGCACTCCTGATATCTTTTATGTTAATTAGTTTGTGTCAAATTGTGGTTTACTGATCAAATAAAAAAGTTTGTGTCAATTTGTAGTTTCAGTTTTGTTGGTTTTGTCCAGTATGAACAATGTTCTGTAAAAAATTTACCCTATTCGGTGACAGAAAGAAGAAAAGGATGATGATAAATACCTGGAATGTAGACTGAATAACATTCAAATTGGGATATATCTTGCAGAGGTTATGCTGACCAAGCTTTGTGCGGATATGTTGCACAATTAAATCAATTGCAACATGATTGTCGCCACCCCGGGGTATGATGACATCAGCATATTTCTTTGATGGAAGAATGAAACCATCAAAAGCAGGCTTGACAAACTTTGAATACTGCACAATTGATGAAACACTAAGAAACTAATTTTTCCAAGCAAATGATTGATCTCATTCAAAATCAAAATCCAAATCCAAACCCAGAAGATTAAACTTAGAAAAACTTTTATCACCCACAATTGCAGAATGCAATGCCACAAGCAAGATAACAGTAGCTAGATGCATCCTTGAACACTACAGCTCATTAATGAAAAATACTGTAACTAAGCTTTCAGAAAACTTTTGCCACTTTTGGTCCTTCCAAAATTGTATTAAAAAGCAGAATATTTTGATTCCCATAGCTCAATTCCAACCCAGTTAAACCTAAAATAAATTGAAAACATGACTGTTTGCATAGTTTGATTCCTATTACCTTGTTTTGAAGTAACTAAATTGTTACTCTTATATGGATATGTATATGTCATACAGTAAGCAAAATTGCAAATAGGAGAAAACTAGTTTCACAATAAGTTATATAATTGATCATTTCCCGGCCTATGCCAGTGCCAATTAGTCCTATCATAACCAATAGCCTGTGTATCCTTTTTCACATTTCTATTTTCACAGAGGAGCATGTAAAGATAAAACTTAAATAAATAAAAATAATATAAAAGCTTTAGGAGATGCATTTTTCGTTTCATAATTAAAAAAAAAGAGATACATCATCTTCAACATTCAAGCTTTGTCTTAATTTATGCTGCATGATCCCGACCATTTGTGCGGTTCATCGGGCTCCAAACCTTCAGAAATGCATATGATGCTGTTTCTGGTTGTAGGACCTGCATGACACTTATCATACATGGCCTAACTACATTACATTCTTTCATTTATTTAAACACCTGCTCAAGCCTCTCAGATGTTTTCTCAAGAAACCATCCCAGCCCTGATATTTCTCAATACGCTCAGTTCAATATGTTGTATCAATTTAATTTTATAAAAGAAAAAATGATTCTTGCCTGTTCAAGAACAGAGTGTACATCTCTACCTCTGTCAACTGTGTCACGCTTTATTCTTCGGGCAAGCCTTACATCAGCATCTAGATAACAATGTAAGGCCAGTAAGATAGCTAATGAGAGGAAAACAAATTTGCACTTTGACAGTGCTTTGAATAGAAAAGTTAACAGCACAGAACTTGCTGCCAGATATCAACTAAAAGGTAACAGAGTTACAAGTCTGTATAGCAATATGCTCAGTTCCAAGACAATAGTTATATCATGGACACCAGGACAGATTACCAGCAGTCAAAGCTTCACAAGTTTAACAAGATACAAGGAAAGAAACCTGCATCAACGAAAATCTTCATATTCATCAAGTTGCGGACACGTTGATCATGAAAAACCAATATTCCTTCCAATATGATTACATCAGATGCATTGACCTGCCAAGATGTGACCAAACAAAAGAAAATTAAAGTTAATTAGTTGGCCAGTAGTGCAGACCATTGAATTGATTTAGATTTTTTTGGATCAGTAAGAATTAAATAAATTGAAATATGAAAATAGAGATTCGCAATATACAGGAAGTATACTACTAAAAAGATAGCATTAGAAAAAAGGAAAAAAGAACAAAGTATAGCAGGTATGCTTGCAAAATCCACAGCAATATGTGTCACCCATTACATTATCAGTTCCACTTTTAATTTTTTCTAACTGCATTAGCTTGTTACAAAAGCGATTGCCTCAAATATTTGAGCAAATTCTAACAAGAGTATAAACCTATATCAACTGGAACTACAATAGTTTTCATAAGACAAAAGAACTACCTGTCGAAAACGGTCAGAGAATCGCTGATGATTCTTAAAATCATATATTGGAACTTGAACAGACTGACCAGATTTGAGCTTGCCAATACACTCTAAAAGTTGTTCTGTGTCAAATGCATCTATAAAGAAACCAGATATATTTTAATAGAATGACAAATTTGTAACTAATAGAAGGTACATTCAACAATTATTCGAAGCCTGCATTTCTCTTAATCCATGATTAACTTACCAGGGTGATCAAAATTATACTCGTGTACATGTTTTGATTCTTCCTCTGTTAAACCACGGTAGAATGAGTCCTACGAAATTCATCACAAAATTTATTAAGAAACTAAAAGAATATACTCTTTTCAAAATACTAACAAAGAGCATAATCCCATCCAAGAGGGTAAGAAGATGAAAACTTTCATAGAGCCATTAAAACAAAATTAGGCAATTTCATGAGATTCAAAACTCTGTGACACAACACAAAATATAGCAAGATTTTACCTGGTGTTCTTATGTTACTATGATTCACTGATTTATAACATGTGGAATACATTATAGGCAATAAGATTTCAATTATATTAACCTTCTTTGCTAAGTTACCTTCAATACAATATTCTCATCTATAATTCAAATAACTCATTCCTTTATAGTATCACTTTTTAACGAGTAACAAATACAATCTTTGAAAATTTATGAAGGTAAAACTACAAAGTGATTACTCAAGCAATGAGTAATGAATAATCAAAGGAGTTCAGAAGAAAAATACAAAATATGCACCTGATTGACTAGCACAACCCTATGATCATGGAGTTGTTGAATCATCATGTCACACACTGTAGTCTTGCCTGATGCTGTACCTCCCGAGACCCCTGAAATTTCCAGATGTATACATATTATATATATTTTCTTAGTATCACATCCACGCCTGGTGAGTCTTAAACCTACTATCTTAACCATCATGTATTATTTAAGTTGGAGCTTATTTGCAAATAAAAATTGAGAAAAAAAAAAATACTAAAACTACTAAAAATAAAAAAGGGTGTCACATGGAATATAAGAACTATAATAAAATTTGTAATACCTTTAATGATAAATTATCAAAATTACAAAAATTACATTGTGTTTTCACGTAGCATAAATTGCATTAATCACTATGTAGAAAATATTAGTATTCAAAAGTTAAAGCTATGTTCTTCACAATTTTCCAATCCAATAAAAAACTATAAAGTCAAAACCGGAAAACGACAAACCAAAAAAAACAAAACAAGGAAGTACGTAGATTTGAGTTTGTGTTCTCCGAGGTTGTTTGGTCGGTCCTAAAACTAAACGTAAATAACAGAATAAAATTATTAGTATTATATAGTATTACACTATATATATATATATATATATATATTTATATATATATTACCAATGACGAAGGGCTGTTTGGGAGGATTGATAGGGTCACCGGGGGATCCAGGGGAGGAGCACGAACCGCGGTCGGAAGAAGGTGGTGACGTGGTGGTGGGGCCGAGAATAAGGCCATCGGAACGCAAACCGGAGAGGTGTGGACCGGAGGAGGAGGCAATAGTCACTATTTCGTATTCCATTGCAATATTATTATTGTTATTATTATCATTCGTTTGTGGAGACGCCGTCGTTTCCTCCTCCATCTCTCTCTCTCTACGATGATGGTTGCTGCATGAGTTAGCACTATTTAGTTATAATAACAAAGATTCACACACTAATAGGGTTTGGTTGTGGACTAGCTTTTTCAGGCATTGATTCTTTCCTTTCTTAATTTGTTCCATAAAAAGATGATATTGTGATCCCCCAGCTAAATTATATGTTAATTAACTCAGATTTATTTATTTTATTGTCTTAATATTTTCTTATATAAAAAAAAATAGACAACTTTTTTTTACTTATGCTAATGATTGATAAATTGTAATTTTTAGTTTAAATTATATTGGGCCAGTTTGGTATTTTGAGAGTTTAAAAAAGCATTTTTAAAAATTCAAAACTCTATTTTACAACCATAAAACTTCATAGCTTTTTTTTTTTTTACAAAGGTTTAAGTTAATTAGGTAGATTAATTTTTAGTTAAAAAAAAAAAAAAACTAGTAATTAAATTAATAAACTTTTATTACGAAATATATTGTGTATCTCGCAATTAATTAAATAATAATGTGATATTGACGAGCTTATATAAAAATGAATAAATTATTCTTTCACATTTGGTACCCATTACATGGTGGTTCATGTGACGAACCATTTATCACATGATTTATTATTTTAGCTCATGTGATTAAAGCACACATGAATGCTCATTTAAACAAATTTTATATGTGCATGTATGCGTATATATTATATTCAAATAGAAATTATTTTGAGTATGGCTTATTTGTTAAATAAACCAATATGGACAATTTATATTTTTCAAATTGCTTCGTATTATTCATAAACAACTCGGCTTACTGCCCATGCCTACTATATTATGATTGCCTCCCTTACCCTTACTCACTTGCTAAAGAAACAATTAATCTAGGGACAATTTTTTGCAACATGATGTAATTAGTGTATCGGTAATTGATTCATTTGAATGTGATGTTGCATAGTCACAATTTACCACCTAAAACAAATTGTGAAATTGATTGTGAAAAAAAGTTACATCCTTAATTAAAAATAATAATAGTTGTATGGTTGAAATTATTCTTTCTTTCTTTGCTTTTTTATTTTTTATTTTTTATTTTTTTTTATAAGTAATAAAGTAGGAGTAAATGTTGTGTAGTAATGGATCGTTGCTCCCTCCTCGAGGAGCGGCCATGTGAAAAGAGTAACAATACTCCCAAATTATCCAATAAATTCCCACAAAGAATATTTCAGTGCCACAACCGCGTAAGCTGCAAGCGAATCACTTTCTAAGTCTATGGTTGTCAATTCATGATCATGAGGGTTAAATATATAAAAAGGAAGATCTTAGGTGTTTTTTTTTTTTTGAGAATGAAGATCTTTTTTATTTTTTTGAGAAAGTTGAGAATGAAGATCTTGGGTGTTAAACATTGATTTGTTTTCACTTTTCAGTGTGTGCCACTGAAATTCCTTAGGCTTTTTAATGCTTTTAAGGGTACAAAGCTCTGTTTCATATTATGCTTCTTTTTTACACTTCCGCAGGCCTCGCCTTCGCATCATTCCAAGTTGCTATTCCTTCGGAGGAGACTATGACCTCTAAATTCCAATAAAAAAAAAGTAGAACTATTGCAAAATTTATTATAAAAAATTATAAATTAATGTGTTAAGAATATGAGTTGTGTTAACTTAAATAATATAATATAAATAATTGTTCGAATGATTTTTTTGTGATTAATGACACGTTAGCTTGTAACAATTATTTTGTAAAATTAATTTGTAGTATTCTTAGCATCACTCAATTCTAACTAAATTTTAAAAACATTACAAATTTTACTATATAGCCTTTACAAATGTACTTCAAACATTTATTTAATATGGCACATTTTCGAAACGATTTTGTGGTTTTTTTTTTTAATATTATTTTTATGATTAGGTCACTAGATTGATGGTGTGGCATAATTTTAGCCTTTTAGTATATATAAAAAGTGAATATTCAAAGAACTCTATGTGGTAGAGCAACCTAGAAATTATAGAGGATTTCGGTCCTACTACAAAATTTGTTTCATAGAGCTTACAAACTATTGTGTCAACAATCACCAAAAAACAATTTAAACATTCATTTATTTAGTGGTTAGGATTCAGTAATCACGTTCATTGCTACTTCAGTTTGCAAGCTTTATATAGTAAAATTTGTAGCAATTTTAGAAATTTCCCTTTTGAAATTTATTAATCATATTCATTGACATATCATTTTGTAAATATTATATAGGAAAATTTGTAATATTTTTAGCATTTTTTTTTTCTAACAATAAGTCAAAATTATATAAGTTTAGATGCACATTAAATTTCATAATTTTTAAAAGTTATTGAAGAAGTGGGTTGTGATTTTTTTTTTGAGAAAAAAGTAGGTTGTGATTGATATATGTGGGTGCCCGAGGACCGATGATGAAGTTGAAGGGTCGCAGCATTGGCCCGAGGACTGAGGATGAAGTTGAAAGGTCGCAGCATTAACGTGGAAATATTGCAAGCCACGGGCCCAAGGAAGGAAGCCGCCCGAGGAGGAGAAGAAATGAATCATGGTACTCTGTGGTATTTTAAGTAGGAGATAGGATCTGAAGAGAGTGGAAGTTAGTGGGCAATAGGGAAGCTTCTAGCCTGGTGTAGCTTGTTGCATACGCATTAAATGGTAGACAACAGCTTTATCAGCCGCATTGATGAGGAAGTGACCTGAACAGTGTAAGTCATAACTAAGCAGACTCCTTTCACCATCTTCTTTAGATGTGAAAGGTAACAAGTGTCAAAAAAAGAGGGAGGTTAGGTAGAAATGGATGGTGGAGATGTGATGGAGGTAGAAGTATATAAGAAAAGGGGAGAGCATTGGAAATGGGGATTGAAAAAGGAGAAAAGAAATCAGAAGGAAGAACATTGAGAGAGGAGAGTGAACAATATTGCTTTTTATACAAACTTAGTCTCCTCGGGAGAACTTGTGGAGAGCTGGATAAGCCATTTGTTCCTTAATATAAACCTTATTTTTCCTAGTTGCTGTCCTCAGGCAAAGCCCTTTGTTCTTGTTCGTTCCCTCTTCTTACAAATTCTATTGATTTGGGCCAGGGTTGAAAGGCACGACCCACTACTCTAGGCGGGCCTGGACTACTTATTTTTCTGGTCTTTACAATATATAATAAAATAAATATTAGTACCGGTGATCCTATAGTAAAAGTAACGTTATCACTTCAAAATTTCAAATGATGTAAAAAGAGTTGTAAAATTTTTTGTGTTCCTTGTGTTGTTAAAATTCAAATATCCATTTGCCCCAAAATTTTTTGTTTCGGTTTCGGCAATAATGTTTTCTAGAAAATGAGTCATTTTTCAAAAAATGTTTTCTATAAAACTATCATTTTCCTATATTTGGTGGTAACCTTAAATAAGTTGAAAACAATTTTTTAGCTTTCCTTATTTAGCTTATAGTGAGATATAATTGTTTTTCAAAAAAAATTAGCGGAAAACAATCTCTAAAAATAAGCTATACTTTTTATGTTGACTAAAGATAGTTTTTATTTGACTCATTTTTTTTAATGCTACCAAATATTGGAAAATATGGAAAACTATCTTTACATAATGTTTTCCATCGAAACAAACGGAGCACAAATATGTTTTTTTTTTTTTTTTTGGGAAATGAGTAAAAATAAATGAAAAATTAAAGAAAAAAAAGGGAAAAAGTTATATTAAAAAATGATAAAAGTTCCTTCATGTTTATAAGGAAAAGAATGAAAATTGCTGCGTCGTATATTTGGGAGTATTATTATAGTTTTAGACAAGTTGAAAATTTGAAGCTATGCATACTATTAATCTATGAAATTGTACTCTGCCCTGCATTATTTCTATCTTGATGTGCTCAAGGAAGAAGTTTTTAGAAGGTAGAAAAATTCCTTCTCTCCTCTTTTTTGTTTTTTGTTTGTCTTTTATTCTCTCTTGGGACATCATAATATATGAATTTTTTTTAATAAAAAGTTTATGATCATAATTTTAATAGCTTTCAACTTATTCTATGGTCTATACCTAAAGGTCAACATCTTCTTTTTATTTATTAATTTTATTTAAATTTATATGAAATATAGCAATTTTCGAATTTATTTATTTTTCATTTATAAGATAATATTAAAATGATGTCCCTTTAAACTTTATCTGCTTATATATCTGTCTCATCAATGAATTTTACAAAATTTTGAGCAAGATCAATAGGCACATCTGCACCAAGAGGTCCAAGACTTGTTGAAGGCCAATCATTCCCTTTTTTTTTTTTTTTTCTTATACGTTTAATTTGAAAGGCGGATCCCTCAGGCCAAGCTAGTAATGGTGTCACTGTATGCATGAGTTGTGGTCTCTTGGTGATCTCTACAAGTGATGTTGATGATCACTTATACGAGAGAGGGTTTAATAGTCAAGTTTGTTAGTTAATTTAGCATATATATCACCACACACTTTTGGTATGATGGTCACTTTACAACTGCAAGTTCTTGTAGGGTAGGAGAGACAAAAGCCGGGGTTCAAGTTTTCAGTATGGAGTTTCGCACACATGTATACTTAGATTAAGGGTACGTTTGGTACGCTGTAATAGCTCCTGTAATAGAATAGTTATTCATGTGTAATATCAATTCGGTCATTTGGTTGCATCTTTATTACATGGATTAGTTATTACATTGAAATA
The DNA here is from genome assembly GCA_030021035.2 of Notholithocarpus densiflorus. Lineage (NCBI taxonomy): Eukaryota > Viridiplantae > Streptophyta > Magnoliopsida > Fagales > Fagaceae > Notholithocarpus > Notholithocarpus densiflorus. Next base: position 435,494 of record JARYZH020000229.1, on the reverse strand, counting down.
ATTATTCTTTAAATTGAAGAATAGTCATTCCTCTTTAAAATGGATGTAATAGCTATTGCTTAGTGCATATAATAGGTTTTAAAATTATTATATTTCTAAAAATATAAAATTTCTTTATACATCATCTTTTACAAGCTTTCCATATATAACAACCAAACTTATGAATAGTGATAGTTATTCTATTACATTGTCTTTTATTCCCAGTAATAAAGATTATTATTCTTAATGTAATTTACATTCAGTGTACCAAACGTATTCTAAGTTAAAATAAGATTTCATCTCAAATTAAAAAAAAAAAGAGAGTAAATTTAGCATATGTTAAAGGTGTAAATGAAGAGAACGTATCTTATGTATTTATATATAACATTTTTCCTCTCATAATATGTGGGTCCTACATGATTATAAGACCATACACTGTAAGAGTGATAATGTGTAATAACATTTAGTTCATAGAAATAAATGTTAATGGAAGAAATACCACCCATTTTATCATAATAAATTCTTGTTACACTTTATACTATGAAATAATAGAAGTAAAGAATAATTAACACTCAAAAAATTCCACTCTCAAAAAAAAGAAAACACTAATAAAATTCAATTGAAAACAACATTGCAACTGTATATTTTAGAAACTGGTGAATTGAAAGAAATATTGATACACCGATTAAAAATCTAATCATCACACCGGGGATGCCTAAAATGATTGAGACACATACTAAAAATCTAACCATCACACAGGGGATGCCTAAAATGATTGACAAATTAAAAATCTAATCATCACACGGGATGTCTTAAATGATTACAGCATCATAATTCTAAATTCTTCAAAACTAAGCACACCATCTCCATTCAAATCAAACTGATTGATCATCACTCTGCACTCTTCAATCGACTTTGAGTCACCCAATCTGCTGAGCATTCTTTTCACACTCTTGGGTGTAATAAAGCCACAACCTTCCATATCATACATTGCAAAAGCCTCTCTCAAATCCTTTATCTTCTCTTCCTCTTCTCCTCCTTCCATTAGCCCAATAAAATCTTCTAAACCCAAGAAACCATCTCCATCAGAATCCAATGCCTCCATTGCAACCTCAATCTCTTTTGAAAATAGGTCTCCGCCCATAAGACTCAAACCATGTCTCAAGTCTGAGGCTGATACTTTCCCATCACCATCTTCATCAAAGTAATGGAAGACTTGCTCAAGGTCTTCAGATTTCCTCATGATAAAATTGTTGTGAGAAATGGAATCAAGTTCTAACAAGCTTGTTTGCTAACTTGAATTGCACTACAACATTGTTATGACACATTCTTATATACACTTTTGAGGCTGAACCATCTATGATCATGGGAAGAACTTGCTATGAGTTTTCGAAACATATGAAGAAGTGTTCAAAATGAAGAAAAAATCAAAAGGAGGAATCCAAACGCTATTAGGTCATGTATTGCTATCATGAGAATAGTGTCTAAGGAATAGACGAGGAAACAAGCCAAAATCAAGCGTCTAGAACAGTGTGTGCCGGTCAACAAGGCAAAGACTTGAATTTTTTATACTATCATATGAAACACAACTTGGTCTACTGAAACATGATTTGCTACATTACCTTTCTTTTATATTTTTTGGTGTGTCTTTCACTCTTACTCATTCTTTATGGTCAATGAATGAGTCTTTGGATATGAGCAATTATTTTCTGTGTGCTACTGACCAATTCTTTCTAGTCAATGAATGAGTCTTCTGAGCAATTATTTTATCTATGCTCTTGACCAATACCACGCATTCTATATATTGAGCTCTTAACTTGTCTCATAATCAAGAAAAAGTCTGCCCTTTATTGTTTTTATCCTTTTTTTTTTTTTAATGAATATATTTTATTACTTAAATTAAATATTACAAATCTAAAAGTATATCTATGTCACATCATTTAATATGGAGAATCATATTTCCTATGAACCATCATCTGGGCAAAGAGGTCAAACTTGTTGGAATTTCTTTCCTTCTTAATACCCTCATTAATAGGGTATTGATATATACATGAAAACTCAATATAGTTTGAGGCCTAAGAGGAAAATTTTAAATGTGGTTTTTTCATATAATTTAATTAGTAATTTTGCATTTCAATGTAGTAAATAAATTTAAAAGTTTACTGCTTCTTAAAATGAAAAATTACTAATCAATTTTTTGTATTCAAACTTAGTTAATGCCTCATTTTCAATGATTATATTATATGGCTAATTATTTAAAATATTTAAAGTAATATTTCATTATTTTTAATGTTGGAAAAGTTTCTTTTGAAAAAACAAATATTTTCAATAAAGCGATCTAAGCATTTAAAAAATAATATAGTCATTTTTATTTAATCAAGAATGATTATATTAAATATTTGAATATCATTACAATAGTTTTCATTGTTAAATTTCTATTGTCTTATTTTTATATTTTATTATACTATAACTCTTTTCTATTAAATTTTTTCTCATATGTTGTTTTTTTTTTTTTCTAGTAACAATTTAGTAAGAGATATTATTTAATATTCAATTAATTTCTATATTATTCTTTTTAAAAAAAGTTCATATCTAAATTGATATTTTCTAGTACATAGACATTCAAAATTAAAAATATCTATAAATATAAAAATTATCTATAATCTCTATATATTAAGAGGATTCAGAAAGTTAGTTATTGTCTTTTTGACTTCTAAAAATACCCATAATTTAATTAAATTATTTTTATTCCTAAAACATAAAAATAAAGTTAAAACTGTATATTGACAAAAATTAAAAACAAAAAACCTACTCATGCTTATAAAACTACCCCATGTTCTATAAAACTTTACACTACCCTATCTACACAACCAAATCTACCCCATGTTCCTATAAAAAAAACTAACCAATGTTCTAAAAAAAACCTACCCCAAGTTCCTATTAAAATAAAAAAAACTATCTAAAAAAAAAAAGTCTCATTACACGCACAAAGTTTCTATTAAAAAAAAAAAAAAGACCTACCCGAAGTTCATATTAAAAAAAAAAAACTATCTAAAAAAAAAAAAATTCTCATTACATGCATAAAGCGCGCCTGATGAGGCTAGTATAGAATTATTGTAATGTAAAATAATACTATAAATTTTAATTTATCAAACACTATTACAACTTCCTTAAAATAGAATCACCTAATAACTTCGATCTACTAGGATAAAGACTAATTTAACATGGAACTCAATGAATTAATAACTTCAAGCTGCTAGGATAAAGACGAATTTAACATGGAACTCGATGAATTAATAATGATCAAAACGAGTTCAATTTTACATATAGAAAAATTTTAGCATTATTAAAAGAGATGGAAATTTATTATTCTAGAGAGAGAGAGAGAGAGAGAGAGAGAGAGAGATTAATGTGTGGCCATGTGGGGGTATTGAATGGATAATGTTGACAAATTCCCATGTGGAATATTGATATAAAAAAATTGAAGTCTTAAATTATTATGGTAAATTAATCATCAATTATGATCAACTTTTTTTATTTAAAAAAATGCATCTTTTTTATATAATTTAAACAATTGTATATAAAAAAAAGAGTCAAAATCTTCTGATTCAAACTCTATACCACTCTATGCTTCACAAATTAAAATGTGCCACGTGTCCATTAATCATAAATTCATGCTTCTTATTTCACTTACCAAAACTAATTTTTTTTAAATAAATAAAAAAACTCATGTTAGGCCATCACCGGTCACCACCATCAACTCCGGCAATGCCACTATTAAGAGACAACCACCACCAACTTCACTGGCACATCCTGGTTTGGCACTCCGGTTTCGTCTTCAGACAGGATGTGCTCCGTACCGGTGGTATTGATGGCAAGAAAAAGAGGAGCAAGTCAGAGGTGGTGGTGGTGGTGTTTCTAAGAGCAAGGCAGATCTGATAGAGATGGGGATGGGACTGGTGTTGATGATAAGAAAAACGGAGAGGTCGAGATGGTGACAGTGGTGGGGCAACCCCCTGTTCTACCTTTCTAAGAACAAGGCTGAGTGACCAGTGATGGGTTCATGGGGGTTTTAGACCAGCTTTGATCCAAGTGAACCTGGAGGCGGAGCCATGGCTGTGACAACCACTGATAGTGTTGGCAAACTCATGTCAGTGGGGTGAGATGACGTTGGGTGTTTTTTTTTTTTTTGGAAAGTAAAATAAGAAGCATGAATTTAGGAATTAGTGGACACGTGGCACATTTTGATTCATGGAGTATAGCGTAGTATAAAGAGTTTGAGACAGAAGGTTTTGACTCTATAAAAAACACACAGCTAATATATTTAGCATTTAGCATGGGTTTGGATGGTATGTTTTGTGTTTTTTTAGTGGGTTTTATAGGTACTGTTTACAAATTCACAAAAGTCAGCAAAACATAGATTTTAACCTAAATTTAGGTCCTACAGCATTATTCACACTTTTAAAAATTATTTTACTTGTGTTTTTAGCAATAAATTTTCAGTAAATAAGTGGTATCTAAACACATCCTTAATTATTTATATACTACTTGGTGCCTTTTTATTTATTGGGGGCCTAGAGCCTAGACCACTTGGCCTTTTCTTATTGGGGGTGCCTTAGGCCAAGACATAAGTGGCCTAGGCCCTTGAACCGTCCTTGGATATTCAGCTGCTTCATGCTATGTTTAGTCACCTACTCCATTGGATATTGGCAGATAATAGATAGAATAAACTACTTTCTGCTACGTTATCACCTAACACCTATGATTGTTTTTGTTTTACAAAACGACATTCAGAACGTTAAAACGGCATGAGTGGGTTGTTTGCTTTAGACATGTAACTTTGTCAGAGAGAGTGGGAATTGACGCGTAGTTTTTTCATTCTAACTGTAATTACATTTTTGCCATTGACTGTTTTACCGATAGAAAGAGAGAGAGAGAGACAGTGTGTATGAGAAAAGAGATAAAAGAACAGGAGACAGAGACCATAAACAAGCGAAGATCTAGGATAACTATTGGCATGGGTATTCTTGAAGATTGAGAGTGAGAAATAAAGGAGCAGATGATAAATGTTGTGAGATGTGTTATTTTAATGTTTTGGCTCTCCACACACAACAGGCATACTCTCTCTAACTTTCTCTTTGGTTTAATTGATTTTTTTTTTCCCTTCTTTTTATACTGATTTCGCAAATTCGGTAGTTAGTCTTTGACATGTTTGACGAAATTCTTGCCTTATAATGTTTATTTTGTGTGTGTTATATGGGATCGAACGAGCTTGATAATATTTGTGGTTTCATTGGGTTTGCTTCTCTAACCCACTCGATCTAATTGTTGCCGAAGTAGTAATGTACTATCACTGTCACTTAGTGTTTGAAAGTGGATATTTAGACAGATTTCTTTGCATTATCAGCTACAGACTATTCTGTTCAGCTTCTAAGACTTGAAACATCCATATGGGTATCGGTCAAAAGCTCCATTTTGAGTTCTGTTGCTACTAAAGTTGCCTCTGTTGAATGTAGTCGGTCAGAGTTTGAAAGTGATATTTAGACAGATTTCTTTGCATTATCAGCTGTAGACTTTTCTGTTCAGTGTCAAAGACTTGAAACATCCATATGGGTATCGGTCAAAGGCTCCATTTTGAGTTCTGTTGCTACTAAAGTTGCCTCTGTTGAAGGTATGCTTCTTTACCTTTTATATAAGCCTAGGCTGAAGCTTACTGCTACATTGTAGAAAGAAAACCCATTTTCAGAAATCGCAATATTTACTTAGATAAGGCGAAGATGATTCCCTTGGCCTTGGAATGCTGCATTCCAATTTTATTTATTTTAAAAATAATAATAAATTTGTTTCATAGTGTCATTGTTGTTTCTTGAGAAAACGATGTATCTAGATGTTGACTACTTCATGCAAGAGAAAGTGTATTTTTAGTTTTTTACTAAACTACTTTATGTTTCACTATGAGCAATTCTAGGGATTCAATCGTTTAAGAGACTTCTTACTATTAATGAGTTGTAATTCTCAGAGTTTTCAATTCATAAAGAGCCATCCAAACTTTAAATCAATTGCAAATTGGATAAAAATATTTTGAATATCTATCAATTCCACTATAAATACAATTTATTGAATTCAATTTGGCAAACCACTATACCAGTTTTTATTTGTTTTTCTAGAGCTGTATGATTTCTTTTCCTCTTTGTTTTGTTTAAGAATTTAGGGCCTTTGTGTTAAAAAAATGTCTAATTTTGTGATGGATTACATTTTTTATTTTTATTATTATTTTTTATTTTTGTGTTGTTGGGTGTATTCCGCTATCAATAGGGAAATTTATTGGGATCAAGTTTGCAAGTGCTCTCTCAACTTAATTGCTTTTGCTAGCTTGATATATTGGGTTCTTTAAATGCTTAGTTTTTCTCATCTTTGGTATTTTGGATTAAATTTGAGGTTTGGGTTTAGGTTTGTTTTTTTCCTTTGTTATTACCTACTTTGATTATTATTTTTATTATTTTTTGCATTATCACTTATGATTAAAGTTCTACATCTTTCTTTAGTTTTAGTTTATTGATTTGATTCGGATGTGATGGAAAGGTGGTCTGTGAATGTGATGTTGATGACAATGATGGGCATGAAAATCACGCTGTTGGTTATGTTACAACTTTGGGCTTGTTTTAGAACTAGATTTCTTAATATTTCAGGTTTTGAATTTCATATTTAGGGTTTTCATTTTTTTTTTCTCTGAGTGTCCTGTCAGTTTGGTCGTAGAGAACTAACATGTATTCAGTTTTCTTATATTCGAATAATTATGGTACAACTGTTTTGAGCAAAAGATATGTATTTAGTATGATTGAGTTCAAGATATATATATACATATATATATACATATATATTTGTATTAGGAGTTTATAATTACATTTATTTCTATATGATAAGAAAACCTTTTTTTTTGGTATAATGAAATAATATCATGTGGTATAGATCAATGGCTACTACTGGTGCTTTGCTTTCACCTACAATCTCTTTATTTCTAGTGGTTGGTATTAATTCTTAAGCAACATAAGTCTTAGGATAGAATTTTTGCTGTAGAGGCATTTGATTTTATTTATTTTTAATCTTTGGCAAATACAAGAGTAGCTCTATCATATATTTTTTCTTTTCTATGCGGTTTATAATTCTTCTGTTTATTTTTCTAAAAGTTTGTAATCTTTTTTTGCATTGCTACAGATGATGATTTAAATTTAGAGTTTAAGATGACTAGAGGATGGTCCTTAAATCACTTTGTGACATGAAGGTAAACCATCACTATCATTATCAAATTTTAAGTTATCTTTATATATTACATTTCCAATGCAAATGAATTAGCTTGGTTACTTGTTTAGTTTTGATATTCTTCTTGAAAAATTACTTAAGAGTTGTTTTATATATATTTTTTGAAATGCAGTGGTCGAACATTATATGTGTGGATAGAGATAAATAGCATGCTCTCATATGAAAATGCAAATTATGGATTTAGATTTTGCTTTTAGCAATCGCTTAATAACTGAAACATTGTCTAATATTCATTTTCCTTTCTCAATGTCCTCAAATAACTCAGTTATCTTCTATTAGATTTTAATTAAAGTCAGTCATGATAAAATTGTAATGTTGTTTACTATGAAACTTTTTTTTATAATTTTTTTTCAAGTGCATTGCACATGCCTCAAAACTAGTATATATATGTGCGTGTGTGTGACAAAACGACCTCAAAAGAATTAAATGGCATGAGTGTAAAGAAACGGTGGGCTGAGCTTGTATTTTGTTTGTGGATATGAGCATATTTACATTTTTAACCTTAAACAGTTATATATAGACTAGAGAGTGTGGGGGTTATTTGGTCTTTTGACCTATTTTGTTTTTTCTATGGACTTGCTTTATCATCTGTGTTTTTTCCTTGACAAATGAGTACTCTTTTAGAAGAAGAAAGAAGATGAGAAAAAATTATATAAATTGATAATTAATCCTGCCTCTGGGCATGAGGATAAACTTCTTAGCCCGTCAAAAGTGAAAAGTCCTTGGATTGCCCGGTAACTGGTTCTGTTGGGGGGGGGGGGGGGGGTTAGTTGTTCGTAGGAGTTTAATTAACAGTGAGGATTGTTGTACAATATGCTCTGCAATGTGCAACTAATTTGAGTGAAGTTCTCTTATGTGATAAAAAAAACTGATAATTACTCCTTTGTCTACATCTACAACTGCCAATTCATTCTGAAGCTTGAAGGTACCAACTCCCCCTTTCTTTCTCTAATTTTATAGCTCACAAAAAGATAGGTTTGAATCAATTATACCAAATCACTAAGCTTAATTCTCTCTATGATTCTATTATTATTATTATTATTTTGTGTTTTCTTGCACTTTCTCACTGATTTTCCTTACAGCCATAGGTAACCTCTCTTTCTAAAATTTCAATTTGATTCACCCTTTTAAAAAAATTTAGGTCCCTGTATGTGTAAAAATATGTTTCATTTGCCATTTTTTTGGTTTAATATGGATGTCTTAGATCTCTATTTGTTTCAGATGAGTTGAGTTTTTGTGGTGATGTGTTAGATTGAGTGGTTTCTTCAAGATCAACAACTGTAGTTACAGAAGAGCTCTGAAGTTCAAACTCTTAAATTCCTTTGCAACAAGACCTCTACATCTGCAAAGATTACTCCCTCTTATGAAGCCATCTAGTGGCTTTGTTCTCTTTTAGGTATTTCTCAATTTTTTTTTTCTTTTCTTCTAATTACATTATATATATGCGTGTGTAAACACATATAGATGTGCAGCAGTGCAAGCAGAGGGTTTTTTTTTTTTTTTTTAAAACCATATTTTTGTTTACAATGTTTGGCTGAATTATGGACAGGGTACACTGCACACTGTGCACATCCACATGAACTTGTAAATTTGCTATTTTTCATTTGTGAAATTAAAAAAAATGAGATTCTTCTTTGATTTTGGAAATCAATTCTAGGAGGTATTTGTTGTACATGTAAGAAAGCTTCTAAAATAAAAGTGGTTGAGTTATTAAAAGAGGCATGGGCTAATACTCCATTATGTTAGTGTAGAGTAAATTGATTAACTTGCACAAATTATATCATTAGCATGTAGAGAGATGACAACTATAATGATGTTTAAACCAATTTGTCAATTGGGCTTGACCTTAGTGATAATGCATGGGGCCACCTCAAAAATTTTCCATTTTTTTGCAATCATTGTAAGCTTCTCTATGGGAAATCGCTCATGACTTCCTTCTAAAGTAGTGCAGGTAATTGGGCTGGATTATGATGGATACTTTCTAATTTCATGAAAGCACTGTTATTTGTTGTACTTTGTTTTAAAATCTGGGTTATGATATCCTTCTTTATTCTCTTTAGTTTTTACAACTTGCTAAATCCTTTTTTTGCCATTGTTTGCAGCCTAGACTTGCATTTAGGATTTTAAGTTCCAATTATTTTGTTCAATTTGTTGCATGCTTCATTATAAAATTAATTTTGTTTGATTATTCACCATAAGGGAAGATTAATTAACATTTTACTTCAATTCTTAATTATCATTAGGCTTTCCTCTAGAATTTTAATGAACATGACAAGCATGGGCATTGCCTGTGCCACAAAAACTAGTATCATTAAAAATATTGTTATGACAATTGTCTGTTTGCATGAGGATTCTCTCTCTGTCCAGTTTATTCATTTATTTAACTTATTTATAATAATTTTGAAACTTTTCTGTTTATAGGTATTGTTGTACTTTTGCCTAATTTATTTTTAAAGTAAAATAAGCCTAGAAAAATAAACTCTTTCAAATACATATTAATAAGTTGGATATGCTCATTGTGTTCTAATAACATCTTTTTGGGAATCCAAATCTTCTGTCCCACTCTCTCTATACCACTTTATGTTCCACAAATAATAACATACCATATTTCCTCTTATTTAATTAATTCCTTATTTTTTCCTTTTTCTTATTTCACTTATCTAAAATAATTAAAAAATATGCCACATATTCCAGCAGTACCACTGACCTCCGGAGGCACCAGTCACCGACACTATCAGCACCAGTCAGTTGTGGAGGCTGCGACATGGCTGTGAGCTCATTACTGGCGTTGATGGTGTCAGTGACTGGTACCGGCAGAGGTCAGTGGTATCTTTTATTTTATTTTAGGGAAGTGAAATAAGAACAAGGAATAAGATTGAAATTAATTAAATAAGTGGATATATGACCTGTTCTTATTTGAGGAACATAAAGTGGTACAGAGAGAGTGGGACAGAAGATTTGGATTCATCATTTTGGTTGACAAGAGCCTTGTAAATCAGTAACATTGTATACTATCCTTAATTATGAAAACTGGGATTCCTCTCAATTACCAAATTATTTATAAAAGAAAAAAAAAAAATTTAGCTATAAGTGCTGATCGGCTCTAATTTTGAAGGCTTTGGGGCAGTGATAGTTTCACATCACCTATTGCACATTGACCGTACATTCCCCTAAAGCCATTAAGTAATCTCCCGTCAGCTATCCCAATGTCACCTAACTATTCTTCTTATTATTCATGAATATCCTAATCTTGTAAACAAACACACAAGCATTTCAGCTACTAAATTCCTTCTCCCCCTCCATCCAAAAAAGCTTCCATCTCCCCCCAAAATTTTGCCTATTAAAATGCCAACATAGAAAATGAACTATTATGGTAAGTGGGAAGTGTTTGATAGATCTTACAACTCACTTTCGATATTGACTAATAAGATATGAAATTACAATTCTTTTTGACTGCAATGGCTGGTATGGTACTTAGAAATATTCAAAGAGTTAAAGGTTTCACACAAAAATTCCATGATATTGCAATAAAAAGAAGCATCAATATGGCATTTGGAAGTTCAAAGATGTACTGGTCACACCGAAAGCTAGCCACCTTTAAAGGCTCCTCTTGCTTGCATTCACCCTTTTCCAAATTTGTCATTCACTTTCCTTAGTTATATTGACAACCCCTTCACAGTTTTCTTTCTCCTCCTTTCAGATCTTTACAACAGTCTGCTCATAAATCCTGATGGCTCTTGTGATCAGCGAAAGAGCCTCATCTTCTTCTTTCACTCACCAACCCAAGAACTTTGATGTCTTCTTGAGTTTTAGAGGTCAAGATACCCGCCATGGTTTTATTAGCCATTTGTATGAGGCTTTGCGTTTGAGGGGTATTCACACCTTTATTGATGATAAGCTCCCAAGGGGAGAAAAAATTTCTGTAGAGCTTCTCAAAATCATTGAGAACTCAACAATGTTAATAATTGTATTTTCTGAAAACTATGCATCCTCCACTTGGTGTTTGGATGAGCTTGCCAAGATTGTTGAGTGTAAGAAGAATGGCCAGTTGGTGCGACCAATTTTTTACAAGGTGGACCCATCAGAACTATGTAAGCAAAATGGAAAGTTCGGGAAAGCTTTAGCTAAACATGAAAAAAACATTAAGGACTACAAGAAATTACAAAGATGGAGAAACGCTCTCCAAGAAGCAACCAATATGTCTGGTTGGCATTACAAGCATAGGTATGCATTCAGTGACAATTCTTGTGCTTGTTATGAGTTTTAGTGGTTTGTTATGACCACTAAGTGCTACTTTGCATTTAGCATTTTTTTGAATATACATCTTTCTTATCAACTACTTTTTGGCCAAATTATGAATCTACTTTTTTTTTTCTTCATATCTTCTTCTATAGACATTAGCTTGCAATGGTAGAAAGATTTTTTTTTTTTTTTTGAGAATTGGTATAAAGAAGAATTTAAATGTATATATTATCCATTTATTTTTTATTTTTGAAAAACTTCCTCAATAATTTATTTATAGTATTAAGAAAAGTGGGTTTTAGTAAGTTCCAGTTATCACCTAACTAGATTTTCCATGCAACTTCATGTTAAAAGTATAGTTATCATAATTGTACCAAATTGATGAATTGTATGAAATTCTGGATTGGTATGAAGGAAACTATCAGATTTTCAAAACAAAAATAAAACAAATCAATTAAACCATGTAAAACCACCAGGTTTTTTAGAAAAATACCGAACAACATGATTTTATTTGAACCGTTTGGTTTTTAATGTTTAAGTCATTTTGATCAATTCAAAATGTCCTATTTTATAGTCATTTTCATATATGAGCATATATTAAATTCTATATTTAAATAAATTTTCTAAACAATAATATTCTATTAATTTCAATCTATGTTATACCTACATGTTTATTTATTAATTGAATACCATTGCATTTTTTATTATTATTGTATCTTCACTTTTTTTTTCTTCGTATTTTTTAATTTATTCTTATTTTAAAATTAATTAGTTATTTGTCTAACAGTTGAGCCAGTGACACAATTGTTGAACCAATGAACCACCATACCACTCCCTTGATGGTTTAATGCTTAATCTGTTTGGATAACTTTGCCTAAAGGCCTAAAAATACTTTCCTGACAAAAAAAAAAGTAGTGCTAACTTAATTATAGTCATAGATTTATAAATTAATACATGCCACTTTAATAGTCAATTTTCAAATTTAATGCACACATCAAACGTCTTAGATATGGTTTATCTTCATTTTTTTATTTATTCTATTTTCTAATCTCACTCGTTACATTTTTTAATGTTCTGTGAATGACAGTAGCAGCGAGTTCAAATTTATCCAAGGAATTGTTGAAGAGATCTCAAACTCTAAATTAAATCGCACGCCATTATCTGTTGCTCGATACCCTGTTGGAATAAATCATCGTGTAAAGATCATTCTTTCAGATATTGATTCAAATGGTGCTCACATGATAGGGATCTATGGCCCTGCTGGAATAGGTAAGACAACAATTGCAAAAGCCATTTTTAACAAAATTTGTGATCATTTTGATGGATTTTGTTATCTAGAAAATTTTAGAGAAAAATCGGGGACAAATGATGGGGTAATCAAACTACAAGAGAAACTTCTTTTAGAGATCTTAAGGGATAAAAATTTAAAGGTGGATAACAAATCTAGAGGAATCAATATGATAAAGGAAAGACTTTTTTTTATGAGGATTCTTTTAGTTCTCGATGATGTGGATAAATGGGTCCAAATAGAAAATTTTCTTGGAGGATGTGATTGGTTTGCTTTCGGAAGCAAAATCATTATAACAACAAGAGACAAACACTTGGTAGCTACTCCTGCAAAATGTTTTTCAACGTATGAGGTTAAGGATTTAGATCAAGATGAAGCTCTTGAACTCTTTAGTATGCATGCCTTCCAAAGCAAAAAACCCAAAAAAGATTATTTGAAACTTGCAAACCAAGTTATACAATATTCCAATGGACTTCCGTTAGCTCTAGTAATAATAGGTGCTGATTTGTGTGGAAGAAGTAAACTTGAATGGAAAAGTGCAATAGATAAGTATGAAAGAATTCGTAGCAAAGAAATTCAAAAAGTACTCGAAATAAGTTATGAAGGATTGGATGAAACTGAACGGAATATTTTCCTTGATATTGCATGTTTCTTTAAGGGATTTCGGAAGAAGTATGTCATGGATATATTGGATTATTGCGATTTAAATCCAATTTATGGAATTCAAAAACTTATTGATAAATGTCTAATAAGTGTAGATCAATATGACAAATTGTTGATGCACGACTTTCTACAACAAATGGGTAAGGACATTGTTCGGAGGGAATCACCACAACTACCTGGAGAGCGTAGTAGGCTATGGTGTTATGAGGATGTTCTTGATGTAGTAACTGAAAATACGGTATGCATCATTTTACTCATTTTACAAATGGCATATGTAGTGAATTTTTTTTTTCAATTTAAATGTGGAAGAAAATTTAAGTTTGGTTTTTGTTTAAATTTACTGTCATTATACTTCTTATTGTGTAGTGTGATTCACTTAATGCTTTGTTTAATTAGGGGTCGAAAAAAATTCGAGGCATAATGATATGCTCACCTGAATCATCAAAGATTCAATTAGAGCCTAAATGTCTTGAAAAGATGAAAAATCTCAAGTTCCTTATAGTTAGTAATGTAGAGATATGTGGAGATCTTGAATATCTTCCCAACGGATTAAGGGTGCTTGATTGGAGTGAATTTCCTTTATCTTCCTTACCATCCAATCTTCATCCCAAAAAACTCACTATACTTAACATACCAGAAAGTCGTGTTATAATGTACAAGCTTCTCAAGGTATAATTTTTATTTATTTATTTATAAATTACTATTACTTTATTAATGATGAAACTATAATGTAACATTTGATGAAGTTATTTTTTATTCTTTTTTTCTACAGAGGATACAGTGTAAAAGCTTGACACGCATGAATTTCCAATCCTGTCAATATATAAGGGAATTACCCGACTTATCGATCGCCTCCCCAAACATAAAGCAACTGGATCTCCGTGAATGTATAAAATTAGTAGAGGTTCATGACTCTAATGGATGTCTTGATAAGCTTGAAAGTTGGGACCTCACGGGTTGTGTTGAACTTCAAATTATTCCAAGCTTCATTAGGATGAAATCGCTTAAATTTTTAATTCTTTATGAGTGCAAAAGGGTTAAGTGGTTCCCTAATATTCCAGAAGAAATGGAAAATTTAAAGTTTCTAAGTCTAGCATACACTGCCATTAGAGTGCTTCCTTCATCATTTGGGAATCTCATTGGGATTGAGCGATTAGATTTAGGTTCCTATTTCTATTCGTGTCATCTTCCAAGTAGCATCTATAAATTGCAATATCTTCGCAAACTGGTTCTTCATGGCCATGTCCAATTTCCAAAGGACGTGGAGATTGGTAGACAAGCACCATGCAATTCTTATGGTGGCTTTTCAAAATATGGTTTTGTGATGTTGAATTTTATAAAAAAATTGACTTCTTGTTTCAACCTCGTAGAGAAATGTTTATTATCAAGGAGTGAAAATTTGAACTTCCAAGATGGCATTATGAGATTCAATGGTTTAAATTTTCTTCTAATTGAGGATTCCAAGTTCCTTAAGAAAATTCCAAAGCTTCCAGAAAGTATAAGATCTGTGTATGTAGCAAACTGCATCTCGTTGAATTCACAATCATTAACAAAGTTATTCCTTCAGGTACCCCTCTCTTAAAGTTATAAAGAAACAATTTTGGATACCTTTCCAAATACTTTATTAGATTTGTTAAACTTCCAATTTCTCAAATTTCCTAATTGCATGCAGTTTGGAAGAAATTTAGGGGTTGCACCAAATATGAAATGTTCAAGTGTGAAATGCAATGTATTAGTGGATTCGCATTCGCATCAGATTGATTACTCTTCCCAGCTCCCCCTCTCCAAGTTCTTCCTAATTGAAGAAGAGTTACGTCCAACCCTAGATGCATATCTGATTGATTTTGGAGAGAGATATAATATTATAGTACCAGAAAAGAAGATTCCAAAGTGGTTCAACCATCAAAGCATTGAAAGTTCTATCTCATTCTGGGTTGGTCCAAAATTTCCAACATTTGCCTTTTGTATTGCTTTTCATCTAGTTCCACTGAAGGAGAGTTATGCTAATAATGCTAAGTGCGGTTCTCTTCTTGATGATATAATCAGTTGGATTTGTGTTGTCAACATTTTCATCAATGGTCATAAGCGACCTTTCATGCAGCAGCCGATCTTTCAGTGTTTGAAGTGTGATCATTTGTGGTTTTACGGTGTACCTCATAGCCAATTACAGCAGAAATTTGGAGACTTGATGCAAGGTGATCGAAATCATGTTGAGGTTTCATGTAAAATCTCTCATTGGGCAAGTGAATTCGGAAATTTTGGTCCTGTCATTGCAAGGATGGGGGCACATGTGGAATGCATTTGTCCTCTAAATTCCATTGTCATCCATAACAACTATGCAACTCTGACAACACTGAGCTCGCACCTTTACAACCTCCTGTCTGCTTTTGATGGTTCACATATAAATCATGCGAGTCTCAGCAGACTCAGACGCAAGAGAACCTCGACCTCCTCTAATCCCTGATGACACTAGCTGTCTTTCCTTGACATTTGATTCAAGGCTTCCTATGGATATAGCTAATGGGTTTGACTTAAGTTTGGGTTTTCTAAATTTGGGTATCAACTCAACTGATGGTGATGGGTTTGATTTGGGTTTCAATGGCCCATCCCTCCCTAAAAAATGGCTCCATCTTCAATCCACAGCCACTATTAAGGAAACTGAGAATCTCTGAATCAAATTTTAAACAAATATGCCCAGGTACTATTATTCCATTGAAACTGTTTTCCTTTGCATCATCTTTGTTCGATTTCTTTTACATTGTAAAATTCCAGAGTATGTCTCCCTCTTTTGCTTTGTTTGATTTGCATCTTTGGTGGTATTTGTCACTTCCCATTCTCTCTCTTAATTCACAATCTCACCATGCGGATACTAATTCAATTTGAGAGGACATTAATGCTAAGAAAAAGCAGAATTGATGGCATTTGATTTGTTGTTGAATTCAATTTCTTGTAATCTAATGGTACAAGAGTTTTCAAAATTACTTGAGAAAAAAACATTAAATTTATATAGTTAATGGACCAGGAAAGTCAAAAGGCCTATGATTTTTTAGACTTGCAAAGTTCAACATCCAACCTTTTTTTTTGATAAATAATGTAAGAATATTATTAATAATAGAATATTATCAGCATCCAACTGGCCATAGTCAAGAGATTACTTGTACTGATTAGAATTATTGGTCATTAGTTGAGTGTTTTTGTTATGGGGTGTTGAAGGGGCTCACTGGTATTAGTTCTGGAATAGATAGCTTGAGTGAATGTTGTTGGAAAGTTAAGGTTTGATTGATGGAATTGTCTCAGTGCCATTGATTTTCAGCTAGAAGACTCTGCTCAAACACAATGCATTGAAAGTTGTTTGAGAGTTAAAACAGTTGTACATAGTGGTCAGGTTTGCAGGATTTTGCAGAACTAAGCATTTAACTAGGAGTGTCTTAAAATCTTAGGAATACATTTTTTCCTTTCAAAAAATTGAAAAATAATGGTTTTTTTATTCTATTTGAATAGTTCATGATTTTAGTTGTCTTAAATGCATTTGTGCAGTTGGTGATTCTTCTTCTATTCATTCAATACTTATGTTTCTACTTACTGATTTGATTTTTGAGAAATTCAAAATTTTTTAGCTTAGCATAAGTATAAAGAAGAATCTAAATTACATAGGAGAAGATATATGTTATGGTTATGTTAAGGACTAATGTATGATTGTATATGATGAAATTTGGAGGGGCATCAGATTATATCAGGTCATCTGTTTGCTACACACTTGTTTATTTATCAATTATTCTACTAAATACAGATTCTTGAGGGAAACATAGTATTTTTGTAAGTCAACTGTAACAAACTGCAAAGAAGCAAATGTACTGCTTTATTTTTAATTTTTTATTACTTATGGTTTCTAGCATAAAGACAAGCAATATTGTATGTTCTTGCAATACAGAAGTCATCCGAGAAAATGTGCTTCTAGACAAAGGATGGCATTCAGTGATAATATTGGAATGATCTGAAAAAAGAAAGCATCCTTCACATAATTTTGCAAAATTTAGAAGCTCATGACTAAAACCTGATTAAAAATCCAATTCTTTAGATGTTTCAATTATCAATTATTCTTTAGATGTTTATTTAGACCATAATCCCCGTTTTCAGTTAGACCAGAAATGTTCTTTGATCTTCTCCTGCCTCACTTGTTTAAGACTTGATTATGTGGTTGAGAGAAGTAGGTTGATAGCGATGTTTGGTGTGGGTAATGCTGTATATGGGAGAGCAATTCATAACTAGGTAGTTAATTGTTATTCTTTATGGATCACGATTTTGTTAAGTGCAAATTGGATTCTTATCACCTTACGTGAATTTTAATAAAGTTTGGTTTAGGATTGTTAGTCTTTTTTGTCAGAGGTTGCCTTTTGAGATTCGTAGGCCCCTAGATCCGTTAGACCCAGATTATTTCACTACCTTGTTTGCATATCCTTTTTACCGTCCTTTTTACCGTTGGGGGGGGGGGGAGGAATATTATGGTTGAGAAGGGCACTCACAAAGGGAGGGTGCTTATATTAAGGGCACGTTTGGTATACTGTAATGATTATTACATAGAAATAGGAATAAGTAGGGGTGTTCGCGGTGCGGTGCGGTTTTGGGTCATTTTTAGCACTGCACTTTGCGGTGCGGTTTGGCTAAAATCATAACTGCACCGCACCTTATTTTTGCGGTTATATGTGCGGTGCGGTGTGGTGCAGTGCGGTTTAAAGTTTAGCCAAAACCATAACAGCACTGCATTTCATTTTTGCGGTCACATATGCGGTGCGGTGTATAAGACGTGGTTTGAATGATTTGAAATTGGTATATATTTCAAATTTTGGGCTTTTTTTACCCAGCGCAAAACTAATTTTTCCCTTTATTTTGGTCCAAGTTTTAAACTATTGAGCTAGTTTTTCTTTATTTTGGGCTAGCTTTCTTAATCAACACTTGCTAGGGTTATTAAACTTTTTTTTTTTTTTTTTGAAAACTAGGGTTATTAAACTATTAATAATATATTTAATATAAAAAATAATTAAATATATTAATATATAGAGATGGTGTGGTGCGGTGTGGTGCAGTTTGTGCGGTTTTTTTATTATAAAACCGCAAATCGCACTGCACCATGCGGTGCGGTGCGGTGCACTATTACTTGCGGTGCGGTGCGGTTATGATATTTTGCGGGCGGTTTGTGCGGTTTATGCGGTTTGGTGAACACCCCTAGGAATAAGTATTACAAGCAATACATTAAGTTAGAATATAATAAGTATTACTATTTATTAGTTTGGTGATCATTTAGGAATAGAATTCTGAATATACATTCACAATTTAGTAGAGTATAAAAAGAAGGTGTAATTAAATCATTTTTAAATCAAATTTTCTAAAATACACTTATTTTAGAGTTTTCAAAATAGAGCTAATAATTAACAAGAAGAAAAATTTATTTTCTTTCCTTTTGAAGATGTGACAACTAATGGGTTTTTAGGAAATTTTTTAAAAAAGTTATTACATAAGGTGAAGTGATAGATATTCAGTACTTTTGATAAGGAATAGTTATTCCTCATTTGAAGAATAGCTATTTATAAGGAATAACTATTCATTGTAATAAAAATATAACCAAACAACTGAATAGTTATGCCATAAAAAAATCTATTACATTACAGTGTTTATTACAGTCTACCAAACATGCGCTAAGTGTGAACTCAGAAGTCTTTGGTTTAACTCCTAGCTAATGCATTTCCCGATTTATTCGATGCCTATTGAGTGGCGGTGTGTCATTTGCCTCTCTGGGTGGTCCCATTGGCCCTTACCTTGAGGGTGTTCCTTGTCATCAATAAATTTATCTCTATATATATCTAAAAGCTGAAGCGTAGTATTTATTATTGCTACGCTTCAGTTGAGCCATATCAACGTTCACGATATTATTTTTTTTCTTTTCAATTTTCCTATAATTGTTTTTAACATTTATTTTTTTAATATTTACGCTTCTCTAACATTTCTCATTCCTTTACCTTTTCCTATAATCTTTTTCGCCGCCCCTCCTTACCTTTTCATCTTTCCACTACCCTCTACATTAATATCAATCTTTCTTTTTTCTTTCATCTTCCTTTATTTTTATATTTTCTTATTCACACCCTCTTACTATAAATTTGTCACTATCTCTTCCATTCTATGCATAGTTTTTCCTCACAAAAAAAAAGGTTCTTTGTCTCTCTCTCTCTCTCTCAATTTTTTGGTGGATTTTTTATTTTTATTTTTCTTGCATTTTTGCTTTAGGTTGATAATTTTTTTATATTCTTTAAAACTCTACTTTGGGTTAATGCGATTTAGTTTTATTTTTTAAATTGTTTTATTTTTTGTTTTTGTTCTCTTTGATTGTTAAATGTTATTCTATTGCGTTATAAAAAATTAAATATAACATATAAAAATATAATATTATTCTATTACATAGTATGATTTGGATAATTTGATATTTATTCTATTACATAGCATGATTTTTTATAGTGCTCAATTTAGATGTTAAACTATGAGACTTTATTAATTTTTGTTTATTTTTTATCCTTTGTGGTGGACAAAGTACTCTTAATAGTTGTATTAGAAGTACTCTATAAAGCCATTTATTTAGAGAAAAACAAAGGTTAGCCAAACGAAAATAATCGGATGGGTGACAAATTTTAGTTTTTGCAATTTTATTTTAATTATTATTATTATTATTTTATAGGCAGAAATCACATTTTTGTTCTTATATTTTCAGGCGATTCTCACTTTAGTTCCTAGATTTTATTTTTACCGCTTTTAGTCCCTATATTGAAAAACGCTTCCCATTTTGGTCCCTGCCGTTACATCAGAGATGAAAAATGCACACGTGGCAAACAGCAGAAATAAAAAATATTAAATTATTGTCCACGTGGCCTATCTGCCCTTAATTAGTTCCATTCCCGCCCTTAGTTAGTCACGTGGCCCTCACGTGACTTCATAAACATCTTAAATTCAGCATTCCAAGACTCTTTAGTGCATCGGAGGAGAAGCAGAGCAAAAACCTCCTTTTTTCTCTTCTGGAAGGTAATTAGATGTTACATAAGCAATTAAGATCTAAATCCATAGAGGCTAGAGTCAACATATTCTCACTGTTTCTCAGCTAATAAGGAGAATCATAAATCCCACACAAGCTCAAACTTGGAACACCAAATCCCATTTAATCAGAATACCCCCTCCTCCCTTCTCTCTGTGATTGTATCAAGGAATCCTTAGGAATTAAGACTAAAACCATAACTCCTATCCTAACAACAGAATACCCATCAACAAAACAATATCAAGAAAAGCACTTAATAAGCTTAAAAAACAATTCTTTGAAGCTGAAATCTCAAAACCCATATCACCATTTTATAAATTTAATCACTTTGTATACGAAATAAACACAATAAATTAAGGTAAACAAAAAATTACAAAGCTGAGGAATAAGAAAAGGAAAGGGACTTCCAACACCAACATTGACAGCCAAGTGCATAGGCCAAAGAAACTTGTAACACCGAGCTAATGAATCTTTTAGTGGTGGTTGAGGTGGAGGAGCTGAGGACTAAGTCTCCATTGCTGATGATGCAGAAGACGATGGTGAAGAAAACTCGTTGGGTTTCTGTCGGTGCTCAGGGCAGATAGGCCACGTGGATAATAATTTAATATTTTTTATTTCTGCCGTTTGCCACGTGTGCATTTTCCATCTCTGATGTAATGGCAGGGACCAAAACGGGAAGCGTTTTTCAGGATAGGAACTAAAAGCGGTAAAAATAAAATCTAGGGACTAAAGTGGGAATCGCCTGAAAATGTAGGGATGAAAATGTGATTTCCGCCTATTTTATAACAATGCATATATATAAATTTAATTCTTTGATTTTTCTAATAATTGTTTATTTGATAATATGTTTTGGGTGGACGAAATTACAATTTTTGTAAAGAAAATAACCTTAATAGATTATCAACAACAAATTATTTTCCAAATTGGTCCAATTAATCATTGTTAAGTTTTATTAATATTTTTAGTTACGTTTTTTGGTGTTTTGGATTGTAGGCAGAAAAAATAAAGTTTGAGAAAATTTGTTTAAAAATAAAAGAATAATTTCCAAATTTTATATTCTTTTTAATGATTCACAAAATGTTATAAATAACTTTTATTAAAAAATAAATATTTTCGTTAACTAGCCTTTCAAATTTTTGAGGAAAATTGTATTATTTTCATTTTGGTATGACAAAATTTATATTTATGATTTATGATTCTTTCTATAATACATAAAAATATGATTACAAAAAATTAATAAAACTACCATAAAAATAATTATCACGCAACGCGCGAGTTCGTGGCTAGTAAATAAATAACCACTAAAATCTCCTTAAACACAAACCGGAGCTCTATAAACAACTACAACGATTACGAACTACAAAATCATACATCTCCTTATACTATACATGAAACAAAAATTATATTCAAATTGAGATCCAAGCTACCATAAATATCAACGTAAACCTCAACAAGAATTTATTTTTTATATTTTATTTTTGATAATAAGAAACACCCTCAAGGTATGGGGTTTGCCCTTGGGGATGGTCCCATTGGATGGAAGGTACATTCATCATATGTGTGTGTGCACGTGATATTTAGGATTGTATGTCCCTATCTTTGCTCATCTGGTACTTCTCCCACAATAATTGGTTGGAGGGTCAGGTCATGGTTCAAGATCCACTAGGTGCATAACTTACCAATATAGAAAAGAAAAACAAATTGCTCAAGTGCCCCAAGTGAAGGTGACACATTGCTACAGGCTAATCGATGCGCTGATGGTCTGGCTAGACTAGGAACTAAGCATGATGACAACGCCTTCCCATCCTCTCCTGACAATTAATTAACAACGATATTTTTGTGAACAAGAGAGCAAGAATGGGAAGGAAAGCATGGAGAGCTGGCCTTTTTTTGAGGGCATGAGTAAAATTTTGTCTAATTAAAAATATTTTTGTTTTGAACAGAAGACCAAGAATGGGAAGAAAAGCAAGAAAAGCCGGCCATATTTTGAGGACATGAATAGAATTTTGTCTGATCTTGATGAATAACCGAGAAAAGGAGGGGGGGGGGGGGGGATCCAAAGAGAGAATTTTGAATTTTGTTAAATTTGACGAAAATGTATCCCTAAACATTACTCTGTTTTGATGTTTAGGGATACATTGTAACTGCACCATAGTTAATGGTGAAAGTACAATTTCCCCAAAAATCTTTATCATTATTTAGTTAAATAGATACATCATGGCCCATGATTCATGGGTAGTATTAACACATTTATGTGATAACACTTGATTTATGATGGATTCAATCTAATTCTTTTTGGCTTCTTACTAAATTTGTCTTCTACACTTGTATTCGAAATACCACAAACTTAAAAAATGGCAAGCTTGAGTATAACAATTTGAATAACTCTTTAGTGAAATTATCTATAGAAAGAAAATATTTGAAAGGATATTACTAACAAAAATAGAAATGGTTTCAATATCTAATTGGAAATTTAAAATTATGATAAAATTTAGTTACAAAATTGGTTGTAGCATATTATTTCATATTTTGAAATTCTAACCGTTGAATTGTATGTTCTTTATACTCTTAATACACGTATCAAATTTTGTGTCAATCAGATATTGTTTACTATATAATCTATAAACTTATATTTTATACATAATTTTAAATTACAAAAACTTGCAATTTAAATATTTTATTGATGACTTAACTATTGATTTTCAATTTTCTATAAGTTTTGCAAGCATGAGGTATATAAGAAGAATATGTAATCCAATTGTGGATTTGTTAAAATTCAACTCCAATAAAAAGATATTGAGTAAGGTTGTAGCCTTCTAACCAGAGAAGGCTACAAACTTTATTAGAACTCACGTAAAATGTCTTAGCTAACAATCTCAAGCCAAACTTTATTAGAACTCACGTAAGGTGACTCCAATTTGTACTTAACAAAATGGGGATCCATAAAGAATAACAATGAAATTACCTAGTTATGAATTGCACCACCATATACAGCATTACCCACTCCAAACCCCTTGTCAAACTCCAATATACCACTACAAATCTACTTCCCTCAACCACATAATCAAGTCTTAAACAAGAGCTAGGCAAAAATCTAAGAAATCAAGACAGATGAAAACTCACCTTAAAATCCACGTATGTGAGGCAGGAAAAGATCAAAGAACATTTCTAGTCTAACTGGAAACAGAGATTATGGTCTAACAAGTAATTAATGGCATAGGGTATTGAAATTGAAACATCTAAAGAACTGGATTTTTAATCGGGTTTTAGTCATGGGCTTCTAAATTTGCATAATTATGTGACAGATGCTTTCTTTTTTCAGATCATTCCAATATTATCACTAAATGCCACCCTTTGTCTAGAAGCACATTTTCTCGGATGCCTTCTGTATCGCAAGAACACACCCCAAGCATTGCCAATTTATTTAAAGTTTTTCTTCCCTTCTTGATCTGTTGGAATATTGTTTGTCTTTATGCTGGAAACCTGTCTTTATGCTAGAAACCATTAGTAATAAAATTAAGAAGTACATTTGCTTCTTTGCTATTTGTTACAGTTGAGCTTACAAATATACTATGTTTCCTTCAAGAATTTGTCTTTATTAGGATGGTTGATAAATAAACGATTGTGTATGAGACAGATGACCTGATATACTCTGATGCCCCTCAAACATATTTCATCATATACAATCATACATTAGTCCTTAAAATAACCATAACATATATCTTCTCGTATGTAATTTAGATACTTCTTTATACATGTGCCAAACTGAAATCTTTTGAATTTCTCAAAAATCAAATCAGTAAGAAGAATCAATACATAAGTATTGATTGAATAGAAGAAGAATCACCAACTGCACAGACGCTTGCCCCCCTTTTTTTTGTTTCTTCGACTGGATCAAGCCAATAAAATTGTCCCTTGGACCTTAAAATTTTTTTTTTTGAAAAAGCAATAAACTTATTTCAAGTTGTCAGCCTTACAAGGCAAAGGACTTCTACATTTAAAGGCAAGAGTGAGAAGATCATATAAATACCTATAATAGAAAAAATTGAGCAGTAGGTTAGCATAAGAAAAATGAAATTACATCAAAACAGAGGAAACAAAATTGTATACTAAAAAAATTGTTAGTTCAGAGACTGCAAAGTTTGAATACAAAGAAAGCGTGCAGAAATGTATTAAAAACATGTCCAACTAGCAAAAAACCTGATCCATGCATAAGATTTCTCACTACATAGAAGCGTCCTTGCACACTTATATAAATATCTGAGTGGAGCTGACTACTGGTCCACTTCTGTAAGTACAATCGAGATAAAATTAAGACAAAAATACTATTTTGGTTCATACATTTTGGGATTACAGTTAATTTGGCCCCTACATTTTAGTAGCAGTTAATTTGGTCTTTATTATTTTTAATTTGCAATCAATTTGGTCTTTACCGTTAACTTATTGACGGAAAATGCCTACGTGACAAATGATTTGTACAATTAAAGCTGACGTGGCTTATAAAATAATAAAGAATTTTAATTGAAATTAAAAAATGCCCCCATCAAAAAAAAAAAAAAAATGCCATGTCATCATCAGAATTTTAAAAAAAGAAAAAAAATTTCTCAAATTTTAAAGAAAAAAAACTTAATTTTTATTTTCTTTTCTTTTCTCAGTCGTTCTTGTAGTTTCTTGACAAACAAACATAGCAAAACTGAAATTTTTTTTAATTTTTAATTTTTTTATTTCCCTCTCACCAAAATCACACCCCAAAAAATTCCATCAAACCCAGCAATGTTCATTCTCACATGATGATCCCTTTACACTCATATACACAAATTCACAAACACATTGAACATTTTCAAAATTTTCTTCCGTACATAATTGTTCACCTATTCATAATCACAGCAACACATATCCTTTTCGGATCCTTTGCTTTACCAGCAACCAAAAGTAATATCAACAAACTAAAACCATCACAGAGAAGTCTCAATTATTTTCTAAATACACTTTCATTTTCTTAGCAACTAAACTGAAAAAGAATATATAATAAATATCACAGAGACATTTCAACAAATACAAGAGTTTCAGTGTAGTAAAACTCAGGTAGAACGAAAATAAGAACAAAATGAAATGAAACTATAATATAAAGCTAGTAAGAAGTAGCAGATGAACTTTTGTTTTTCCCACTACATTTTCCTCTTTGTTTTTCTCGAGAACCAAGCAGGAAACAAAAGGAAATATTGCAGATTGGAACTTTACTACCCACTTCAACAACCCATCCTTGGCAATGTTCTCCACAGCACAATCGTAAGCAGGAATCCCAACCCAAATCGACCGTTATCTCCCTCCTCCATCTGCTGATAAAACCATCAAGGGGTTATACTGGTTTGCCCAGAAATGCTCATTGATTCAAGGGTTGAAGAAAGCCATTGCCATGTTGTTACCATCCACTGGACATGGTTATGCCTTTTACGAACCATTGCCATGTCGTCACCATCCATTGTAGACTCTCTCCCCCTCTTCAAGTACAACCTAGATTTGGGTTTTGTGTTGTTGACATAATAGATTGATTAGGCATAGATCCACTCCAAGGACCCCGAAAGAAAATCCCAGCCACCGACTGCATCCAATCTCCACCACACCTCTCTCATCCGATTTCCTGCCCAAGTTCGAGATGTAATTTATCTTGAATCTTCCATGTGATTTTTTTCCTATGTTTTCAGTTTTTACATGTTTGGTTGACTAGAAAAGATTTTTGGATGTTTTAGTTTTTTTAAAAATATTTTTTTGCTGATTTGGATTTTTTTAATAATTAAAATGCTGATTTGTCATTTTTAATATTATTTTATAAGCCACATCAGCTTTAATTGTGCCAATTGTGCACATCATTTGCCATGTAGGCATTTTCGTTAGTGAGTTAATAGTAAGGACCAAATTGATTGCAAATTGAAAATAACAGGAACTAAATTGACTGCTACTAAAATATAGGGATCAAATTGACTGTAATCCCAAAATGTAGGGACCAAAATGATGTTTTTTCCTAAAATTAACTACCGGTCCATTTCACACAAACAACTGGAGGGAAATCAGCACTGGGAAATGGCTTTCTACTATGCAATTGTCTAGGCAGGTGATCATAACATTAAGTTTTCAATTGCCCAAGCTTATTCAAACTCATCTTTTATCACAATCATCCTCTTGAGGTATCACAATTCGACTTTCTACAATCAACATATATATATAAAAGTAGAGATCTCATGTGGGGATGTATGAGGTCTTGCCATGTGCCGCTCTAAGTTTCCATTTAGTTTTTTAAACATTTTTCATTAAGTTTTTAAATTATTACCCAATAACTTATAGTAACTTATTTTTACTTCTAGTTATTGATATGAGATGAGATTGACAATTAGACTAAACAAATGTAATTCTCTAAATACAAATGACTACCTTCTCAAAATAGACAAAAAGCCCAAGCCCAACCATTGTGATTTATGACCAAAGTTTAAACTTTCCACCCACGTGTAGCTCAAAACCTACAAGGTCTGACCCACCCCCACAGTTGTGTACATCAAAGGTTAAACCTTTGTGTCTGCTGTTTATCCTCAAAAAAGATTAAAGCTCTATGCAGCTAAATTTTGTATTATTAAGTGAATTATAAATATTTAAGATAATAATTAATATTTAGAGTGTAGACTGTGGAGTTATTTATTTTTATCATTTTTCTTATCATTTTTCTTTTTGTATGATACTTTACTTTTAAGAAATAAAGTACTGGGTAAATTTTTTTTTCACATTTTTTTTATTTTGTAAATTTTATACTATTAAGTGAATTATAAATATTTAAGATAGTAATTAGTATTTAGAGTATGGGCTGTAGAGTGATTTGTCTTTATCTTTTTTTTTTTTTTTTTTTGGTATGATACTTTAATTACAAGAAATCAAGTACTGGGTAAATTTTTTTTTCACTTTTTTTTTTTTTTTGTAAATTTTATATTATTAAGTGGATTATAAATATTTAAAATAGTAATTAGTATTTAGAGTGTGGACTGTGGAGTGATTTATCTTTATTTATTTATTTTTTTTTTTGTATGATACTTTACTTTTAAGACTATGGAGTGATTTATCTTTATCTTTTTTTCTTTCTTTTTATTTTTGTATGGTACTTTACTTTGAAGAAATCAAGTACTGGGTAATTTTTTTCCACATTTTTTTTTCTTTTGTAAATTTTATATTATTAAGTGAATTATAAATATTTAAGATAGTAATTAGTATTTAGAGTGTAAACTGTGGAGTGATTTATCTTTATCTTTTTCTTTTCTTTTTGTATTGTACTTTAATTTCAAGAAATCAAGTATTGGGTAAATTTTTTTTTCACTTTTTTTTTTCTTTTGTAAATTTTATATTATTAAATGGATTATAAATATTTAAAATAGTAATTAGTATTTAGAGTGTGGACTGTGGAGTGATTTATCTTTATCTTTTTTTTTTTCTTTTTGTATGGTACTTTACTTTCAAGACTATTGAGCGATTTATCTTTATCTTTTTTTTTTCTTTTTCTTTTTGTATGGTATTTTACTTTGAAGAAATCAAGTACTGGGTAAAAATTTTTTTTTTCACTTTTTTTTTTCTTTTGTAAATTTTATATTATTAAGTTGATTATAAATATTTAAGATAGTAATTAGTATTTAGAATGTGGACTGTGGAGTGATTTATCTTTATCTTTTTTCTTTTTGTATGGTACTTTACTTTCAAGAAATCAAGTATTGGGTAATTTTTTTTTTCACTTTTTTTTTTCTTTTGTAAATTTTATATTATTAAGTGGATTATAAATATCTAAGATAGTAATTAGTATTTAGAGTGTGAACTGTGGAGTGATTTTTCTTTAATATATATATATATTTTTTGGTATGGTACTTTACTTTCAAGAAATAAAGTATTGAGAATTTTACTTTGTAAATTTTATATTATTAAGTGAATTATAAATATTAAAGATAGTTATTAGTATTTAGAGTGTGCAATGTGGAATGATTTATCTTTATTTTTTTTTCTTTTTGTATGGTATTTTATTTTCAAGAAATCAAGTACTGGGTAATTTTTTTTCGTTTTTTTTTTCTTTTGTAAATTTTATATTATTAGTGGATTATAAATATTATGATAGTAATTAGTATTTAAAGTGTGGACTATGGAATGATTTATCTTTATATTTTTTTCTTTTTCTTTTTGTATGGTACTTTATTTTCAAGAAATCAAGTATTAGGTAAATTTTTTTTTCACTTTTTTTTTCTTTTGTAAATTTTATATTATTAAGTAGATTATAAATATTTAAGATAGTAATTAGTTTTTAGAGTGTGGACCGTGGAGTAATTTATCTTTAGCTTTTTGTTTTTTTTTTTTTCTTTTTATATGGTACTTTATTTTCAAGAAATCAAGTACTGGGTAAATATTTTTTTCACTTTTTTTTTTTCTTTTGAAAATTTCATATTATGAAGTGGATTATAAATATTTAAGATAGTAATTAGTTTTTAGAGTGTGGACTGTGGAGTGATTTATCTTTTTTTTTTGTATGATACTTTACTTTCAAGAAATAAAGTACTGGGTAAACTTTTTTTTTTTTTTTTTTTTTTTGTAAATTTTATATTATTAAGTGGATTATAAATATTTAAGATAGTAATTAGTATTTGGAGTGTGGACCGTGGAGTGATTTATCTTTATCTTTCTTTTTTCTTTTTCTTTTTGTATGGTACTTTACTTTTAAGAAATCAAGTACAGGGTAAATAATTTTTTTTCACTTTTTTTTTTCTTTTGTAAATTTTATATTATTAAGTGGATTATAAATATTTAAGATAGTAATTAGTATTTAGAGTGTGGACTATGGAGTGATTTATTTATTTTTTCTTTTTCTTTTTGTATGGTACTTTACTTTCAAGAAATAAAGTACTGGGTAAATTTTTTTTTTCTTTTGTAAATTTTATATTATTA
This sequence comes from Notholithocarpus densiflorus, assembly GCA_030021035.2. Classification (NCBI taxonomy): domain Eukaryota; kingdom Viridiplantae; phylum Streptophyta; class Magnoliopsida; order Fagales; family Fagaceae; genus Notholithocarpus; species Notholithocarpus densiflorus. The sequence goes on along the minus strand of JARYZH020000229.1, from coordinate 405,966 downwards.
AGTGGATAATAAATATTTAAGATAGTTATTAGTATTTAGAGTTTGGACTGTGGAGTGATTTATCTTTATTTTTTTTCTTTTTCTTTTTGTATGGTACTTTACTTTCAAGAAATCAAGTACAAGGTAAATTTTTTTTCCACTTTTTGTTTTTCTTTTGTAAATTTTATATTATTAAGTGGATTATAAATATTTAAGATAGTAATTTGTATTTAGAATGTGGACTGTGGAGTGATTTATCTTTATCTTTTTTTTTTTTCTTTTTGTATGGTACTTTACTTTCAAGAAATCAAGTACTAGGTAAATTTTTTTATTCACTTTTTTTTTCTTTTGTAAATTTTATATTATTAAGTGGATTATAAATATTTAAGATAAAAATTATTATTTAGAGTGTGGATTTGTGGAGTGATTTATCTTTATCTTTTTTTTTTTTTTTTTTTTATATGGTATTTTACTTTCAAGAATTCAAGTGTTGGGTAAATCCTATAAAAAAAAAGTACTGGGTAAATTTTTTTTTTTTTTAACAATAATGGGGTATTAGCATCAAATCATAACAAATATGTAATTGTCAAGAAGCTAGACAATATGTGAGGGATGGTGAGAGGGAACTTAAAACTGAAGTGATTGTGATTGGCCAAAAATTGGCCAATCTCAAAAATAACAAAAAAGGATAAGAAATAACAAAAATTGGCTTTGAAAAAAAAAATTAAGGTGTTGAAAAAAAAAAAAAAAAACCTCTTTAGTGTTTGAACAAAAGCAGCAACACCAATTCTGCGAAGGCAAGGACATTGTTTTCTATATCCTCCTCGAGTTTTCTGCGTAGGGACTGGAGAGAGAGGCCTGGCCATGAAGGATAGGCCGTGGAGCACAAAAAATAATGCTTTGACTGAGGACCTCACTGGAGGAGAAGGTGAGGGTTGGGGAAGGGAACAAGAAAGGAGAGAAGAAAAAAAATGAAAGAGACAAAAGAGGAAGTTGAGGAAGAAGGGTGAGTACTGGTGCATTTCTAAAGTGACAATGTGATCTATTTATAGAAGAGAAAGAGCAAGTAAAATAAATGAAAATTTTGGGCTGAACCTCACAAATGTTTTTTATAAGTTATTGTTGTGACCAAATTTTTATTGGTTTTTATGGCCAACCACTAGCATTTTTCTAAATAAGTTAAATGATTAACATATATTAAGCATGAGTAATGCTATAAATACAAAAATTTTAACAATATTTTTACACAATGTTGATGTGATAATGTTAGGATTTAGGATCATTACTGTGTAGTGTAGTGTGGTTGTGATAAACATTGTAATTCAATACTGTGGTATGTTTTACTGTTGTATGAGGCCTGTAAGTGACTATAGTTAGTGGTAAGTGACTATAGTTAGTGAGGTCGGGTTAATAGGATTGAGATGTGGTTAGTAGCAATTATAATGTGTGGTTGGCAAAGTAGTGTCAGCTGGAGAGTTAGTTAGAAGCAACAGGTCAGGTATGAGTAGAAGTAACAGATCATGTACATAAAGGCACGTGTATGATTGAGGACAGGCAAGCAATTGACTAATGAATACTCCTATTCTTTTCTATCTCAGTCTCTCTATCTCTTCTATTTCTTCCTTCCTTTAATCCTTTGTTCACTGTATCTTGCTCAGGAGGTCCAGCTGTCCTCTAAATCAGCTACTATCCCTTTCAGCCATTGATAATCCTTGCAATTTGGTATCAGAGCAGGATTTCCTGATTAACCATGACAGAGACGCGTGTTACAGCAGCGACCAATGAAGCTATTGCATCGCTTCGAACCACCACGGATCATCATACGAAGGAATTCCAGGAGATGCGAACTGTACAGGAAATTCACACAAGAACTCTGAATGAGATGAGTCAACAGTTGAATACGGTGTTACAGAAATTAAGTTCTTTTGATCAAGGCTCACAGGGATTTCAGTCTCAGAGAAATGGTGAGAATGTGAATCCTAATTCTGGTTCTGCGTTATTACCTGTATCTCGCACCATGAAATTGGAATTTCCAAGATTCTTTGGGGAAGATCCTGCGAGTTGGGTCTATAAAGCTAATCAGTATTTTAGATACTATAACACCCCCTTTGGAGAAAAGCTGATGTTAGCTTCATTTCACATGGAAGGTGAAGCCCTGATTTGGTTCCAAGAAGGTGAACAAACAGGGGTGTTTCATGATTGGGATTCTTTAATTCAAGCTTTGCATGTGAGGTTTGGTACCACTGCATATGATGACCCCATGGAAACACTAACAAGATTGAGGCAGACCTCTTCTGTGGCAGTGTATAAGGCCCTATTCGAAGTGTTGTCAAACAGGATCAAGGGTCTTTCATTTGCACATAAACTGAGTTGCTTCCTCAGTGGGTTGAAGGATGAGATTAGGCTTCTTGTACGAATGCTTAATCCTCAGTCACTGAATGAGGCTTTTAGGTTGTCCAAGATTCAAGAGGAGTACAATTGGAGCTGTAAAAAGATTTCTAAGAATCAATTGGAACTAGGTAAGTCTTCCTCCATTCTTGGTCCACCACCTAAAATACCAACTTTGGCAAATGCTAAGAATAACAGGTTACCCATTAAGAGAATATCTCCTGCTCAAATGGAGGAAAGAAAGAAAAAAGGTTTATGTTACAATTGTGATGAGAAATGGGCTCCTGGTCATAAGTGTAAAAATGCCATGCTATTTCTTCTTGATTGTGTGGAGTTTATGCCTAATGCTAATCCAGGAGTGCACATTACTGAGTTAGATGATAGTATTGGTAGTTATGCACCTGGAAAATCTTTGGATTGTCAAGATAGTGATGTTGAGGCGGTTGGTATTACACTCTATGCTCTAAGTGGTACTCCTACTTCTGGTACCATGAGAGTGAGGGGTAGAGTCCAGCATAAGTCTGTGATAATTTTGATAGATTCAGGCAGCACCCACAACTTTGTTGATATTGCATTATTTTCTCAGTTGCATATACCTGTGGACAGTACACAAATCCTGGGGGTAAAAGTTGCTAATGGTGAGGTGCTTAGAACTCATGGCTTGTGCAAAGATGTTCCTATTGAGTTGCAAGGACATCAATTTTTGATTCAGCTGCATGTTTTGCCTATGGGAGGGCGTGACTTGATCTTAGGTACTCAGTGGTTAAGCACCCTTAGGGTTATCCAATGGGACTTCAAATTGCTAACCATGTGCTTCTTGTATGGCCAAGGGTTTGTACTTCTCAATGGTTTAAAGGGGGCAGAAGGTAATCTCATTCAAGATGGGGTTCATTTCTTGAAGGAACTTGTTAAGAGGGGTTTGGTTTTGCAGATTTCTGATTCCACTCAAACTGTAGAAGGTGCTGCTCAGATTCCTACACAGGTTACTGCTTTGTTGAAGGAATTTGAGGCAGTATTTGCCACACTTGTGGGCTTACCTCCCATTAGGGGGTATGAGCATCAGATTCAGCTCAAGGAGGGTGTCTAAGCCATTGTCCAAAGACCATATAGGTACCATTTTTACCAAAAAAATGAAATTGAAAAAATAGTCAAGGAGTTGCTTTCTGTAGGTTCAATTAGGCATAGTTGCAGTCCATTTGCATCACCTGTTCTTTTGGTTAGGAAGGCTGATGGTTCATGGAGAATGTGTATTGACTATAGAGCTTTAAATCAAGATACTATTAAAGACAAATATCCTATTCCTGTCATTGATGAGTTGTTGGATGAGTTGGGAGGTGCTTGTGTGTTTTCTAAGTTGGATTTGAGGTCTGGTTACCATCAAATCAGAATGAAGGAAGAAGATATACACAAAACTGCTTTTAGGACACATGAAGGGCATTATGAATTCTTGGTTATGCCATTTGGCTTGACCAATGCCCCCTCTACCTTCCAATCCTTAATGAATGCTATTTTTAGACCATTTTTGAGAAAGTTTGTCTTTGTGTTCTTTGATGACATCCTAGTATACAACAAGTCTCTTTTGGATCACATTGGTCATCTTAGGACAGTTTTGGAAACATTGGCAAAGCACCAACTTTATGCTAAACAGTCCAAGTGCATGTTTGCTACTAATGAGGTCGAGTACCTTGGACACCTTATCTCTGGTGAGGGAGTTAGAACTGACCCTAAGAAGACTGCTGTTATGCAACAATGGCTAGTTCCTAAAGATGTAAAGGCCTTGAGAGGGTTTCTTGGATTGACTGGATACTATAGGAAGTTTGTGAAGGGTTATGGCCAAATTGCAGCCCCTTTGATTGCTTTTTTGAAGAAAGACTCTTTTGTTTGGACTTTAGAGGCTGACAATGCTTTTCAAAGGCTTAAGGAAGCTGTTTATTGCCCTCTAGTTCTGGCCTTGCCTGATTTTACCAAATCCTTCACTGTGGAGTGTGATGCTTCTGGTTTGGGCCTTGGAGTTGTCTTGATGCAAGACCCTAAGCCTATTGCTTATCACAGCCAAGCTTTGAAGGGAAATAAGCTCTCTCTTTCCACTTATGAGAAGGAGTTCTTGGCCTTTGTGGTGGCAGTAAAGAAATGGAGACCTTACCTATTAGGGAGGCCTTTTGTTATTAAGACTGACGACCACAGTCTTAAGTATTTGTTGGAACAAAGGGTGGGTACACCAGCCCAACAAAAGTGGATTTCTAAGCTATTGGGATATGCTTTCAAAGTGGAGTATAAGCAGGGCAGAGAGAATTTGGTTGCTAATGCCCTTTCTAGGAGGCAGTGTGATGTTGCTGCTGTTTCTTCTTCTGATTCAGCTCAGTCTGAAGCCTTGGTCTTTGCTACAAGTAGTTCCTGTGGTGCTGATGTTTGTGATGCTTCTATAGGTACTTTATGCATTATCTCATTTCGCACCCCTTCTTGGCTATCTGAGCTCAAGAGCAGCTATGATTCTGATCCAAAGCTGAAGGCTATTTTGCAAGCTGTACAGTCAGGTACCAATAGTTTTCTAGGGTTCACATTCTGTAATGGGCTGCTATTTTACAAAGGTAGATTGTATTTAGGTGACTCTAATCTAGATTTGAAGGCTGTGGTGTTGCAGCAGGTGCATGACAGCCCCTTGGGGGGTCATTCTGGTTACCTAAAAACCTTGCACAGGCTTCAAAAGGATTTTATTTGGCCTGGCTTGAGGCAAGATCTAAAGCAGTATGTGAAAGAGTGTGACACCTGTCAGAAACTTAAGCATGAAACTTGTTTTCCTGCTGGGTTATTGCAACCCTTGCCCATTCCTGAGAAACCATGGTTGGATGTGAGCATGGACTTTGTTGAAGGTTTGCCTAAGTCCCATTTGAAGTCTGTGGTGTTTGTGGTTGTAGATAGGCTCACCAAATACACTCATTTCATGGCTCTTTCCCATCCTTACACTGCTGCCAAGGTTGCTAATCTTTATTTGCATTATGTGTTTAAGCTGCATGGGATGCCCTCAACCATTGTTAGTGATAGAGACCCAGTTTTTACCTCACACTTTTAGAAGGAATTGATGAAGTTACAGGGCGTTTCACTGGCCATGTCCTCAGCTTATCACCCTTAGTCTGATGGCCAAACTAAGGTGGTGAACAAGAGCTTGGAGCACTACCTAAAAGGAAAGTTCATTGCAGGTTTAAGCAAGAAATTTCATGCTCCATTGGGGATTATTGAAGCTGAAGCAAAGGCATTTGAAGCTGGTTTTATCTTGCTAAGGAGGTGGGAATTAGAGACTTGGTTTTAGAATGGGACTCATTGATTATTGTACAAGCTCTAAAGCAAGTTTCGAATGCTCCATCAACTGTTTCTAGTCTGATATATGGGATGATAGCTGAATGTAATGAGTTTAGGAAAGTGTCTTTCTCTCATGTTAAACGGCAAGGCAATAGGCCTGCTCATTTATTGGCAAAACAAGCTCTTGGCTTGGATGATTTCTCTGCTTGGATTGAAGAGTGTCCTTATTTTTTAGATTCAATCTCTTGTCCATGATGTATCCGTTTCTTTATCTTCATAAACAAAGTTTTAGTCTTTCTATCAAAAATAAAAATAAATAACAGGCTAAAATTAAATTTACACGCAAATAGAAAAAGAGAGAGGCGATGAAATAGAGAAAGGCGATGAGGACACGGAGAAAGAAGCAGAGAAAGAGAGAGGTGATGAAATAGAGGGAGGATGAGGCTCGCGACACGGAGAAAGAAACAGAGAAAGAGGTAGAATGGTAAACACTGTATCGATTGGGCATAAGAAATAGAGAGATAAATCGTGTTTTGAAACTTTTTGATTTCATAGAGAGAGACATAGATATAGTAAGCCGCACAGGAATTGAGATTGAGGAAGAGAATGCCTCTTTGTTTCTGATAGAACGCCTCTCTGTTTCTCTCACTAAGATTAAAGTTCATTCACCATTTTGATTTTTCCAAAGAAAGAAGCATAAGAAGGAAGATGATACCGACTTCGGCGTCAAGAACGAAAAAAGTCCCCTCTGCCACAAACAATGCCTCCGATGGGTTCTATTATTTGTTTGATTTTTTTAGGTAAATTAGAACTGTTATATGTTTTCAATTTTTTTCAATTTGGTTCTAAATTTAGATTCAGAAATTAGGGCTAAGGAAATCAGGTTTTAATATGTGACTATTCTTTTTTTAATTTTTTTGGTAATAGATTTTTTTCAATTCGTCTATTTTGGAATTAAATCATTCAATTTCTCACTCCACAGATGAAGTTTCACAATCTAGAGTCTCTAATTTCATCAAATCAAGACTGATTTCTTTTCCTAACAACCGTAAAACAAATGCACAGTGCAAATACCGCAATCAATATTAATTTTCACTGAAATTTTATTAAAGACCACTATCAAGTTCCAATAAATTATACTTCTACAATGATTGCGATGTGTATATATATTGTGATTGAAGTTATTTTAATTTAGGCTTAGGTTTGGTATGATCTGTTAAGGTTTTTATATTCTCATAATCTATTTTCTTTTTCTTTTCTTTTTTTGTGTGTTGAAAATGTTGTTAGATTGATTATTGTATAAACATTTAATGTCTGCTGATTTTTTTTATTGGTTCTAAGTTTGCATATAATGGTTATTATTATTTTAATACTTGATGCAAAGAACCGAACAGTTATGTCTTTTCGCAAAATTTTTAGGTAATCCCGGAGTATAGCAAATTGGTGCTCCCTCCTCTCACATTCATGGTAGTCCCCACCATAAATTTAATGAGCGGACCACACCATGAATATGAGAGAAAGAAGCACCATCCTCTTTGCTCCGTGAGCACCTACGAATTACTCTCTTTTCTCCTTCACAGTTTACATATAAATTAAAGTTTTTAACTTCACAACCCGATAAAGTACTCCCTCCCGATAAATCAAAAACCCTTTCTTCTTCTTTGCCGTTCTCTCTGTCTTTCTCAATTCTCAAAAACCCTAAACCATAGCCCATGGGCGCTCTCTCACTCCTTCAGTGGCAGAAAGTGCCAGCCTCCCACCACCGTCATATACCGCCAAAGCCGCTACCAGTGCAGGTATTTTTAAACCCTTTATTCTTTTTTGCCGTTCTCTTTGCCTCTCTCAATTCTCAAAACCCCTAAACCATAGCCCATGGGCACTCTCTCACTCCTTTAGTGGAAAAAAGTGCCAGCCTCCCACCACCGTCATATACTGCCAAAGCCGCTACTAGTGCAGGTATTTTTAAACAAGAAAATTGGTGTTGTATATGATTTAATTTTTGTTATTTTAGATTTAGGTATTTGGATTATTGGTTTGATTTTCTTTAATTGAGGTACTTGGATAATTGGTTTTGATTAAGGTTGAACCCGTGCAAAATCGAAGATATCTACTTCTTCTTCAACTCGCTCTCAACCTCTCCATCTTTTCCCTGAAAAACACAAAACACGAACTGACCTCTGACCTCTAGGTTATTGGTGTTATATACCATAATTTTATTGCTCTTTATTTGTTTAGGTTGATTGAAATAAATAAAATTTACTGGTAATATGTTATTATACTATAAATTGTTGTTAATTTTAGTAAATTTTATTTATTTACTAGCCTTCTTGGGCCTCTATTTAATGTGGATTTTTCCTTCCTTTCTATTTTAATTTTGTGTACTAAATTATTTGTATTTTTTAGATGGTGGTTTGTTCTCCTCGATTGAGTCACAAAGCCGAGAGTGTTATGAATACAAAACAAAGTTACTGGTGAAGGATCTGTCAATCGTAGGCCATAAAACTTGCATAAGTTTGCATAGTCTCAATTTGGCTTTCAATATTGGTCATTGTCCCTAGCAGGCTATACAACAAGACTTCCTTTGCATTTCTCACGCCCCCATGAACCACATTGTGAGTGTCCTTTCTGTGTTTTTCTTACTTTCTCTTTGTTTATATTGCTCTTGGTATTGGAAATTTTTTGTATACTTCATTGTGTGTGTGTGATAAATTACAGTGGTTAGATTTTAAATACTTAGTAACTATTTATACATTTGTATTTTGTTTAAAGTTGTACTACATGTTGAAGATTTTGGTTGGTGACTGTGTTATTTGCTCCCCAAAGCGTTTGTAAAAATGCCTAAACCAAACTTTCCATCACTTAGGAAGTACAAGGTAAAAAATCTAATAGAAAACTTTCCATCCTTACTGAAAGTTATTTTGAATCTTAACTTCAATGTGAAGGGTTCACTGAATTTTTTCAGATAAGCTTTGACTTTGAGGAAAATATTTCCTATTAATATAGCAGTCCTATACTACTATTGTTGAATGCTCTGTTTATGGGGATATTTAGATATGCTTAGGAATTTTGATTCATGGGAACTATTTTTTGTTAAGGTGGTGTTGTCTTTATTAGAAAAAGAGGAAAATGAAGTTTATAAGAAGCCTAAATCTGAGATAAAGAAAGGGTATTTCATTCCCCATTGTTACTTCCCAGAAATGCCAAAAATAACTGTTTCACTTGAACTTGGGACCTATATGGCTTGAATTGTTTAAGAACTTTGTATGTCTGTAGCAATTTAGTAATAATTTTCATTTTTTAATCCTACTTAGTTTCTGAAGATATTTTTTTCATCTATTCTTTGTTCGCCAATATCTATTTCTTTCAAATGGTAAATGTTTCAGTGACTCTACTTCTTTACACTATCAATTTTAAAGTTGTTCTCTATATACAGGTGTTGAAGGTATCATTGTGGCTGCTGCTTCTAAAGATAACACCCTAAGGCTATGGAAGGTAAAAAGCTATTTTTCTTCAAAATATATCGAATTCTTGTGGGAAAGAGTTCCATCCATGTTTGAAGCAAATAAAGAAATGAATAGATATTTTGGATAACAAATTAATTACTACCCACAGCATGCTCAATATAAGCATAATACAAATTGCACCATGATATCACCAATATCCACCAAAGAAAGGGTCTAGCAATGAGTTCTGAGGCAAACATCTTAAACAAAAACATTTATTTCTTTTTTAATCACAATGATCCTCCAAGGTGTGCCAATCATAAGATAACTAATGTCTGTCTTATTTTATCTAAAGTCTGTAACTTCACTTTTTTATTCCATTGTACCTTTCCCTTTGTCTTGGTATTTTAAAAGTTTGTATGTTTTCATTATAGATAAAAGTCTGTTACAAAAAATATATAATGAAAGCAGTTGATAAAGAAGAAATTAGCTTGATGAAACAAAACAACATTACATCAATGGGATTTGGATCTAATGAATAGTTCATGTGTATATTGCTATCACATGCATTTGATAGGTTTACCTACAAGACAAGGTTTTGTTCTGAAAATAACCCAATGTTTACCTCTCTTTCTTTATAATTATTACTATTGCATTCATTTGATTGAAAGACCATAGTTTAGCTTAAGATTGTCTAAGTTTCATTCTTTTGATATTTGGGGGTTAAGCGTTCTCGATCAACTTCTTTTGTATTTCTCATGTCTTCGCAAACAGAACAAGATGTGAGTTGTGTACTTTTATGATGCCTGGACTACACAAGATGCAGCTATGTTAATGAACAATTACATGCCTGGATTGCACAAAATGCCTCTGCAATTTAAGGCCAGATAGGTTACAATTTGAATTTGTGGTTTTTGGATCCAATTTAGCACAATGGTTTTCAAATTGTGTTCATTTAATTAAAGCTTAACAATAAGGTTCTAAATATTTTATAGATTTCTGGGTGTTAGTGGCAGTTAATTACTGTTTTCTTATGGGATAGATTTGGTTTTAATTAAGGTTTTGATTTTTAAGTAGTTTCTAGAAGGCTTTTCCTGTTACTTCTTCGTCTACTGCAATTCCAAAAGGCTGATTATTTAGTTTGAAAGAAATTTGTCTTTTTTGGTTTTTAATTGTTCTATTAATGGTTGAATATTTTTGCTTATTGTTTTTAGATACACAAAACTGTTTGTTTAGGCTATTATTGGATTATCCTCGAACTCAGATTCATGATTTGAATTTTTCACAAAGATAGTGCTCAGTGATGGCATTACACATTGAACCGAAACATAATAATTCGATTGTGTCTCTTGCTGCTACTATCGTTGCCCTTGGTGAGTAAGAATCTGAGTTAGGTTATTTTGGTATTTTAGAAGGTGTAGGAGTGGTGGAGAAAGTAGGGTTAGAGGTGGAGATGGAGTATAAGTATGAGCAATTACCTAAAGCCCTTGAAAAGTTTGGAAACGAGTATTATATCTTTCTTTTCTTTTTGTTTGTTTTGTTTGTTTTTTAAATATTTAATATAGATTTGTTGACATTGAGACTAAAGGAAAAAAAGGGTTTACATCTTAGGTCTCATGATATTTTTATTGTTAAGGATTGTGCTTGATTCAGAAGTGATGATTTCTCTGTCATTGTTAAGTTCTTTTGCCATCTTCCATTTTTATCTATTTAGATTTTTGTCATTTTGGGTGTGTTATTGATGGTTGATATACTAGCCGATTTGTTTGGTCTATTAGTTTCTCATCTAGTAAAACTCTTAGTATCCCTACCTTAGGACGTACAAAAACAATGCAAGAGAGCTTGGCGAGCTTCAACTTTTAGAGTTGCTTTCTTTCTAATCGAGTCTAAAATATTACCAATTGACTCTTCGCAATTCATGCTAGGTTCGTTAATTCTGCTTCCAACAATCTCCCTCTATGTTCTTGATTTTTGGTTCTTCATTTTGTGATTTTTAATTATTTTTTTATTTCATTCCTTTTTCAATAAATATCAAGTTTTGTTTTTCAAAACATGGAAATAATAGTCTAAACTACTGGATGGGACTTTTGTGAATTTTGTCACTAAAGGCACAAAATATATGAGAGCAAAATCTACATTAGGTTTGTAGCATATTAGCATTGACACAAATCCTTATTATGTTATATATTAAAGCAAAACCATTTAGCACATGAATATGGTAGTAAGATATATTGTATATGTATTATAGGATATTTTTATAAAATCTACATTTGTTCTATATTGCACTAGATTAATGAGAATTTTACTATTAGTACTGAGCAATGATTTCATTTATTTGGTTGCTGGTGATATTTGAGCTTTATGGCCTTTTTAAAACAAGGCTACTTTTGAATTAATTTGTATCTATGCTAATGGTGTATATACTAAGATTTTTAATACTAATGGCAGGCAAGGTTTTGATAAAATCAGGACAACTTTTTTTGGGGGCTGCAAAAGTAGAAAATGAAAATTCTGGAAATGTGTAAGTTAGCTATCTATCTTAATTATTGAGAGATAAACAAAGGTGGAATGATTCTGCTTTTGTCTGCAAATTTTTGCAAGGCAGGAATGTTATGATTGGAGAGCTTTAGCTGTAAAGCCAGAGAGAAGAACGAAGCAATCCAAGAGAAACTCTTTGGGATACAGTGTAGAGTCAACAACGTTATGATGGGGGAGCTTTAGCTGTAAAGCCAGAGAGAAGAACAAAGCAATCCAAAAGGAACTCTTTGGGATACAGTGTAAAGTCAACAACAATATGTTTGCACCTGTTTTCTCATATTTCGTATGATAATTTAAACAAAGGTCTTATGAGGAAGGTTATTTATATTGATAAAATATAGTTAGTGAAGCTGCCCCTGACCAATTTAATAAGATTTTGTTGAGTTGATTTGCAAAACTCTTTGAATATTATAAATTTTTGTTATTAGTGCATGTCGTATATGTTTACTTTTTGTTAGTGTTTCTTTTAGATGTGATATGTAATATTTTGATTTGAAATTTTACCCTTTTTTGTTGTGTAGGCAATAACCAATGTTTAAACATCATATTATTTTTCATCTGCTCAAATTGAAAATCACAACAACAAAGAGTCTGGTTTCTTAACTTCAGAATTTTGTCAGTAGACTAAGAAATATGAGACGAGATCACTGTATATATATACACACACACACCTTGGTTGACCAACTCAAATCCTTTACATTCTAATGAATTATGTGTATTCTTTTGAATATATTGTTGTTATTAACCATTTGTGTGACTTATTCCTTACAATCCATAGTGAAAAGGTCTATTTATCTTAACTAAATTTCTGTCAACCCTCCAAAAACGTTAATAATGACATTCATTTTCTCACTGAATTGACCACTCCTTAATTGAAAATTTTTAGTATTTTTAAGAACTTTTCCGTGCATTGCACGGGTTAGCGAATGATATATATAAAAGCAGAGACCTCATGCGGGAGTGCATGAGGTCCTGCCAAGTGGCGCTCTAATCTTGTATTTAGCATTTTCTTACCTCTTTCATTAAGTTTTTTTTACTGTTACCCAAAAGTTCACATTAATTTATTTTATTGTTATTTCATTAATATCTCATTAATTGCCTAAATTTGCACCACACCTTTATCTACTCTTCATGTCTTTTAGCATACCCACTTTTTAATATTTAAAAAAAAACAAAACACAAAATAAATAAGTATATTTAAAAAAAAACAAAACACAAAATAAATAAGTAAGGACTAATAATAATAACTAATCAGATAAGACCCTGGAGAGAGATAAAGAGACACAAAAATGTTGTGGATTGTTATATAAATTGCACTATTTCACTATATATTTCTAAAATAAAATACCTAAGACTAACAAAACATTTGAAAGAGAGAGAGAGAGAGAGGAATTTGAGGAGTCACCACCTCTGTTATACTGGCTTCTCACCACCATTAAGACGCCGAAACCTCTACAAGTATTTTTTTTTTTTTTTTTTTAATTAGGGGCTTAAATATGATTTAGGTTTAGGTAATTTGGTTGGATAATTTTTGTTTTGGGTATATAAGTAGAGAGAATATTTGGTGCTCAATGTAAAGTCATATTCTACTATGGTTTAATTTTAAATCATCATAAGGCACATGTATACACACTTGCCCACACCATATCTTAATGTTGCACTATTGATGAGTGGAAGATGGTTAAAGAGTTGGGCAAACTTTTATTTCATGGTATGAAATATGTGAACACAACACAAATTAATTGATTTTCATGGTCTCGTTACTCTTTTGCATTTATTTTTGGTTTCATGATTTAAAAAAAATAATTTAATCTTACCTTAAGAAGGCTATAAATATGCAGTGAAGCTACTAAACTAATTTTTAATATCTCAAAATGTATATATTTCTTTACTCTAATTTAGTTTACTTTTTTCTTTATGATATATATACAACATTATCCAAAACTGTCTTACATAAAATATTACAAAATTATCCGTATATCACACGGGCAACTTACTAGTATATATATAAAACCGAAGTTTCTGAAGCTCCCATAATTTTCCACATCAGCACAATATTTAAATAAAATTATCATTTTATTTAAATAAATTATTTTTGTTTAGTCCAAACTTAATAAGGAGTGAAACTCTATCTCTCTAAGAGTAATTACATCAGTCTATGCAAAAGATTCCGTCTATGTTACACAAAAAACCTACTTTTTCTATTATACACTCCTATTTTTACAAAACACCCACATCAGTTTGTCTATTATACACTTCATTTTATTTAAATAATCATTATTATTATTATTTTATTATTATATCTCTCTCTCATCTCAATCTCTCAGACTCACGGTGCTTTCTTTCTTCTAAAAAAAGTCACGATGCTCTCTTTCTCAACTCTCCCTCTCAGCCTCCCTCTCATCCCAAGCCACCACACAGAACATCATACTGACGGCTCCGACGACAGATCCAAGGTTATATCGGCGGCACTGGTGGGTTTTGAGGTTTTCCATTGGGTTTTCTTATGGGTTTGGTTGTTTTTGGGATGGGTTTTCCGATGGCAGCATGCTCTCCATGGTGGTGGCGACGACGGCGGCTTGTTTGGGTTTGGTTTGACGGCTCCGGCGACAGATCCAAGGTTATATCGGCGGCACTGGTGGGTTTTGAGGTTTTCCATTGGGTTTGGTTGTTTTTGGGATGGGTTTTCCGATGGTAGCATGCTCTCCATGGCGGTGGCGACGGCGGCGGCTTTGTTTGGGTTTGGGTTTGATTTTGGGTTTGGTTTGATGGGTTTTGTGTTGAAAGTTTGATTTTGAGTTTTAAGTTGTTGAGTTTTCCATTGATTTGGGTTTGGATTGATTTTTGGTTTGATTTTCCTTTATTTTTGATTGATTTTGTGATTGGAATATCATGGATTGTGATGAATTGTGGTGGTCGTGATAGGATGGTGGTCGAGCAGTGTGGGGTGAATTTGCAGCAAATTGGGGACGAACACAGCCAAGGAAGAGAGAGACAATGAAGACAGAGAAATTATTAAAATATTAGATACAAGATCTACAGTAGCCGTGCATATATGCACGGCTACTGTAGCAAATGTGCAAATATGCACAAGTTTAGAAGCACTGATGTGGAGCATTTTTGAGGAAAAATGTGTAAAATTGGTGTCTTTTTCTATTATGCACAACTTTACATCAACTGATGTAAATGCTCTAACAAGTTCAACTTAAACTCAAACTCATCATTTTTTTATCATTTTTTTAAAATAAAATTATTTTTGTTTAGTCCAAACTTAACAAGGAGTGAGACTCTATCTCTCTAACAAGTCCAACTTAAACTCAAACTTAAACTCATTATTATCATTTTTTTAAAACAAAATTATTTTTGTTTAGTCCAAACTTAACAATGAGTGAAACTCTATCTCTTTAACAAGTCTAACTTAAACTCAGACTCAAACATTGATAAAAAAAACAAAAAAAAAACCTTGAATAAATCCTATATTAAGATTATCCTAAACGTGGCTTTATTTGGATAAATATAAAAATCATCAACTATTGATAAAGTTCAACTTCTTTGGATAATAAAAGAATTTTACTGCAACTTCTTATACAACAACGTAGTAATTAAGATGCTTGGTAGGCATCATTATTGTTTTTTTTAAACAAAATTATTTTTGTTTAGTCCAAACTTAACAAGAAGTGAAACTCTATCTCTTTAACAAGTTCAACTTAAACTCAAACTTTGCGAGGTTAATCATGAACATTATAAAAGCAAATGCAAACCCCAATATTTTTTTTTAAAGTCTAGTAGAGGTATGAACTCTTCTTATATTATTTTCTTCTCCTCTACTTTGTAAAAAAAAAAAAAAAAAAAAAAAAAAAATTATTTTATGGTTTTTCATGTATTTTTTAAAAAGTAATTTTCGTACATAAACCACCAAACTCTTTTTAACCATTTTTTACAAGATAAAAAAGCTTGCAATAATTGAAATTATTCTTTTGAATGTAACCCATCTTTCTTTTATATTTCTCTATTATTTAGTCATATATATTTTGTTTTGTTTCAATAATTTCTAAGCCGTGAATCATCTAATTCTTTAATATTTTTGGGTCTTTCAGAAGTTTTAATATCTGAATTTTTGAGTTATTTTTTTGCAGTATCTAAAATTATCTGACAAATTTTTTGTAAGCTATTGCACGTTCAAGTAATGGCTTCTTCATCAAATTGTAACACAAATTGAAGTCATACAAGAGCAAATCATGCAATGGTGTAGTTTTTTTAATCAATTTAAGATTTTATAAAATTATTTTAGTCTACCTCACAAATAGGTAGGTTCCCGTGTATAGTACTGGTTAGTGACTAGTTTGTAATAATAGGCAGTTTTTATTTATTTATTTTTTATTTTTAAGGTGAACGTTTAATTGAAAAGATACAATTGTTTGTGTTTTTAATCATATACGTGTTAGTAATTTATGTAGCCACATGGAATAATGAGGAGTGGTCAACAAAAAGTCAAACGTTTCGGCTATTAGTTATTATATAGATATAGATATATAGATTTACTCTTATGTCCTTATTACATTAAATAAGGAAAATATTACTTATTATCAATTAAAATTAATAAAATTACATCTTATAAAAAAGAACACATTATACATATTTTATTGTTTTATTTTTCTTTGTTATTATATTTTTTTATAGAACAATAAAAAAAAATAGCATCACAGATTTTATGTCGAACAAGCAGGGAAAAAAAGAAATAGGAAACGAAGTCAATATTAAAAAAAAAAAATAGAACAGAAAAGAGCATAGCATTGATAGGCTAGTAGCAGGGGGAAAAAAAATCAAAGAGAGATACCATCACAATTGAGGGTAAGAAAGTACATAAGATGGTTCAAGCAAAAGCATTCATATTTTCTCTTTAATTTGGGAAGATTGATTTTTGATGAGCTGGGGGAAAAAACTCTTGGCCCTACCATTTTCTCCCCATTTCCCCCTTAACCAAACACCCTACTTCCATTTTCTCCCCACTTTTTGCTACCAAATTTTTCTTCCCTCCAATAATTGCCCCAACCAAACAGCCCTCACTCAAGCTATCTATTTCAGAACTAATACCAGTGAGCCTTTCAACACCCTGTAACAAATACGCTCAACTAATGACCAATAATTCTAATCAATGCAAGTAATCTATTGACTATGGCCAATTAGATGTTGATCTTTGTGAGTCTAAAAATGTGTAGGCCTTTTGACTATATTCCTCTGTTAACTAGATAAATTTAAAGCATTTTTCTCAAGTACAACTCTTGTACCATTGCAAGAAATTGAATTCAACAACAAATCAAATGACCATCAACTCTGCTTTTTTCTTTATGTTAATGTTCTCTCAAATTGAATTAGACCCCGTATGAATGAGCCTGTGAATTTAGAGAAAGAGAATGGGAAGTGACAAATACCGCCAAAGATGCAAATCAAACAAAGCAAAAGAGGGAGACATACTCTAGCATTTTACAACGTAAAAGAAATCGAATGAAGATGATGCAAAGGAAGACAGTTTCAATGGGATAATAGTACCTGGGCATATTTTTTCAAACTTTGATTAAGAGATTCTCAGTTTCTGTAATGGTGACTATGGATTGAAGCTGGCGTCATTTTTTATGGAAGGATGGGCCATTGAAGAAGAACCCAAATCAAACACATCACCATCGGTTGAGTTGATACCCAAATTTAGAAAACCCAAAATTAAGTCAAACCCATTAGCTTTATCCATTGGAAGCCTTGAATAAGATGTCAAGGAAAGACACCTAGTGGCATCAGGGATTAGAGGAGGTTGAGGTTCTCCTGCGTCTAAGTCCGTTGAGACTCACATGATTCATATGTGAACCATTGGAAGTCAAGACAGGAGGTAGTAAAGGTGCGAACTCAGTGTTGTCAGAGTTGTCATCAACATTTTGAGAGTTTTTATGGATGATAATGGAATTTTGAGGAGGATGAATGC
Organism: Notholithocarpus densiflorus; assembly: GCA_030021035.2. NCBI lineage: Eukaryota > Viridiplantae > Streptophyta > Magnoliopsida > Fagales > Fagaceae > Notholithocarpus > Notholithocarpus densiflorus. The sequence continues at coordinate 388,347 of JARYZH020000229.1, read as the reverse complement.
ATTCCACATGTGCCCCCATCCTTGCAATGACAGGAGCAAAATTTCCAAATTCACTTGTCCAATGAGAGATTTTACATGAAACCTCAACATGATTCTGATCACCTTGCATTAAGCCTCCAAATTTCTGCTGTAATTGGCTATGAGGTACTCCGTAAAACCACAAATGATCACACTTCAGATACTGAAAGATTGGTTGCCGCATGAAAGGTTGCTTATGACCATTGATGGAAATGTTGACAACACAAACCCAACTGATTATATCATTACGACGAGAGCTACTGGCATAACTATCCTTCAACGGAACTAGATGAAAAGCAATACATAAGGCAAATGTTGGAAATTCTGGACCAACCCAGAATGATATGAAACTTTCAATGCTTTGATGGTTGAACCACTTTGGAATCTTCTTTTCTGGTACTATAATATTATATCTCTCTCCAAAATCAATCAAGTACGCATCTAGAGTTGGACGTAACTCTTCTTCAATTAGGAAGAACTTGGAGAGGGAGAGTTGGGAAGAGTAATCAATCTGATGTGAATGCGAATGCACTAATTTGTTGCCTTTCACGCATGAACACTTCATATTTGGTGGAAGCCTTAAATTTCTTCCAAACTGCATGCAATTAGGGAATTAGAGAAATTGGAAGTTCAGAAAATCTAGTAAAGTATGTATTTGGAAAGGTAACCAAAATCTTTTCTTTATAACTTTAAGAGAGAGAGAGAGGTACCTGAAGGAATAATTTTCTTAATGATTGTGAATTCAACGAGATGCAGTTTGATACATACACAGATCTTATACTTTCTGGAAGCTTAGGAATTTTCTTAAGGAACTTGGAATTCTCAATTAGAAGAAAATGTAATCCATTGAATTTCATTATGCCATCTTGGAGGTTCAAATTTTCATTCCCTGATAATAAACATTTCTTTGAGAGGTGGAAACAAGACGTCAAATATTTTGGAAAATTCAACATCATAAAACCATATTTTGAAAAGCCACCATAGGAGTTGCACAGTGCTTGTCTACCACTCTCCACATCCTTTGGAAATTGGACAGTGCCATGAAGAACGAGTTTGCGAAGATATTGCAATTTATAGATGCTATTTGGAAGATGACATGAACAGAAATTGGAACCTATATCTAATCGCTCAATCCCAATGAGATTCCCAAATGATGAAGGAAGCTCTCTAATGGCAGTGTATGCCAAACTTAAAAACTTTAAATTTTCCATTTCTTGTGGAATATCAGGGAGCCTTCCAACCCTTTTGCACTCATAAAGAATTAAAAATTTAAGAGATATCATCGTGATGCAGCTTGGAAGAATTTGAAGTTCAACGCAACCAGTGAGATCCCAACTTTCAAGCTTATCAAGACATCCATTAGAGTCATGAACCTTGACTAATTTTGTACATTCACGAAGATTCAATTGCTTTATGTTTGGGGTGGCGAATGATAAGTCGGGCAATTCCCTAATGTATTGACAGGATTGGAAATTCATATGTGACAAGCTTTTACATTGTATCTTCTGTAGAAAAAATAAATAAATAAAAAATAACTTCATCAAATATTAGAATATAGTTTAATCATTAATGAAATTCTAATAATTTATAAATTTAAAAAATTATACCTCGAGAAGCTTGTACAATATCACCCGACTTTCTGGCATGTTAAGTACAATGAGTTTTTGAGGACGAAAATTGGATGGTAAGGAAGATAAAGGAAATCCATGCCAATCGAGCACCCTTAATTTGTTGGGAAGATATTTAAGATCTCCACAAATATCTACGTTACTAACCATAAGGAACTTGAGATTTTTCATATTTTCAAGACATTTAGGGTCTAATTGAATCTTTGATGATTCACTTGAGCATATCATTATGCCTCGAATTTTTTCCGACCCCTAATTAGACAAAGCATTAAGTGAATCACACTACACAATAAGAAGTATAATGATGGTAAAGTTTTTCTAAAAGAAAAAAAAAACTAAACTTAATAATCTTAAATTTTTTTCCACAATTAAATGGGGAAAAAATCACTACATATGCCATTTGAAAAATGAATTGAAATGATGCATACCGTATTTTCAGTTAGTACATCAAGAACATCCTCATAACGCCATAGCCTACTACGCTCTCCAGGTAGTTGTGGTGATTCCCGTCGAACAATGTCCTTACCCATTTGTTGTAGAAAGTCATTCATCGACAATTTGTCATATTGATCAACACTTATTAGACACTTATCAATAAGTTTTTGAATTCCATAAATTGGGTTTAAATCACAAGAATCCAGTATATCCATGACATACTTCTTCGAAAATCCCTTAAAGAAACATGCAATATCAAGGAAAATATCCTGTTCAATTTCATCCAATCCTTTATAACTTATTTCGAGTACTTCTAGAATTTCTTTGTTAGGAATTCTTTCATACTTAGCTATTGCACTTTTCCATTCAGGTTTAGTTCTTCCACACAAATTAGTACCCATTATTACTATAGCTAATGGAAGTCCCTTGGTATATTGTATAACTTGGTTTGCAAGTTCCAAATAATCTTTATTGGGTTTGTTGCTTTGGAAGGCATGCATACTAAATAGTTCAAGAGCTTCATCTTGATTTAATTCCTTAACCTCATACGTTGAAAAACATTTTCCCAAAGTAGCTACCAAGTGTTTGTCTCTTGTTATTATAATGATTTTGCTTCCAGAAGTAAACCAATCACATCTTCCAAGCAAATTTTCAATCTGGACCGATTTATCCACATCATCGAGAACTAAAAGAATCCTAATAAAAGAAAGTCTTTTCTTTATCATATTGATCCCTCTATATTTGTTACCCACCTTTAAATTTTTATCCCTTAAGATCTCAAAAAGAAGTTTCTCTTGTAGTTCAATTACACCATCATTTGTCCCCGATTTTTCTCTAAAATTTTCTAGATAACAACATCCATCAAAATGATCACAAATTTTGTTAAAAATAGCTTTTGCGATTGTTGTCTTACCTATTCCACCAGGGCCATAGATCCCTATAATGTGAGCGTCATTTGATTCAATATCTGAAAGAATGGTCTTCACACGATAGTTTATTCCAACAGGGTATCGAGCAACAGATAATGGCGTGTAATTTAATTTAGAATTTGAGATCTCTTCAACAATTCCCTGAATAAATTTGGACTCGCTACAACTGTCATTCACACAACATTAAAAAATATAATGAGTTAGACTAGGAAATACAAATATTAAAATAAACCATATTTAAGATGTTCAGCCGTGTGCATTAAATTTGAAATATTGACAATTAAAGTAAGTGGCATTTATTAATATATAAATCTATAACTATCATTATGTTAGCAGGTTTTTTTTTTTTTTTTCCTTTTTTCAGTTAGGGGTGTTGGTTCAATTGGTTTGGTTGTTGCCCAGTTTTTTCATCGAACTAATGGGATCGGTTTCCTCATAACCAACATCGTTGCAGACCACCTAAGGTTAGTTCTCCGACCTGTGGCGATGTGATTTTTTTCCATTAGGGCGGGCAGTTCTTTCTGTTTGAAAATTTCATACTAAACATCCACTACAACTCATAAACTCACAAAATCAAAACCCCATATATCAAATTCCACAACAAATTAGAAGCTAAGATCTAAACATCAAATCCCACACAATGACTAGAGATTGAGGAGGAACCAGCCACTGAGCGGAAGATTGGAGATCTGAATGGGTTGAAGAAATAGTGGTAGATTTCATTAGATTGACGGCCGGAAGTAGTGGTAGATACTAGCTAGGGTTTGGGTCTTTAGGGATTATGTGGGAGAGAGAGAGAGAGAGAGAGAGAGAGACATTGGTCTGCTTGGTTTTGCATTGATTTCGATATTTCACCTACGACAACTTCACTACATCGGCGTCGAAGCGAGCCCCGGTCTCTGCTCGTTGAGTTCAACTTCATCGGTCAGTACGTTTTTCAGTGCGATTGCATTGATGCCAATTAATTTCAGCTATTCGAATCGATTTACACAAACCCCTACTTTTAGGAGTAGTTCTCTAAACATATTAAGCATTAAACTGTCAAGGGAGTGGTATGGTGGTTTATTGGTTCAGCAATTGTATTACTGGCACTTGCTCAATCATTGGACAAATAATTAATTTATTTTATATAAGAATAAATTAAAAAATACAAAAAAGGCAAAGGTATTATAAACCAAAAAGAAAAAAAAAAGTAATGGTATTCAATTAGTACAAAAATATGTAGATAAAACATAGATTGATATTAATAGAATATTATTGTTTAAAATTTTATTTAAATATAGAATTTAATATATGCTTATATAAATAAATGACTAAATAATAGGACATTTGAATTGATCAAAATGACTAACCAAAATGGTTGGAATATAATTGTGTGATTCTGTATTTTTCTAAAAAACCTGGTGGTTTTTCATAGTTTAATCGATTTTTTTTTTAATCTGATAGTTTCCTTCATACCAATCCAGAATTTCTTACTATGGTTCAATCATTTGGTACAATTTTGATTACTATACTTTTAACATGAAGATAACTAAAAATTACTAAAACCTACTTTTAATACTAAAAATAAATTATTGAGTAAGTTTTCAAAAGCATTTTAAATGAATAATATGTGAGCGGAACTCCAATTTAATTGGTAAGGTAATGTACCCTTAAATTCTTATTTCTATCCATTATTAAAATAATAATAATAATAATAATCTTTCTACCATTGCGAGATAACTTCTATAGTAGAAGATACAAAGAAGAAAAAAGTAGATTCATAATTAAAAATTAGGGTTCATAAAAATCACAAACTCATAAAAAGTACAAGAATTGTCAATGAAAATACATAAAGTAGCAGCACTAAGATTTTTTTTTCAGACGTTATTAAATAACTTAAATTAAACAAAATTTAATAAAACTATGATTTAAGTATATCGAGTTATTGACACCAAAAAACACGCATACACATGCAAATAACATGAAATTTTACAATTTTCTTTTACAAGTTTTTATATTTTGAAATTATTACATAATAGTTCACAATAGCGGCTCCAGAAATTTTTTAGAGGGTGGTTATTAAGAAACTTTAATTATACAAAATCTAATAAAAAAAGAACATATAGAGGGCGTTTGGATTGGGCTGAGAGTTGCTGAAAAGTGGGTTGCGTTTTCTTTTTTTTTTTTTTTTTTTTTTTTTTTTTTTTTCTGCGCGTGAACAGTAACCTGACATGGGTTTACTGTGCAGAGGACAAAAATTACTGTTCACGCACTGTTTATTACTGTTCACAGCACTGTTCACGCACTAAAAAATATTAAAAATAGGTCCCACGGTACTATTCACACATTTAAAAATTAAATTTGCTACAGTACTTTCAGTTTTTAGTTTTTAGTTTTCAGTTTCAGCAACAATAAGTTCAATCCAAACGGACCCATATTGACAAAAAAAACACATGCAAACACATAAAATCTTACGATTTCTTTCTATGAATTTTCTTATTTTGAAATCGTTACATAATACCATAATAGTCACATTATCAATGTTGCAAGCTACATCTCTTTCAAAATGTTAGTTAAATATAATTTTTCTTGGAATTTTTCTTTTTGTTGTAAGGACCAAATATATTGTTAAGGGAACCAAAGTTTAAGGATAAATTTTGTCTAAAAATTTAGTTGTAGTCTAAGGCTACAACTCTCACTAAACAAATTAACATTGCTACATATTTTGAAAATCTAATCAATAAATTACATGTTTTCTATGTTCTTAAAACACATGTCAAATTTCATACTAATCGAATGTTATTTACTATTTGATTTATAAACTTATTTTTTATGTATAATCTTACACTACAAAAACTCAAAATTTAAACATTTGATTGATGACATAACTATTGATTTTTTCACTTCTTGGAATTTTTCAAGTATGGAAGATATAAGAAAAAAATGTAATTAAATGGTGGATTTGTCAAAATTCACATCCAATAAAAAAAAATATTGAATGGAGTTGTAGCCTTAGTCTAAGTCAAATTTGTTGCCAAAGTTTAATTATGTTTGCCTAAAAAAATTTAGGGTGGTCACAAAGTTTTTTTAAGGATAAAAAAAAATCTTAAATTTTTTAAATTTCTTACATAATAATTTTTTTTCATGACTATATGGGGAGCCGCCCCTGATAGTTCATTATCAGTTTTTATTATCTATTATTTTTGTGGGTAGGTGTGACCATTTTATTTTGTTAAATTTGTATAAAATTTATATGTTTTTGCAGTTGTCATTATCTATCTGTTATTGTTTTTATAAAAATATTTTAAACTAAATGACAAAACTCAACCCACTCATACTGTATTAATTATTGACTCACACAACCACACTCATCCATGCATAAATAATATACTAATCAAACGCTTGAACAATCACTAACTTTACTTTTTTTTTTCTTGAATCACTAACTGTATAACAAAAGTTATTATACCATGATAACAATACACACACATATGTAAGAAATCATCTGTATTTCCTAATTATTTTATACACGCACACATTCACACACATCACAACTAACACAAATAAAATTATAACAAATAAAAAATAAAAATAATGCATGCAATCAGTATCAAACACACACTCACACACATAAAATATAAAATTATAATAAAGAGATACTCATGACTCACAAACAACCACTCTTTACTATTAGAGTTGGAGATACTGACATAGTCAGATAGAGAAGAGAAAGGAGATAAGATTCATAAGAATGAGATCAGAGATTAGATCATATATATATATATATAAATATATATATATATATATATATATATAGAGAGAGAGAGAGAGAGAGAGAGAGATCCGTGTTGTAGTTTAGTTGTAGGCTGAGTTGATATGTAATCAAGGTGTGCAAATAAATCTTTAAGAGCAATTAAACTAGTAAAAATATTATATATATATATATATATATTAATATATATTCAAGCAGGGGCTTCAAATGAACCCCTTGAACAACATATGGAGCCACCCTTGAATACATACCTATGTTCATAATGCCAACCAGATATAGTGGCTGCTTCTTGGAGAGCGTCTCTCCATCTTTGTACTTTCTTGTTATCCTTAATGTTTTTTTCATGTTTAGCTAGAACTTTCCCAAACTTTCCATTTTGGTTACGTATTTCTGATGGGCTCACCTTGTAAAAAACTGGTCGCACCAACTGGTTATTCTTCTTACACTCAATAATCTTGGTAAGCTCATCCAAACACCAAGTGGAGGATGCATAGTTTTCAGAAAATATAATTATTGACATTGTTGAATTCTCAATGGTTTTGAGAAGCTCAGCAGAAATTTTTTCTCCCCTTGGGAGCTTATCATCGATGAAGGTGTGGATACCCCTTGAACGCAAAGCCTCGTTCAAATGGCTAATAAAACCATGGCGGGTATCTTTACCTCTAAAACTCAAGAAGACATCAAAGTTCTTGGGTTGGTGGGTGAAAGAGGAAGATGAGACTCCTTTGCTAATCACAAGAGTCATAAGGATTTATGAGTAGATTGTTGTAAAGATTTGAAGGGAGAAGAAAGGAAACTATGAAAGGGTTGTCAGGAAAGTGAATCACAAATTTGGAAGAAGGTGGATGCAAGCAAGAGAAGACTTTGAAGTTGGCTTGCTTTAGGTGTGACCAGTAAGTCTTTGAACTTTTAAGTGCCATATTGATGCTTTTTTTATTGCATATCATGGAAGTTTCTATGCAAAACCTTTTATTCTTTAAAAATTTCTAAGCACCATACCAGTCATATGCTGTCAAACGGAATTGTAATTCATATCTTATTAGTCAATATCGAAAGTGAGTTGTAAACTTCCCACCTACCATGAAAAATCATTTTCTATGTTGGCATTTTGATAGGGGAAATGGAGATAGAAGCTTTTTTTTTTTTTCTTTTGATGGAATTTAGGGTGTGTTTGGATACCGCTTATTTTGCTGAAAACTAAAAACACTATAGCAAAATAATTTTTAAATGTGTGAATAGTGCCGTGAGACTCAATTTTAATAAAAGTTTTGTTGAAAAAAGATATCTGTGGGTCCTGTGAATAGTGCACGAGACCCACTGAACAGTGCATAATCCCACTTGTGGCGCTCTTCTCAAAAAAAAAAAAAAAAAAGAAACGCAAAACGCTGGGTTTTCATCCGTATCCAAAGGAATTTAGTAGCTGAAATGGCTTCCTCATAAATATTGTTTTGATTCTTTTTTGGGGTTGGAATTAGATGGACTTTATTGGAGCTATCTAATTTTTTCCCTTCATTTTCTTGGCAACCAAAAGGTTAGGATGAATTGAGGAAAAAAAATTAATCTTTTTTTTAATCATTTGCCAAGTATGTATTGGCAAAAGGGACAAAATTGACTACAAATTAAAAATGACGAAACCAAATTGACTACTATATATTAATTATTACCCAAAAAATAGTTTTTTAGTGTAGAAGTAAATATCAATTTTTCATACCACTGCACACACTTAGTGTGATGGTCACTCCATAAGTATAAATGCTTATGGGGTGTGGAGGGTAAGGGCCGGAGGTCAAGTGTTCAGGAGGGAGCTTCACACACATATACACTTAGATTATGTTAGAGTAAAAATTCTATCTTGTATAAAATATATATATATATATATATATGTATATATCAATCTTCCATTAAATCCTATGAAATTCAAAAAGAGGCCCACATCTTTTTAAATTTTCTGGGAAAGCAGTTATCTTAGTCTACCACCTAGTCAAGTATAATATATTTATTTAAGTAATGTTTTCTACTTTTCAACAGATTCCCTTCCAGTCACTTCAACATTTCCTTTCAATCAAATTTTTGGCCATAAACTAACCAGCAAAAGGCCACTAACAGGGTGTTTGATTGGCTATATTGTAACTTTGACATGATGCATATCATATTAAGATGTTTGATTCATTCGATTTTTTATAAGATTATGGTAAGCCTTTTTTTTGAGAGATAAGATTACTTAATCACATCACTTTTTTAAATGAGAGTAATCTTACATTACTTATTGGTGGGGATATAATAATTTATAGAATTGACAAAATTGCCCATACTAATAAATTTTATTTTTCTTATGAAAATGACTAGAAATACCAAGAAACCTCTAAAATAATTTCAAAACCACTAAAATGGCCAAAATACCCTCTTCCCTCCCCCCCCCCAAAAAAAAAACCCTCCAAAATGACCACAATACTCCCAAAACCATTAAAATGACCAAAATACCACCAAAATCTCTAAAATGACCAAAATACCCTCAAAACCTCTAAAATGATTGAAATACCCTTGAAACTTCTAAAATGACCAAAATACCTCTGAAACCTCTAAAATGACCAAAATACTCCCGAAGCCTAAAAAAAATGACCAAAAATACATTGAAACCTCTAAAATGACCAAAATATCCCAAACCTCTAAAATGACCAAAATACCTCTTGTTAGGACATATGTGATTTGATGTTAGGAACATATGTCAATTTAGAATTGGCTAATCCTTTGACAAAACGCACTTTACTTGTAATTGGGTAGATCTAAGATGTGTTTAATACTTCAAGGATCAAGATTTCAAGTTCAAGTGTTAAAGCTATGCAAATCTAACCAAGAAACAAGTGAAGAAGTGCTGGATTTTAAATCTCGACAGCTAGTATCTATCGAGCTTTAAAAAGCTGCTGAAACCTGAAACTCGACAGCTAGCTCGATAGATACCCTATCTGTCGAGGTTTATGGAATTCAGTTTTTCAGAGCTGATTTTCATCCAATCCGTGTGTATATGTTTGGGTTTTCTTTTCTCACAACCCTAAACATATATAAGGATTATTTTAAGGGCCGTCAAAGGTTGCGCAAGTGTGAAGCAAAGTTTTGTTCATACAAATTGTGACCGGAGACAGAATTTGCCCTAGTTCATCTTTTTCTTAAAGAAGTTGTTGTGTTTGTACATCATAGGGTTTTGTGACCTAGGAGCTTCGTGATCTACATCGTGTGATGAACTGAAGAACTTTGTAGCCAACATCTTTCTCAAGTTGGTGATTAACTCGCGTACTGAGATCCGCGCATCTATTGGTTAGTCACATACTGGGAGCTGTGCATTGAAAATGAGAGATTGTTACTACAGAACAAGTCCAATTGGGTATTGAGGTAAGGATTCAATTGTAGGTTGGTATAAGGTACTGGGATTCCTTTACTTGTAACCGTTTGTTGTGATAATAGTGAATTCTCGGGAGTGATGACCTTAAAATCACCCGGTGGAGTTTTTGCCATGTAGGTTTTCCCTATTCGTAAACAAATCACCGTGTCAATTTAATTTTCGCTGCATTTAGTTAATTGGTGATTTGTTTGTGTTACCATGCATTTTGCATGTTAATTGAATTAATTAATTAACTTGGCTAAATCAATTGGTTAATTTATCACAAGGGGTCAATACATTCTTGGCCTATCAAGTGGTATCAGAGCAGACACACTCTGATTAGGTGTTAATCTTTACTGTGTGATCCATTAACCCCTGTTTGTCATGAATAGAGGATAGTCTCTTATTATACCTCCTTTATTTGATGGCACTAACTATGCATATTGGAAAGTACGCATGAGAGCTTTCTTGCAATCATTAGATGAAAAGGTGTGGCAAGCTGTGGAGATAGGCTAGACCAAGCCCATGGAAGCACCGACCGACTGGGATGATGCTAAGATCAAGGCGGCAAACTTCAACAGCAGGGCATTGAATGCTCTATTCAGTGCAGTCACGAATGAGGAGTTCAAGAAGATATCCTCTACTGAAACTACTAAGGAAGCATGGACCATTCTCCAGACAACCTATGAAGGAACCAAGGCTGTCAAGGATTCAAAACTTCAAAGGCTTACTACGAGCTTTGAAGAGATTAAAATGGAGGAGGATGAGTCATTTGATGAGTTCTATGCCAAGTTCAAGGACATAGTGAACTCAGCCTTTAATCTTGGGGAAACCATTCCTGAACCCAAGATTGTGAGAAAGGTGCTTAGATCTCTACCCAAGAGATTTCATGCCAAGATCATTACGATTGAGGAATCAAAGGATATTGATAAAATTCCTTTGACAGAGTTGGTTGGCAATCTGCAAACCTATGAATTGGGGTTGACAAGGATAGGGAAATCAAGTAAAAGCAAGAGCATGGCATTGAAGGCCAAGAGCAGTGACACTGATGAGTTTTCAGACGATGAAGATTCTAAGATGAAATCCTAAATCATGAGGCAGTTCAAGAAGTTTATGAAGAATGCCAACGCAAAAGGATTTGACAAGGACTGAAAGTAATCAAGTTCTTCGCAGTTCAAGAACCAAGACAAAGGGAAAAAGGAGGCTAGGGATGGCGATCAGTACACTGTTCCCTCAGGACCAAAGTGCTTTGGGTGTCAAGGCTTCAGAGTGCCTTACGTATCTTAAGACTATTGGGAAGAGCAAGGCATTTGCTGCTACGTTGAGCGACACTGAGCCTAAGGATGATTCTGTTAGGTTCTAAGACTTTAGGATCTAAATGTATTAGAACTTCAATGTGTAATGTTGTCAAACCATGATCAAAACATTTAGTCTAGATTTAGGCTGCTCAAAGTGTGGTTATGTGTAAAGTTGGAATCGAGTAATTGTAGGAAATTACTATTCAATTTCTGCAAGACTCGATCGATCGAAAGTCGTATAGATTGTTTTTCTGTAGAATTTTCCAACTCAACCCAAGCCCATATAACGTGTAGGGTTTTATGTTTTACTTCAAGTATAAAAAGAAAAACCCTAGCCACGTTTTAGAGGTTGTTGATATGTTGTGTGTGTGAATCTCTTGTGAGATCTAGATGTGTTTACCTTCATACACACTTAGGGTTATCAAGATCAAGATTGATGTCAAGAGCTTAGTGATCTCTTCAGTTGCTGTTTCAAGAGTTTAAAGAAAACACAAGTGGGAGTACTTGTGGTTGCTGTGGATCAAGGAAAGAAGTAGTCCGTGGACTCGGAGCTGTCACGTGGTCGTGGTAGTAAGTTTTCTACACGAGGTAGCAATAGGATGTTAGTGGTCTAAGTTGCTATTGTAAAACTTCAATTCTTTCATAGTGGATCTGTTTTACCTTGAGGATAGTTAGGTTAAATCCTCCCCAGGTTTTTTACCGGTTTGGTTTTCTTGGGTTATTATATCGTTGTGTTCTTTATATTTTCGCATTATTTACATGATATGATTTACTTGTGTTAACCTAAATCTGAATAATTTATCTAAGTAATCACTTGGCTAAATAACTAGGTTAAATAACTTGTGTTTTAAGGGGTCTAAAAACGTACAGATTCTGATAATAAGGATGATGAAATCCTAAATGCCTTCACTGCCATTGTAAATCCTACTGAAGGGATTGTTGAAGATGTGGATGAAGAAGAGGAATTGGTGGAGTCTAAGTTTGAAAAGATGGATGAGCAAGCTGACATCCACACAGCCTATGCAAAGTTATACAAGGTCTCAGAAAATCATGAGAAGTTGTATAGGTTGGCCACCAAGAAGCTTAGTGAAGTGGAGCTTGAACGAGAAGAAATTTCCACAAAGTTTGATGAAGCCAATCAGACCATTGGAGCACTGAGATTTGAGAATAATTTCTTGGCTGAGAAGACCAAGAAGCTTGAGGCAAAACTGTTCCAAGTCAGAGCTTAATTGGAGATGACTTCCAGTGCAAAGCTTGATGAGATGCTTAATCTTCAGAAATCTGCTTTCGATCGAACCGGTTTAGGGTATGATTTCTATTGCTACTTCTAGTTCTACTGTTTTTATTCCTCCTGCTAATAATGTTGAAACTGAGAACAATGATGTTAAAAATGAATTAGCTAGTGAGAACGTAGACAAGGGTAAATCTATCTTAGGAGCACCCTCTAAGCTTGATAAGAAAGAGATTAAGAACCCTAGGGCTAAGAAGGGAAATACTCAAAAGCCCAAACAGAAAAAGCAGCATTTCTGTCATCACTGTGGAGCAGCTGGACATACTCGACCAAATTGCTATAAGTGGTTAGCCACTCAACAGAGCAACAGCATGATCTCGTCGGGAAACCAAAATCAACTTCCATCCTCTTTTGCTCCTCTTGGAGATCTTCTCAAATCCCTCATGTTCCTTTCGAACTTGAACGATTTTAATTCTTTCCCCTCACCGCCAGATCAAGGATTTGCCAAACGGAAAGGTTCTTCTAAGGTGTGGAAGGAAAAAGGATCCAAGTGATTTTGTCACTTTTTCTCTCTCTCCCCTTCTTGTTTTTTTGTTTTTGCATTATTTGTGTGTTTTGCTTTCGTGTTTTGAGTCAGTCTAGTTTTATGCATTGATTTGTTTAACATGTTTTTGTTTGTTTATTTTTCGGTTTTGCTTTATTTTGTTTTTCATATAAAATTAAAAAAAAATTGAAAAATCATAAAAATACAAAAACAGTGTATGCTCGTGTACATTGGTACTTGTGTACCTTGGATGGCCATTGAAACAAAGTTTTCTAAACTTTGTATTATCTGTAGCTTAGATGAGCATCTCTATGCACAACTAAGCAAGTGAGCTTTTTGGCTCGTGTTTGAGATGAGTAAGATTAAGTAATCTCTTGTATTTAACACTCGTATCACTCTTTTTGACAGGTAGGACTAGAAAATCCTAAAAGAAAGGCATAAATAACCATCTCACCACTGTTGCCTACCAATCATGAAATGACATTTGTATGCTTCAGCATAGTAAAAGTGGAATGTCAAATGCTTAACATCATTGGGTATTTCTTTTCTATCTCTTATATGTCCATGCATGGTTTGCTTAAAAGAAAAATATGCAAAGAACAACAAAAAGCAAAAAGAATCAAAATGCTTTATATATGATTGCAAGCATGTATTCTAGGAGATGTGGGAGTTATAGGATGTACCTCGAAGGTGATAGTCCCCATCAAACAGTTATAATTGTGTGTGAGTTAAAGTGATTTTCTCATATCTCAAATCGTCATAACATATAGACACTAATGCAATCTTGTGATGGTTTTCACACACAACATGCAATATTCTTTGCTACATTTGATATATGTGCAGGTACAATGTGATTTGGTCATCACAAGGAATACATGTGTTAATGTATGCTCACTAAACTGTCTTAACTTGTTTTTGAAATATAAAATTGGTTAGACTTGTTTAGTGTGTGTGTGTGTGTGTGTGTTTTGGATCTATTTGCTTGACATTTTTCTTGTTAAGAGATGATTTTGAGAGCTTAAAATGTTGTTTGGATTTTTGGTTGTATAGCATGCTTGATTGCATTCATGTCTGTGTTTTTCTCTTCTTGAAAACTTGTTTTTAAGCTATCTCAACAGTTGCTGGACACCTCTCGACAGCTAGGCTATCTATCGAGCCCTTTCAGCTCTCGACGGCTTCTCGATAGCTACTTCGATCCATCGAGAAACTTTCTGGATGCTCGATAGCTTCTCGATCCATCGAGAACCTTTAGTTGTAGACACCTCTTGACAGATTCTGGACAGCTCTTCGACAGATAAAACACGCGTTTTAATCCTCGATACCTCTCGACACCTCTCGATCTGTCGAGAATTATGTTTTTCTATATATTGGATCCACGTGATTTTCTGTCATTTTTCTCCAATCTCTCTCGATAGATTCTCTCTTCTCTCACTCCAAAACTCCTTAAACTCAACCTTTTCACATTCCTCACTTGATCTTCGGCCCAAATCAAGTAATCTTTATCTGGTATGATCTTATTTCTCTCTTGTATCATGCATTTCATTCTTTTTGACCTAAGTTTTGGGTTTTTGAAAAGTTTTTGGGATTTTTAAAAATTAATGAGGTTTTTGCAAAATTTTTGGGTTGGGTGTTGCTTAAATGAGTTTTAAAACATCATGCATTGCATTACATTTACATTATAACAATGTATCATGCATTTTAGATGTGTGTGTATTTTGTTGCAATGATGTGTGCTGTTAGGTTTGGATTGGGCTGAGCCCATGATGTATTTAGATTTGCATGTCACATGTTCATGCATTTTTCATGCATACGTACCTTCATTTCTTTATATTCTTATATATTGATGTGTTTGGTGCTTTTCTGCGTGTCTCTCTTTCTCCTTCTCTCTTTATTTTGGTTAGTTGCATCATGGCACCTAAATGAAAATCCACTCCGTCCCAAAACCCTCTTCGTTCTGGGGCATCTTCTTCTTCTGACCCTACACCTTCACATGTACGGTTCCATGATGATAAAGCTCGAAAGGACTTTTCGGAGAACTTTTGTCGATGAGACATTCATTCTCAACGCCAAGTCATCTTATTGGATTTTTCCGATACTGACCTACCCACTGTCATTAACAGTAGGGGTTGGGTGTCACTATGTGACATCCCGGTCACTTGTCCTTTCGTGATCATACAGGAGTTTTACTCCAATATGCACGAAATCGACACTTCTGTACCTCATTTCTTCTCTCGCGTTCGAGGTACGCGTATAGTAGTTACTCTGGATATTGTATTCGAGGTACTACACATTCCTAGGGTAGCGCATCCTGACTACCCTAGTTGTGCTCATCTGCAGACTGTGTCCAAAGATGAACTCTAATCTTTCTTCTGTGAGACACCTTCTTCTTAGGGTGACCGTCAAAACATCCCTTGCTCGGGCTTTGTAAAAGGTCCGAGATTCCTAAACATGGTGATGACATTTATTCTTCATCCTTTGTCTCACTATAACTCCATTACAGAGCCTCGTGCTCGATTTTTGTTATCCCTTTTAGAGGATGTCTCTATCGACTTCCCTTCTCAATTCATTCTATCCCTTATAGATGTCTATAGGGATACGACGACCCGTGATAAGCTCATTTTTCCTTCGGCTATCACGCGGATCCTTTGCCATTTTTCTGTCTCATTTCTCGAGTCTCCTCACTTTTCGGTGATGTGTGCCATAGATGCAGCTACCGTTTGACAGAGCGAGGCACAGCTTAGACCGAGGCGGCCACAGACAGAGACGGCGACTCCTCCATCTTCTATCGCTCCATCCACCTCCGCTCCTTCATCTTCTGTGGGTGGAGTGACACTTAAGGCCATCATGGCACAGCTTGTGCGCATGGATGCTTGCCTTGACACTCTCAGTGATGAGTTGTGTCAGGTGAACACCCGTGTTGGTCGTATCGTACGACGACAGGCTGTCATGGGTGGTTTCACTGTTGCTTCTTCTCCATCTCCACCAGCTTCTGAGGATGAGAGTGACGATGGCTCCAGCAGTGATGATGCTGATGAGGACGATGGTGCTAGCTCGCCCAGTGATGATGAGATGTCTACTTGATGTACTTACCCTTTGTCACTCGTGACAAAAAGGGAGAGTAGTATTGAGATGAGAGTAGTCATACTCATAGGAGGAGGGTTAGCATAGGAGATTTTTGTGATAGGGGGAGTGTTTATGAGGGATGTAGTGAGGATTTTTGTATCTTTTCTTTTCTTTTCATTTTAGATACATTATCTCTTGTGCATTGGTCTTGTGACCACTTAGTGATAGCAAATATTGTACTTATCTTTGATATATATATATAAATATATATATATATTTGATGATGTTGTTATCACATTTCACCTATCTCTCAATGTGTTGTTTCTTTTCTCTCTTTATGCACATGTTTCTTATTTAATGTGTGCAATCTTATATTTCTGTTTCACACTAAGATGTCTTTATGAGTTTTGTTTAAAGTGTTTTAGAAATACAGGTTGTCAAAGTCTTCTTGCCATAAACTCTCTTCTTGCAAATTTTTTCAAGAATTTGTGTTAGGATAGATTTTATTGTATTCAACAAGTGAGTATGAGTTGAGTGATTTATGACTTCTCTCATATGTTCATTTGTTTGTTGTGGTTTTGTCACGGATTTTCAAAGGGGGAGATTGTTTAAACATATGTGATTTGATGTTAGGAACATATGTCAATTTAGAATTGGCTAATCCTTTGACAAAACGCACTTTACTTGTAATTGGGTAGATCTTGGATGTGTTTAATACTTCAAGGAACAAGATTTCAAGTTCAAGTGTTAAAGCCATGCAAATCTGTCCAAGAAACAAGTGAAGAAGTGCTGGATTTTAAATCTCGACAGCTAGTTGTAGAGAGGGAAAATTCCCGACCTATCACAAGCTGACACGTCACACTACCAAGTCCACAAAATACAGCCAATTACAAAATGCCACATATCGCTGCTAGGGTTTTATTATCACTACTCAGAAGCCAATGAAAATTTGCCAAGTGTCATGCAAAAATCAATCACGCATCAGCGCGTGTAAGCGATGACACAAGCAGCCTCGCACGTGTAAGCGATGACACAAGCAGTCCCGCTCGTGTAAGCGATGACATAGGCGGACCAATCAGGCTGTGACATGTGTCACCAATCAGACTCCGCCACATGTCGCTCACCCACTCCCAAACTCCTATAAATAGAAGCCTTTCTAAGGCATTTGAGGGGATCTAGAGGAGGAAGCCATTCAGAAGCACTCAGAAGTACAGAAGCTCTGCAGGAATTAAGCCTCAAAGCCTTCAAGAACTTCAAGAACTTCAACCTCAAAATCGAAGAACACTCAAAGCAGAATCATCCAAACTATCTGCCTAGATCCAAAAGTTTGCGGGAATCAAACCAAAAGCGTCCGAAAACATCAAGAAACCACAAATTGGTGAAGCTCTAAGGATTCAAGCCTCTAAAGCCCCGAAGAACTTCCACCACAAACCTTCAAAGACGAAGAACGCACCAAGAACACGAAGAACACGTGAAGAACACAAAGAATACGAAGAACAAAGGATTTCTAAACAAGCTCATAGCCAAAGATTCATTGTAATTCCATTTCAAAGGTCTTTGATCCATTCCTCAACCAAATTGAAGGATATTTTGTGTTCAAGTCAAAATCACATTACTACAAATCCAATCAACAAGTCTTTTAAGGAGATTGAATCAGAGGATCACTCTTTTGTAATTACAGAGAATTGTACCACACAATCATCAATACAAATTCACATTTGTGAAACTATTTTACTTGTTTGATTTATTTCGAACCGAGAAATTTAGTCGTCTACATATTCTGGCACGCCCGGTAGGACATCTCTGTCTCTCATCTCATTCTCCTTCAAAGAAAGAAATCTTCATCATCTTGCTACCAACTCCAATGGCCTCTAGCAAGAACATTCAAGCTTCAACAATAGCTACTTCAATTAGACTTGGTACGGCTACCACCAACAACTGCATTGGTGCAAACAATCGTAGCCAACCTAAAGCTCACAATCAACTTCAAGCTCAATCAACCAAGGAAGCCAAAGTCCAAACAATCATCTCCTTAGACCCTCTTACAAGAAACAAGGTCATCAACAAGGACATCTCCACCTTGGAACACCTCAAGTATGGGGGCAAATCCCCTTCTTCCTTCACAAAAAGTTGGTCGCATGATTTCTCTCCCATCAAAGGGAACTCAAAAGATGAGATTTCACGTGCTCACTTCAAATCACTTTCTTCTCCATCATCTTGGGAAGTTGTGTCAGTCATGATGACTAACACCTCTACCATGGAAGAAAAGATGGTTGAAATGGAGCAAAGGGTCATCCTTCTCACAAAAGCACTTGAAGATAAGGACCTCCAAATTGCAACTTTAATGAACAAACTCGAAATACAAGATCTTGGTGAATCAAGCCATGGTCATAAATTCACATCTGCGAAGGATGACGAAGGGAGAGAAATTGAAGACACTCCCCAACAAGAACAATCTACTTCGGTGGCTTCGTTGTCAGTCCAACAATTACAAGACATGATAACAAATACCATCCGAGCACAATATGGAGGTTCTTCTACAAGTTCTCTCATATATTCAAAACCCTATACAAAGCGCATCGATAACATGAGAATGCCAAATGGGTATCAACCCCCCAAGTTCTTGCAATTTGATGGCAAAGGAAACCCTAAGCAACACATTGCTCACTTTGTAGAAACTTGTGAGAATGCAGGGACTCAAGGTGGCCTCCTTGTAAAGCAATTTGTCCGTTCACTCAAGGGAAACGCCTTTGATTGGTATACAGACTTAGAACCTGAGTCAATCGATAGTTGGGAACAATTGGAAAGAGGATTTCTTGACCGATTCTATAGCACGCGTCGCACGGTAGGCATGATGGAGCTTACCAATACCAAACAATGGAAGGACGAGCCTGTCGTTGATTATATCAATCGGTGGCGTTCTTTGAGTCTAGATTGCAAGGATAGACTTTCTGAAATATCTGCTGTAGAGATGTGCATCCAAGGCATGCATTGGGGACTTCTTTACATCCTTCAAGGGATAAAGCCTCGGACATTTGAAGAGTTAGCAACTCGTGCGCACGACATGGAGTTAAGCATTGCTAGCCATGGAAGTACAAACCCTCCCATACTTGAGGAAAGCAAAAGGGAAGTAAGGAAGAATGATTGGAATGCAAAAGTCAGCCTCAAAGACCCAATGGTTGTTAACACTGCTGTAGTCAAGGTTCCAGAAAAAGGAGCAAAGGCAAAAGAAAAACAGCTTGAAGGATGGCAAAAGAACGAGGTGCGTCGTCTGACTTTTAAAGAACGTGAGCAAAAAGTATATCCATTCCCCGATGAAGATGTGCCAAACATCTTAGAACAACTATTGCAATTGAAGCTGATTGAATTGCCAGAGTGCAAGCGGCCAGAAGACATGGGGAAAGTTGATGACCCTAACTACTGCAAATATCATCGCATCATTGGCCACCCAATCCGAAAATGCTTCGTCTTCAAAGAACAAATCATGAAGCTCGCCAAAGAAAACAAGATTGATCTAGACTTTGAAGAAGTTGTTGGGTCAAATCATGTGACCGTTGCTTGTGATGTACTTCCAACTCTCAGGCAGAAGGCAAACACCATTAGAGCTTACAAGCTAATTGATAATGATGATGCAAGGATCAATCCTATCAATGGGAAGTTCTTGCAACACTTCTACATTTGAAAATCGAGGATTGCTCCTCGGTAAGAGCTTAAACTACCCACTGCAACGCTGTAAGAGTACATGATGTCTTCCCATTACCCTTGAAAGCGTACCAATAAGGAGAAATTAATCCCACTCTATGTCACCAATTGCTAGTGTGGCGTAGTGGTTGGATGCCCATGTCACCCGTGAGGCCGAGGTTTCAGGTTCGATTAGTGGTGATACCCACTATTACACACTGAGCCCTCCTTTTTGCAAACATGCACTAAAAAAAAAAAAATCATCCAAAAAGAAATTATCAAAAAAAAAAAAAAATCATCAAAAACAAAAACAAAAAAAACAAAAAATAATTTTGAACTACGTAATGACTTGATCCCTCTCCGGGGTACGTAGGCAGCTTAGTATTTTTCACTAAGTTCAGTCACATGAAAAGAAGAAGGATTGCCAGTCTAGCTTGAAGAGTTCTCCATAGGCCATCAACGTGCTTTCAAGAACCCTTTGATTGGCAAGGCGTCGTTTAAGATCAGTTAATTGCTCACTACATGATACTCAAAGATCATTCTGGTAGAAAATGACAGCTGCAAAGAATTGGAATGAAGACTACATGGCATTGCTTATCTTCTGTGGACATCCTCCCACATCTCTGAAGTATGCTTCGCATCATTTATCTCCTGGGGGCATCTTCTTGTACTTTTCAAGTCTAGGCTACATTGTCCCTCTTCTAGGTTGTGCCAATTCACAACTTTGAAATTTGAACTTTAGTGGTGCTAAAATCTGGACAACGTCACCTTCCTCCAGCATCTGAAATTGGTGTTGCATCATCTCTCCTCTAGGGGCTTGTTCGTGCAATGTCAAAGTCTTGGCGGCATTCTCCTCACATCTTCAAGGTTTTGTCAGTATCTCTCTGCATCCTCAAAGTCTTGATAGGAGCTTCTTGAAACTTAAAGGTTTTGTTGGCATTTCCTTACATCTTCAAAGTCTTGATAGGATCTCCTCCTTTTCAAAAATCTTAATGGCATCCCTAGCTGGTACGACAGGCGAACCTTTGATGCCTTGACTTCGAGCAACTCCAACTTCTTTTGTAAGAAATGATGTCTTCATGGCATTGCCCATCTTCTATGTGCATTCTCCCACGTTTCTGAAGTATGCTTTGCATCACTTATCTCCTGGGGGCATCTTCGTGTACCTTGCAAGTCTAAGATACATCATCTCTTTTCTAGGTTGTGCCACTTCATAGCTCTGAAATTTGAACCACATCATCTCCCTTCTGAGTGGTGTCGTTACACATCATGTCTCGAAAATTTGGACAACGTCAACTTCCTTCAGAATGATAATAGATCATGTATCTGAAGTCGGTGTTGCATCACCTTGCTTTTATGGGCATGTTGGTGCAATGTCAAATTCTTGGTGCCATGTTCTGACATCTTCAAAGTATTGTTGGCATTTCCTTGCATCTTCAAAATCTTGATAGAACTCCTTGCATCTTCAACGTCTTGTTGGCATCTCTGAAATCTTGATATCTAGCTACAGTGCTATGCACCCTCGATGTCTAAGCTATGTTGCCACTAGAAATTGGTGTTGTTGTAGCTTTATTATAAAGGTCCATATCGGTGCAACTTCGATGCGAGTGCAAGTGCTAATGTGGAGTGTTGACATGTCTTCATGGCAAAGATGAAGTGTTGACGTGGCTTCGTAGCAAAGGAGAATGTTGGCACGGCTTCAGTACAAATGATGGATGCAGCTTCATTGTGAAGGCAAATGCAAATATGGCTTCATGACAAGAACAAATGCTAGCATGGCTTCATGGTAAAGACTCTTGATGTGGCTACGTTGCAAAGACTGTTGAGATGGTTGCGTTGAAAAGATAAGTGTTGGTGCAGCTTAATTGCCAAGACAAAGGCCAGTACAACATCAAGGTCAAATACTGGTAATGGCATCATCGCATCAGGAATACTGGCAATAGCATCATTGTATCAGGAATATTGGTGATAACATTGTTGCCTAGATGACTGCCGCTATAAGAACGTCAAAGATAAATATCGATAAGAGATTGTTGTTGCAAGGCAATAATTTGATAATATGGAGACAAACATCACTGTAAGAACGTTGTGTTCAATGGAATGTAAAGTTGCCAGATAAAGATGGACGTCAGCCTAAGAATGTTGACGTAAAGCTTGATGTTGAAGCCCAAAGAATAAAGGAAGCATGCTGCATAACAAAAACAAGCAACAACAAAGAGCTTGTTAGAAGAAAATCTCATTGCATGTCAAAAAAAAAAAAAAAAAAAAAATCAACAAAGAGAGAGAGCTTCAATTTTAACCTCTAACCTGTCAAAAAAAAAAAAAAAAAAAATCAGTACGAATAAAGCATCACATAAAGAAAAAATATGTATAAATATATTTATATATATAAAAAAAAAAAAAAAAAAAAGGCATAATTTCGCTACACTTTGAGTATTATGCTACTCACGGAGACTCTGCTTATGTAAATTTAGTGCACACCCTGGGTGGCCTTATATAGAAGTTTGGGGAGCACAAAGTCAGATTTTGCAAACTCAAATGCACTCAAGGTCAAGGAAGTCTGCACCGAATGTTGAAATGCAAGATGACATACAGCATACAGTAGCTCACTACCTACCTTCTGACCTTCAAGTCTAAACACAGGCACCGTCCTGTCAGAGCAGCCACCACAAAATTAGACTAAAAGGCCAGTTCAACAAAGACCCGCGGCTTTCTCATTCAAATTTGTGAAAATCCAGACATCATTTCAGAAAACTGACCCCACAGAAATCTTCTAAGGACTTCGATCTAAAAAACCCAGAAAGATCATCCTCAAAAGAGCTACCACGCGCCCCCACGCGCGGCCATGAACTCGCGATGACCAACTACCTCCCATTTCGAATCTGTGCAAATATGTTCCGAATTTCAGAAAACGGACCATACCAGGGTCTTCCATGGCCTTAGGCGTATAAAACCTGAAAATTTCAGGTCCAGAAGCCCATCCACGCGCCACCACGCGCCACTAGCAGCTCGGGATATTGCTGCCTCAACGAACACGCGCCACCTTCTTCTTTCACGCGCTCCCACGCGCTGGCTGAACCTGCACGCGCTGACACGCGCCATGACGTCATGGATGACGTCATCATCCACTAACCGGTTTGACCCGTTTGTCCAACTGACCCGGTTTGACCCGGACCCACCTAATCTAACCCGGATCCGAACCGTCTGTATAAAAAAAAAAAAAAAAAGAGGAAAGAGAAAATGCTTTGACCAAGTTGGACCTTTGACCTTGACCAAAAAGTCAAAATTTTCAAAATGGACTTGTCCCACTCAATTTTTCGAGTACATCCCGATTTTGGGATCCGTTTCTTCATTCGAAGCTCGGAAATTGTGCGAACCTCCAATTTCCAGAAGGTTGACTTTTGCATAAATGTTGACCAGAAGTCAAAATTTTTAAGAATGACCTATCCTGCTCAATTTTTCGAGTACATCCCGATTTTGGGATCCGTTTCTTCATTCGAAGCTCGGAAATTGTGCGAACGTCCAATTTCCAGAAGGTTGACTTTTACATAAATGTTGACCAGAAGTCAAAATTTTTAAAAAGGACCTATCTTGCTCAATTTTTCGCGTACATTCCAATTTTGGAGTCCGTTCCGTCATTTGAGACTCGAAAATTGCACAAATGACTCAATTTCAATGTAGTTAACTTTTGTGCTGAAGTCGACCTAAAGTCAAGATTTTCAAGCCAGACTTGTCTTGCTCAGGTTTTCGCGACTTGGAAACCACCTATGTGACACACTTCTCCGAAGTAATAGCAGTGTCCAAAACTTAAGCTCCCAAGATCAAAATTTGAGATTCATCCACTTGGTCTGGATTCCTTCAGGGTTATTCTCTAGACTTCATCAAGACTTCCCTTTTAAAGTACAAATGAACTTTTACAAGTGTATCTTGAATTTGAAATTACATCGGATCACCAGTTCAACCTACCATTCCTGTTCGGTGCCTACCGGTCTTCAGCCTACCATTCCTCTTTCGGTGCCTACCAGTCTTCCATCTACCATTCGGTGCCTACCAGTCTTCCATCTACTAGTCTTCCATCTACCAGTCAAGAATCTACCATTCTCACCAAAAATCTCATCCGTCATTCTTAACTACCAGTCTACCATTCTTCGTCTCTTCGCTATAAATAGAAGGGCCGGATTCATCAAGAACTCATCAAGAAAAACACACTGAATCATGAAATGAAAATTTGCTTCTTTCAAATTTTCAAGTCCTCTTTCTCACAGCCATTTCTCACGATGGCCTCATCATTTTCAACACTTAGCAACCAGTATTGCTTCATAATCAGTTTGAAATCAACCCTCTCATGGTTCAGTAGAAACCCTTCTCACAGCATCATTGTAGTTTTGAGATCCAAACAAATTTTGTTTCTCCACTTAACAACCACCTTTGTCCATAAAATTACTCATAACATGGTCTGTATCGTCCTTCCATGCTTCCGTGGATTTGGTTGGCCAGGAAATCCAAGTCCAGCAGAGACACCTGTTCCTAACCTCAGGGCTCCTGTAGTCTCTCTTCAATTGCTTGGTCTTCCAACAGAAGCAGCGGTTCGGAACAAACAGCAACTTGGCTGGTTTCTAAGACCAGAATCACAAGTTAGCTCCATCTTTCATTTTTCTGTGCTTTTCCAACAAGTGGCAGTAGGTGAAGATGGTAAAAAGTGTTGGGGTATCCTACAAATTGTCTTTCATCCAACACTTACCATAACCTCCAAATGACCAGCTCATCAGAAATCAGCCTTCGGTGTCTGTAAATGGTCTCCAAAGCTTCATTCCATGTTCCCACCAGTGTTCGACCCAAAGGTCATCGTTGCTGGTACCTTAGAACACACTTTTCTGGAATTACTCCAACTTAAAATCTGCTTGAAGTATTTCAGAAAGTACTCTTCTGAAATTACTTCAACTTAACGTCCGTCGGCATGGTCCCATCACGCAGGCACATTCTACAACTTGCCGCCGGACCTCATTCAGCATGCAGTCAGTCCCGGATCCCAAGGTGTTCTTCCCAGAAACATCTACACCAGAGGGTCTCCAACATACAGGACCAGCACCATGGTGGCATATGTTTCACCCATTCATTTCATCACCATCGCCATCTTCTTCACCACCAACATCAGCATCCCCAGAATCCATAAGCTTCTGAAATTACCTCAACTTAACCTGAGTGATGCGATAACACACGCACATTCAACCACATTCCCACATGGCCTCGCCTTAATCCGAAGTATACTCTTCCGATATAACTTCACCAGAAGTTCTTAAAAACGCGAGGCTAGCCTTATGACTCTGCATGCTGTACCCAGCCACCATCCTCTCATCTTCCCCATCTTCTACACCCTGTGATCGCCGCCAACGATCCAAAATACTCTTCTGAAATTACCTCAGCTTAACCTCTGCTGAAATGATTCAATCTTGCAAGTACATCCAACTTCTTGCAAATAACTTTCAGCCTCACCAACCCACTCTAAAGTACCAAAACACTCTTCTGAAATTACTTCAACTTAATCTTTACTGAGAAGGCTCAGTCATGCAAGTACATTCAAATACTCGCAGACCCCTTTTTCGGTCTCATCAAAACCTTTCATATGGGTGGGTCTACTCCTTGAAAATTATCTCATCCTGTTGAAAGCTCCACCACCTTTAACTACTTCACTTGAAGAGTCAAATGTAAAAATTCGTTTTCGAAACTCATCCCCACACCACACTCCAAAACTGTGTGCGTGAACGAGTCTCGAGGGGGCATTTGTAGAGAGGGAAAATTCCCGACCTATCACAAGCTGACACGTCACACTACCAAGTCCACAAAATACAGCCAATTACAAAATGCCACATATCGCTGCTAGGGTTTTATTATCACTACTCAGAAGCCAATGAAAATTTGCCAAGTGTCATGCAAAAATCAATCACGCATCAGCGCGTGTAAGCGATGACACAAGCAGCCTCGCACGTGTAAGCGATGACACAAGCAGTCCCGCTCGTGTAAGCGATGACATAGGCAGACCAATCAGGCTGTGACATGTGTCACCAATCAGACTCCGCCACATGTCGCTCACCCACTCCCAAACTCCTATAAATAGAAGCCTTTCTAAGGCATTTGAGGGGATCTAGAGGAGGAAGCCATTCAGAAGCACTCAGAAGTACAGAAGCTCTGCAGGAATTAAGCCTCAAAGCCTTCAAGAACTTCAAGAACTTCAACCTCAAAATCGAAGAACACTCGAAGCAGAATCATCCAAACTATCTGCCTAGATCCTAAAGTTCACTGGAATCAAGCTCAAAAGCCTCCAGAAACTCCAACAACCATAAATTGGTGAAGCTCAACGGATTCAAGCCTCCAAAGCCCCGAAGAACTTTCACCACAAAAATTCAAATACGAAGAACATTCAAAGCAGAATCATCCAAACTATCTGCCTAGATCCAAAAGTTTGCGGGAATCAAACCAAAAGCGTCCGAAAACATCAAGAAACCACAAATTGGTGAAGCTTTAAGGATTCAAGCCTCTAAAGCCCCGAAGAACTTCCACCACAAACCTTCAAAGACGAAGAACGCACCAAGAACACGAAGAACACGTGAAGAACACAAAGAATACGAAGAACAAAGGATTTCTAAACAAGCTCATAGCCAGAGATTCATTGTAATTCCATTTCAAAGGTCTTTGATCCATTCCTCAACCAAATTGAAGGATATTTTGTGTTCAAGTCAAAATCACATTACTACAAATCCAATCAACAAGTCTTTTAAGGAGATCGAATCAGAGGATCACTCTTTTGTAATTACAGAGAATTGTACCACACAATCATCAATACAAATTCGCATTTGTGAAACTATTTTACTTGTTTGATTTATTTCGAACCGAGAAATTTAGTCGTCTACACTAGTATCTATCGAGGTTTAAAAAGCTGCTGAAGCCTGAAGCTCGACAGCTAGCTCGATAGATACCCTATCTATCGAGGTTTATGGAATTTAGTTTTTCAGAGCTGATTTTCATCTAATCCGTGTGTATATGTTTGGGCTTTCTTTTCTCACAACCCTAAATGTAATACCCCGACCCAACTTTATAGTTAAACTATGTGTTTGAGTGGTTAATTATTATTTTTAAGCCACTTACTTTCTAAAATTAATATAAAAGTATTTAATAAACATATTATTTTATAATGCCATTAAATAAGAATTTTAAAGATTATAAATAATTGAATGGCTATTTGTATTATGTATATATACTAAATATGTACAAAACTATATTAAGTGGGTTAAGTTATTACATACATAGTTGGTGTTTTAATTAAGCATGATGCATGAGATAGTATAGTAGAAATTCCCCCCACATGCAACCAATGGGAATTCAACACATAATGCCAAAGTTTCATGCATGTTGACAAACCCAAAGACCAAGACTTGGCTGGCCATGCAATCACCAAGCTCCACCTCACTTCTTCCTTGACTCTTCTCAAGACAAACATCCAAGAAGCCTCTCCATTTCCCACGGGTCCATGAAAAATCTGAATTCTCACCTCACTTTACACTCTTTTCTCTTAAGGAAAGAGCTAGGAAGCTCTCTTAAGTCCCCTTTGTCAAACCTACGGGTCCACACATTGAAAGAAAGCAAGACTCCATCTCATTTCTTCTTCACACTCTCTCAAAGAAACTAGAAGACTCAAGAAACTCTCTTCCTCTCTCATGCCTACGGGTCCAACACCAAAAAGAAAGAAAACTCTCACAAGCTCTCTACCACTCATACTTTTGGGTCCAGCCACTAGGAAAGGGAAATCCTTTCATGCAAGAATGATTTATTTCTATTTCCCCTCAAGAACCATAAATTTGGTAAGGATTCTAGCTACTCTCACCTTAGAATCCATGATTTCTTCAAGGAATTTTTAGTAATGATATGTAATGATATTTGTAGTTTGTCAAATTAGGAAATCATGAACTTGTAAATCTATATATTTATAGTGTTTTAAGAAGCTTTGATATTGTGATATTATAGAACATATGTGCTCTTTTAATGTGATGGATATAACTTTATAAAGGTAAGGATATAAATATATATATATATATTTATATATATATATATGTGTGTGTAAAGTGATATTATTCTTTGTAGAAAAGTGTAAGTGTGAATGCCAAAAAGTTGAAAAAAAAAGGTGGGCTGTGATTTCTCTTCCTTAGCATCACACGTATCCACCCCAAGTCCACTCTCCTTATCTCCTTTTGCTGCTCCAAAAGTCTTCTCCCTTATCTTATTTTCTTGGCTGCACCAGATCAGAAAGTCCAGCCCCTCTTTCTCTACTCTTTTCCTTGTTCTTGTTCCTTCTTGTTCCTTTGCTCTTACACGGCAGCCCTCCCTCTCTCACCAAAACAATATATCCCTCTCTAAAGAGGAAATAAAAAGGTTAACACTAAAATTTCAGCTTCAAAGTTTGTGAGTAAGTAATCAAAACTTCATTTGTTTATTTCTACTTCTTTATCCTCTATCCTGATTTTAGAGGCTGAACTATGATTCTGTTTTAGTGATTTGAAAGTTTGATGATATTGTGATCAATTGAATGCTTATTAACATATTTTAATATGTATAGTATGGGTATAAAAATACCCAAATGAAATTAAGGCCTATTGCTATTTGTTGATGATTTTGTAAGAATATGTACTGAAGCTGTCTCTGTGACAGATTTGATGTTTACAACAAGAAAAATATGTATTAAATCATATTTTGTGAATTAGGATGCTAAGAGTAGTTTTTATGAATTCTAAGATACACATGGTTGTTATGGAAGTGGTCTCACAGCATTTGGATGAACATAAAAATAATGGTTTAATTTGCAAGTTGCAAGAAATTCTGTCAGGACAGATTTGAGTATACTGTCTTGTATGATTTTTAGTAAATCATGGGTTTATGCTTTGACTCCGAAATTTTTATGGTATACTGTACATACAGGGGAGTAGTTCTGTAAAATTGCATGACATTTGGATGTGTATGGACAGCCCATTTGTATTTTACAAATGGGGCACATGCTGCTGAAATGAGCAGTGAACAACATATGCTACACCTGACTTTGAGGATTTAATTCCAAAGTTAGGGTGAATGTTTTGAGCTATAATTTAATATGCTTATCTTTTGGTATGTCTCGATCATAGATTAATTTTTTGTAACTTGTTTGGAGGTTTAGTACTCAAAGAAGGGGCTCTAAACCATGTGACGGTTGTATTTATGAAGCTGTTTTGTCCGACGTGTTGTATGTTACCATATGAATGTATATAGTTACATGACCATGCTTAAAAGAGTTTATGTTTATGCATGCATTATTGCCTTAATCTCAAGCACATTTTGAAATGAAGTTGGCACCTCTGAAGATATGATATAAATATGAGAATGATGGTTTTCTTTAGTTGGTACATTATTTGTTGATGTGTGCATAATATGTTTGTGGGAACCTCGTTGAGGTGGGAATAAGATTTCCTTGATTATAAGAGATAGGTTTTGAGATGAATGTGTAAGTTTATGATAAGGAGTAATGGATAGTGATAAGCTTTGATATTTGGTTTAGGTGTTACCAGTTCCCCAGGTCTAAGCTCCTTCGATTGTAGGCTCTCGGTTCCTCTGCTTTTAGGTAAGAGATAAGTTATACGGGTATTTGGTAAGTCATGAGGTTATTTTAAAGTATATTATGCATTAAAAGGTTTTTGATTAGAGATATGGCATATAATCATTATTCTGACAAAGATATGTTCGTGAGCTTTCGAAACCTTATGTATATGATTTAAGCATATTGATACCACTACTAATTTCCACGAACATGACGTTTAAAGAAAAGAATGGAAATGCTATTATTATGAAATGTTATGCAAAATAAGAAATTTCAATATGATGTATAAGTATGAAAGGTTTTCGGGTTATGTCCTCTGGTGATCTGAACTCTGTCAGTAGGGGTTAATTACTGGATTTCCATGGAAAAATGTTATCTGTTTGGCCATTTAAAGTAGAGGAAATGGGGCTGCCCGTAACTCTAGGCCATTTAAAGTAGAGGAAATGGGGTTGCCCGTTAACTCTAATCTGAACAAGGCCTTCTCCCCAATGTGTACGGACAGCGGGGAGGAATAAAACCTTGAGGAGATGTGCCATCAGGCCTCTCAAAGAGGACAATATCATGCACACGAAGTCACCCAAATGTGATGAGGCCTTCTCTGTACAGACTTATTAGATATGGACTAACCAATATGTTATGAACAGCTATGTTATGTCATTAATCATGAGAGAATTATTTTGTTTAAATACATTGTGAAAAGTAAAAGCCCTCAAGGCAAGAAGAAGTTTCTGATGAAAAGAAAAGTTGTTCATTAAAGATAAAAGTTTCTGAAGTTCTGTTGTACTATAAAGATAAAGTTTCTAATGAAAGTACAAGTTTATGTTTAAAAGTTATCAGATACCTGTTCTTTACGAAATGTTAAGTTTTATGACTATGAAAGTTATAATATTTTTCGGGAAGAGGTTTATAAAGAAAGGTTTTCTTATTGGGTCAAGATGTTTCTAGTTTAATACAAAGTTGCCGATTATCTGATTTAAGTTAAAATGATTATTTTGTAATGAGAATATACATATGGTGACTTTGTAGGAAATGAAAAAAGTTTAATCCGAAAAGTTTTGGTAATATTAACCTGATAAGAAAAAGGAGAACAATTATTTTTCTATGAAGAGCGTATAAGTTATTATTATGAATAGTATAAAATACTATGCATGAAAAGTTGTTCTCCTATTCGAATATTCATAGAATGAAATGATCTAATTTACATGCATCCTTATTAAATTCTCATATATCTTACCTTTACTGAGCTGTGTAGCTCACCCCTTCCACTCTTTTAGTTAGCAGGTTTTATTTTGGAGCAGAAGGAGCCTTAGTCGAGTTTGGAAGGAGCTGGTTTTAGTTTTATATGTATAGATCCTAAATTAGCAATTTGATGTTTAGTTTTGTAGTATGGTGTATTTTAGGATATAATGAAAGTGTGTACCTTAAAGTATTAAGAGATGTATTATGTGAAATTTAGAATTTGAATAATCGGTGGATTGTGTTATCCTTTGAGGTACAATGTAGATGCTTTGAATATCAAGTGGAAAGTTATATCATTTAAGTAAAGAAACAAGAATGTAAAGAAAGAGGGAAGCTTTTGTAAAAGTTTTGAAAAAAGTTAAGTTGGTTTTTGTTAATATCAGGTTTAAGCTTGATATTAGCATGTCGGTCATGGTCACAAATTCGGGTATCAAGTTTGGGGCGTGACACTAAACATATATAAGGATTATTTTAAGGGCCATCAAAGGTTGCGCAAGTGTGAAGCAAAGTTTTGTTCATACAAATTGTGACCAGAGACAGAATTTGCCCTAGTTCATCTTTTTCTTAAAGAAGCTGCTGTGTTTGTACATCGTAGGGTTTTGTGACTAAGGAGTTTCGTGATCTTCATCGTGTGATGAACTGAAGAACTTTGTAACCAACATCTTTCTCAAGTTGGTGATTAAGTCACGTACTGGGATTCGCGCATCTATTGGTTAGTCACGTACTAGGAGTCGTGCATTGAAAAGGTGTCACTACATAACAAGTCCAATTGGGTATTGGAATAAGGGTTCAACTGTAGGTTGGTATAAGGTACTAGGATTCCTTTACTTGTAACCGCTTGTTGTGATAATAGTGAATTCTCGGGAGTGGTGACCTTAAAAACACCCGGTGGGGTTTTTGCCGTGTAGGTTTTCCCCATTCGTAAACAAATCACCGTGTCAATTTAATTTCCGCTGCATTTAGTTAATTGGTGATTTGTTTGTGCTACCACGCGTTTTGCATATAAATTGAATTAATTAATTAACTTGGCTAAATCAATTGGTTAATTTATCATAAGGGGTCAATACATTCTTGGCCTATCACCTCTAAACCTAAAAAATTACTAAAATAACCGCTAAGCCTCTAGAATGAGCCAAAATTCATTGAAACCTCTAAAATGATAAATATACCTCGAAATCTATAAAATGACCAAAATACTATTGAAACCACTAGAATAACCAAAATACCCTTGAAACCTCTAATAAGAGGAAAAATATTCTCAATTACTACATGATAATCTAGAAATCAATCTTACTATCATGGAAAATATTCTCTTTAAAATTCCTATCTTAAAAATCTAAAGCATGCTCTTCTTCATTTCCCAAGGTTGCGTTTGGCATTAGCTGAAAAATGATTTTTTTTTACTATTTAGCTTATTTTTGCTACTATTCATGGGTCTTACTGTACTATTTCAACTAGCTTTTAGCTTTATTTACAGTGCTTTTAGCAAAAAGTTTTCAATTTCAACTAAATAAGCTGTTCCCAAACAGACACTAAGTATAAAATCGAATCATCAATTGTATAAATTGACAAATAAATCACAAGAGACATCCAATTTTAAAATCTAACAATTATAAACCAAGCATTCAATTAATTAAGATAAATCCAAAATCATGAGAAAAAAATGAAGAACTCATATTAAGAATCCTATTTTAGTCAATTGAGATAAATCGAGAACAATTTAAATTATTAAAGAACAACTACTATGGGAAAAATTAAGGGCCTGTTTGGATTGAGGGGGGAGGGGGGGAGTAAAGTAAAGTTGGCTGAAAATAGGTTAATTTTGGGTTAATTCTACTATACTCTACTCTACTTCCCCTCCCGCCCCCTCATTCTGGACCATAAATCTCATAAATAATACTAATAATCCTTAATAAGGTTTTATTCTCGACCTTAATTAAAAATTTAGCTACACATATTTATTGAAATAAAACACAAAAAATAAATATTGAACATTGGACTAAGCAAATAAAATAAAACTAGAATGAAAAAGAGAAGTCAAAGTGCTATTGTAATATTATTGAATGAAAAGCCATAGAGGAAGCCCCAAGCAACATTACCTATTGCTCCTATTTTCTTTCCTGCGTTCCAGCCCTCCTTAGCCATTTATTTATACATAAGCATAAAGCCTTATTTTTAAAACCCCAACATGGCCTAAAAGTAAGAATCCTACGTACATGCAAAATGCAATCAAGCCCATCTATACATCTCCCACTAGGGATGGCAATTTCTACCCGACCCGTGGATACCCAACCCGGCCCGACCCTAATGGGCCGGATTTTACCCGGTCAGATTAAAAATAGGGTCAGGTTTGGGTTTAAAAAAAAAAAAACCCGAAGTGAGTCCGGGTCAGGTCTAGGTTTTTCCAAAACCCGGCCTGAACCCGGACCCAACCCGGTTATATATATAGTTAAAAACCCTAAACTTTTCTATTTCTCTCCTCATTTCAGCTCACACCTCCGCCTCTCATCTCTTCAGCTCAATCTCACTCACACCATCAGCTCTCTCACTCACTGTCTCACATGGCTGCCTCTCCCTCTTCATCTCTCAGCTCTCTCACTCACACGGCCACAAGCCCACAAGCAGTCAAGCACAGGCACAGGCCGCAGCCGCCACCGCCACCGCCGCATAGCTCTCTACTCTCTCAACTTCGTTTCGTCCTTGCCGTCGCCAATCTCGCACTGTCGCACAGTCCTCTGCCCCTCTCATCTTCCTCGCCCATGGCCACAAGCGTGACACAACCTCACTCTCCCTCGTTCTCCATTTTTTTTCTTTTTTTTTCTAGGTTCAGTTCGCCTCAATCATGTGAGTTTGTGTTTGTGTTTATGATTTTTGAAAGGGAAAAATGAAAATCATAGATCTGAAATTTGTGTTTGGTTTGTGATTTTGAAAGGGAAAATCACAGATCTGAAATCTGTGTTTGTGATTTCTGTGTTTATGTTTGTGATTGTGTTTGGGTTTGTGTTGTGATTTTGGGCTGAAAAATCATAAATCAAAATTTTTGTTTATGATTTTGGGCTAGGCTGGGCATGAGGGACGGGGCCCGCGGGGCCTGCGGGGACCCATCGAGGCGGGTTTGGGGTGGAGAGAAAAACCCGTTTATTAAACGGGCCGGGTTCTGGTTACAGTAGCGGGCCCGTGGGTCGGGTTCAGGTATAGAAAAACCCACCCCGAACCCGACCCGTTGCCATTCCTATCTCCCACGAAAACAAGCTTTTATTTTCTTCTTTCTCTACTTTTCTTCACCACATAAGATTAACAATTGGCCTCGCTCTTCTTTTTCTTTTTCTTTTTCTTTTTCTTTTTTTTTTTTCTTTTTCTTTTCTTCATCCCTAGTTGGACTTGCACAGCCCGTGCTTGTGTAAGTCATTCTGCTAGACTATGCTTTTAATTTTTTATTCTTCTCTTTTCTTTTTGCTTGCTTCACATCACGGCATTCACACCTAGGCTGGATCTCTCAAATTGGCTTGACTTAATTTACTATCATTCCATCTTAAATAAAGCTTATTAGAGCATTAGAATTCGCTCTGCTATCCCAAATGTCATTTTAACACATAAACACCTACTTTTTGACATTTTAACATAGTATTTAATGGTACACCTTACATCACATATTCTATTATTCCACACAACACATTAAAATCATATATACAACACATTAAAATAACCTTACAAATCTCTTACAATATAAAAACCAAAATAAATAAATCCATAGCACAAAACCACCCGCATTTTACCCCCACCACCCATAATCAACCAACCACCGTAACCACAACCCAAAATTAACCCAGCCACTACCAGCCGTTGTACCTGTCAATACCGTATTTTGTTCGGCCCGATTAACGCATCAAAACAGTGATTTAAATCTCAAAAAATGGTGAAAACCATAATTTCAAAATCCAAAATTTGGGAACAATTTGAAACAATCCTATTTACCCTAATTGGATGACGAAACAAAAAATCCAAAATCAAACTTGTCATTTTTGGCAAAATTTGACCCAACGCTGACCTAAACCCTAATCTAGAATGGTCAAAACATTGACTTTTTTATCTAACTATCCAATCGAGGAAAATTGTGGACCATCTTGAAGATTATGAAATTACCTTCAAAACGACAGTTCACGAGCCAAAATGGGAGTTAAAACATATGAGATATCAAGGAAATACCAAAATCTTGATTAAGTGTATTTATTTTCAGGTCAAAAAGAGCTGTTTTGGGGGCATTTTCACAAAAAAACAAAAAAAAAAAAACAAAAAACAAAAACAAAAAAACTGATGGTTGTATAAGAGATCTGGGGTTCAATCCCTGCCTACACCAAAAAACTGATTGGTGTCTTGGTCTAATGATAAAGAGCTATTATTAGAAGTGGACGCCATAGGTTGAAACTCTCTCCAAACAAAACAAAAACAAAACAAAACAAAACAACAAAACAAAAAAAAACAAAAAAAACAAAAAAAAACTATACCAATTCAACCACAATTGGAGCAATTTTCCTAAACTAGATTGATCATTGAAGTATGATATGTCATCTACTTTCCATAAAAATGGCTTGGCGATATTTGCGATAGATTGGGAGAAATGAATTTTGCAAAATAGTGCTACTAAATTTCTTACACTGTTTCACCTTCCTTCTAGACATAATATCTTGACAACCCTAACTCCAAATTAAGTAAGGTCAGGATCTATGGAAACTAGACATCTAGACTTTTTTAGGGACACCAAATTTGAAGAAATCTGAGCTCGAGAAGGCCTCCAAAAAGCAGCATTAAAATTGGACTAGAAAGGGGAAAAAGATGAAAAAGGAAAGTGTGGGCATCAAGGCATTTTTGAATGAGGTGTTGCATGCAATACCTCACTCAACTGCACATTGCTTTGTGCGGCTGGGTAAGAGGTGTTGCATGCAACACCTCACCCCACCTTTTACCCTTCTATAAATACCCCCTTCTCTTGAGAAATTACACACAAATAACACAACAAATAGACATAAAAATCCCAAAAACTCTCTCTTCTCTCTCTCTTTCTCTTAGAAATCTCTCTAGCTTTAGTTTCTTTCTCTTTTTCCTTAGGGAACCCGTCTCTAAATAGAAACTCCAGCCCCTTTTTCCACCATTTTCATACCTCCAAAGCTCTTAGGTAAGCTTGGTAAGCTATGTAATAAAAATGGATTAGCTTTGTTTAAAGTTATACCATTTTCTTTCCTTCTTTTCTTGTAAATACATCATTATATGAAATGCCCTCCTTTTTTATATTATTCATCGTTACAATTAATCCTACAACCAGTCCTACAACAGAGGCAGAGGGAGGAACAACAATAGCATTAAAGGAGGTAGAGGAAGAAAATCACTTTCTCAATCAAACCAGTTTGCTCAGAGTCATTCTCTCTTTAAATCCCTTGGGCTTAAAAGGAGAAAACAACTCAACATCTTTGATAAATCCTCATCTTTTTAACTAGAAGGTATGCAAAGAATTTTTTCTCATGTGAGACCAAACTTAGTGGGAAGATGGTGACTTACCATAGATGGGTTTCTCTTAAATGGGTTCTAAACATTGTTCCTAAGCACAATATGAGTATGTTTCCTAGAAATTGGTAGAAGTCTCCAAGACTCCCATTTCTCAACATGGAAAAGAACCCATAAGCTTTGATGTGACAAGATTAGAGCTTATTTAGTAAAAATTTCTTTAAAAAGAATTTCTAATCAACTCATTTACATTATTGGCTTGCCTTTAAATTCCTTTAAATTCAAGTTTTTACATTAATTTATTGCCTTTCAATTCAATTTTTTACATTATGTCTTGTCTTTAAATTCCTTTACATTCAAGTTTTTAAATATTGTGCTCTTTTAATTTATGCACTTTAAGCTTGCTTTATCTTCCATCCCCTTTCTCATGTGAAATAGGGTTTGAGGGTACTAGCTTTCGAGCTACCACCATAAATCCTAGATTATCATATAGTAAAAAAGCTTGGGTAAACAAACCTCTAAAAAATGTGTTTTCCAAAAGATAAAAATGGTTCCAATGGCTATCCCCTTTTCTTAAAAAAAAAAAAAAATGAATGTTTTCAATATAAGGTTTCCTTTTAAATCCATAAAAGCCTTCTAAATGGGCATTTTTCAAGTCTTTTTTTTCAAATGATTTTAAACCTAAATGGGCTTCTTTCTAAATGGGCTTCTTTCTCTTTCTTTTAAAATGATTTTAAACCTAAAAAAGTTTTGGTATCTTCTTTTAAAAAATATGGAAACCCCTTTTTGAGTTTCTTTTAAATGGGTCTTAAACTTGTCCCTGAGTACAATATGAAAATGTTTCCAGGAAATGGTAAAAGTCTCAAAGACTCCCATTTCCCAACATGGAAAAGAATCCATAAGCTTGGATGTGATAAGGTTTAAGACTTATTTAAGAGAAAATTCCTTAAAAAAATATTCTTCTTAAAACAACCTTCTTACATTATGTTTTTCAAGAATGAATAAAAACCATGAATTTTTAAACCTAAAGCTCCCTTTTTCCAAAGAAAACCCATGGAAAACATTTTCTCTAAATCAATCCTTTTATGATGTTTCAAAAACCTTCTTCCAAATAATTTGTTGCTTTCTTTGCTTTAATCTTATTTACAAATGATTTTTAAACTTAAACTTTGTTTTCTTGGAAACTTTTTCGTTATCTTTTTATAAAAACACAAAGTTCATCCCTCTTTGAAAATGAGATAAAAAACCATGATTATCAATAAAACCATGGGAACCTTGTTCCTAAAATAAATTGGTTTTTAATGTTTAAAACCTTTCATCAAATCCTTTCTATCCTAAAAAATGAAGAAAAACCTTGGTTTTCAATAAAATCATGGAACCCATTTTCTCAAAAGAACCAACCATTTTCTTGTAAAAAATGCTTTTATTTTCCAAATTCATTTTCCTTAAAATCAACACTTTCCCACCAAAGAAAACCATTTTCCTTCATGTAAAATAAAGAGAAGTTCTTTTTATAAAAATATGTAAACCTTAGTTTCTAAATAAACTTTTTCCAAAATCATGAGTTTTTTCCTAAAAGAAATTGCTCATCTTTTTAAAGGTAAGTTTACAAGGTTTTCATTCATGTGCATTATTTTGAATATTTGGAATTGCACTCTTTTAGAGATATGTATCCATGGTTCATTTCCATTGAACCAATAGACACCAATCGAGCTAACATATTCCCCCCTCCCATTTTGCACTAATGTTTTGATTCATTATGTTGAGAAAATGGAGGATAAATTTGCTAAAAAGTGACATCTTTCATTCCCCCTCTTTTATTTTATGTTGTACATATTCACATGCTAAATAGGTAATAAATAATAATCACGTTTATATTTATTATTTTTGCAACGTAGTAATTCTCACATGTTATGTACATATAATTTAACATGCTTTGTTTGTGAATAATTCTTTGTAATAAATATTCACATGATATGCTATACGTAAATAAATACTCACATGTGAGTGTGTCTATTTATATATATATAAATATATATATATATATATATTGTTTGTACAAAAATCTTTTTCAAAAAAAAAACAAATGCCAAGTATCTATTTTTTTTCATTAAAAAGTTAACATTTGAATTATAATTAAATTGAGGTAATATCCTTTGGATAGACAGTGTGGGATGCCTAACACCTTCTCCAATCCAAAATTTTTGGTTTGAGACTTTGGTTTACCTTAATCAATTAATAACCACTGAATTGGTTTTAGTTAATTAGGTAATTAAAAAAGAATTAGACAAATAGGTAGCCAATCATGCCTAATACAAAACCAATTATTGGTGGCAACTCCAAAAAATAAAATAAGAAAAAGAGACTCACACACACACACACACACACACACCTCACCCTAGAAACACATGCACACAAAGAGTCACATCGCCAATGACCCAATGTGCAATAAACCAAAAAAGAGTCCTCATGAGCAAGACTTTTTGGGGCATCCACAGTACCCATAACCACCGCAAACCATTAAATTCATCCCACTACAACCCATAAAATTCAGCACACGACCACACACACACACACACACACACACACACACAAAACCCACAACAACAACCCAAAAATCTACCACCACAATAACCATCGAAACAACCTATCTTCGGCAGCTTCAATTGTCCTCTTGCAAACTGATCAATACCAATCTGAGAGGATTATGATGGCGCGAACAGGTGGAGTTGATTGAGATAGAGAGAGCCAGTGCAAGGTGGCATGGTGGACAACGAATGATGTCGACGACATGGAGAGGCAACGGCATGGTTGAGAGTGAGAACGAGAGAGGAAGAGAGAGAACATGTGCATGAGAGGAGAGAGATAATGTGGGATAAAAAAATAAATAGCTTTAGGCATGGGTTTGATATGTGAGGGAGGCAAAGAGGAGAAGGAAGAGATAAAGAGGGATTAGAGAGATAGGCAAACAGTAATTAGAGAAGACAGGAAGCAGTAAGAGAGAGAATAAGAGTGTGAAAGGATAAAATATATGAGGGGCAAATAAAAAATAATTTTTTTTAGAACATGGTTATGGTGCTATTCTACTATTAGAATGGCACTATAGCATGTTGTAAAAAAATGGCATTTAGAACATTTCATGCAACACATTTTTTAGTGTTTGGTGTTTTGAATGCTAAAAATTTAGCATTTAGTACACTTGATGCTAGTACTCTTAGCATGCAAAACCTTTATAACCTATAAAACAAAAACAATTTATAGGAATACTTTATTGTATATATTTCATGCACATCACTAATCTTCATGAAAGGTATAAATGCTAATTTGGAGAATTGCAGCTGAATGCCTGCCAACCAAAGGCAATTTAGCAAGATTTTTTTATATATTGGAGATGTACTATGTACCCTTTGTAAGGCAGAAGGCGAGTCCTCGATCCATCTTTTTGCTCTATGCTTGATGGCCAAGATTTTATGGTTCAATAGTCAATGAGGAGTGAGGTTAGTTGCACTTTTCCTCTGCCTTGGATGAGCCCCCACCCCCATGTGTGGATTGTACGAGTCTTGACTACAGAAATAATTTTTTTTGTTATTTGGAGCAATACTTTATGATGGAATTTGGAAGTTGAGGAATCAAGTTTATTTTGAGAACCTCCCCTTAAGCAGTGTTAACTTATCTTCCAAAATTGGGAAGCTCTTTGCTCAATTCAAAAATTCCAAATCTCGTGAGATAGTTTTTGCGAGACTGATGGAGTTTCTTCATGCTTGGTCTCCTCCTAGGCTTTTCTCAATTAAAATAAATGTTGATGCTGCAGTTGGGCTGAAATTTTCATCTATAGATGCGGTGGCGAGAGATTGGGGAGGGGAATTGGTCTTTGCTTACTATTAAAAGATGAATACCACCATCCCTCTCCAAGCTGAGGCCAAAGCAATTAAATGGGTGTTGGGGGCATTTTTTATTCGTTGCCCACATGATGTTAGGGGAGTCAAGACTGAGACTTGACTTTAGGCTTGGAACATGGC
This sequence comes from Notholithocarpus densiflorus, assembly GCA_030021035.2. Classification (NCBI taxonomy): domain Eukaryota; kingdom Viridiplantae; phylum Streptophyta; class Magnoliopsida; order Fagales; family Fagaceae; genus Notholithocarpus; species Notholithocarpus densiflorus. Next base: position 348,017 of record JARYZH020000229.1, on the reverse strand, counting down.
CCAAAGGATATCGGTGAAGTGTGAAAGATCCATTTTGTTCAAGGTCTAAGTTGCATCCAACAAAGATTATAATAAGGCACCAAAAATATCTCCTGCAAAGATAAGCTAACGCAAAGGATGGCCTACCACAACAAGTGCTTAAATAATAGTCTAGCGGTAAGCAAGAGAAACGTCCAACGGTAGATGTTAGGAAAATCAATAAATGTATTTGTATAGCAAAAATTATGCATTTCCTCCATAGTTGGTTAATATAAAAGTGGGCCCATTATAACAAGTACACGAGGAAAAATGGTCCAACAGTGAATATGACAAACCTCCAGCAGTAGACATCTAACAGATTAATAAGTGTGTTTACATGATAAAAATCATATATTTTCCTCATTATTATTAAGTCAACATAAGGGAAAACTTCCATAATATCCAAAACATTATGACCTTCATTATAATAGCTATAAACAAGGATCAAATGCTTCATAATTACGTGTAAAAGAGGAAAAAATAGGGTGGAATGAAGGGAGAGAAAGATTCCAGCTCAGTGCAGCAAATGTTGAACTAAGATTCTTGGGGAATATATATGTGGGGCATGAATGGGGTAGTGTAGGCTATTTTGAGTGAGTGAGTATTTAAGCTTGTGATGGTATGATAGAGTTAATGCGCTTTAATGGGCAAAGAGTTGTTTATGATTGATTAAGAAGCATTTATGGGCTGTGAATATGCAAAAAAAGAAAGGGAATATCTGAAGCTAAGTGAGTGTGGGCAAAGGGGAATGATTTATGAGCTTGGGGAGAGTTGAACCACAAGCAAAGTGACAAGAAAATTAGAAATTTTAGAGGAGTTGGTGTGTCTTGTGGGCTGGTGTGCTTGTCCTTTTATAGTGGAGTTTAGGGAGGTATTAATTAGCAAAAATCCAAAAACGTAGGACTAAGCATGGGGTAGAATAGTAGACTTAATTATCCTAGGATTTGGCCATAAATGGGAGATTTGCTTTTGGGGCTGCTTTGCTTCTTTGGGTAATATGACACATGGTGAGTATTTAGGGTAATCTTGCATTAAATGCTAAACTTTCTAAGATTGTGTTCAGCCAATGGGATTAAGGTAGGTATTAAGGAGGAATCCTAGTGCTGCAACTGAGATTTAGACCCTAGGAAGTAGGATTCAACACCCTAAGCTAGGTGTCAAAGTTTAAGTCCACTTCAGAGGGTTCCATTGGAGATCCCTTTATGCCCTCCAAACCACATGTTCCCAAATTTTCCCCTTTAGGATTCATAGGCTTGGTTCATGAATTAATTACATACATTTTTAGTAATAAAATAAACTATTTAGTTGAGGATTTCATGAACTTGGAGGTCTTGGTTATGGCTTCCTTGAGTTGTGACCAAAACTTAGGGAAGAAGGGTATTTATTGCCCATTAATCTTTAGGTGTCAGCCTTTGGTACTGTTCATGTCAGAGCTGGCAGTAGGACAGGTGGCCAGCTCCTAATTTGGTTTGGGAGCTTAGTTGCTTCTTGAGGTGACCTTCAGCAGAAGGTAGAACTGAATAGAGTTCTCCAGCTGGGCCAGTTTGCACACATGGGCTGTTTTAGCTTAGACTTCATGTTGGGCTTAGCCATGAGAGCTGAGTACTTTGGTGGGCCTATGACTTGGTGGTTCTTTCCACTTGGGCCTAACCTTTTGCTTTCTCATTGTGTGCCCTACAAAAAGAACAAAGCTACTATATATTGCCATGGATTTTTATTCCACATGGGCTTTAGTTGTTAGTAAAAATGAAATGTATTCATGAGCTTTAATAAATGTTTATGATAAGTTTTGGGTATTAATTCCCATGGGCTTTAAATAACAATTTGAATAGTTTCTCATAATTTTTGCTATGGATTATTTTGTAAATGATAATTTCTTTGGAGCTTTTAAATAATAACCTCCAATATTTCTTGAGAATAATATTTACCATGGGTTTTAAATATAGGCAATATCCATGGGTTTCAAATAAAATATGGTAACAACCACTATAACGGAATAATGTGATATTTTCATGAGTTTTTCTATAGATAATCGTAATGGGCTTGTAGGATAAATAATTATCATGAGTTTTGGAAATAAATATTATGAATCTTGTGATATAAGATAAATAGTGACCATGAGTTTATAATATGAAATAAATAAATGTCACGGGTCTAAGATAAATAATCATAACTTTCCATGGGCTTTTATAAGATGACTGCCATGGTTTTGAGAATAGATAATTGCCCTAGATTCCATGGGCTTGTAATATCATAGTAATGTTTAAGAAATTAAAACATTATCCATCATTGGACTTTTAAGTGAATTGCTTATAATATAGTATTTTGCCAAGTATTAATAACCTTGGGCTTTTGATAAGTGTCAAGTAATTAGCTTGGGCTTTTAATATTGCCAATATGAATTGGGCTCTTAATATTGCCAATGTAAATTAGGTTTTTGATATTGCAAGTGAGAACTAGGCTTTTGATGTTGCGAATAAGAATTGGGCTTTTTGATATTGCCAGTGATAACTGGGATTTTGATATTGCCAATGAGAATTGGGCTTTTGATGTTGCCAATGAGAATTGAACTTTTGATATTACCAGTGAGAACTAGGCTTTTGATGTTGCCAATAAGAATTGGGCTTTTGATACTGCCAACGAGAACTGGGCTTTTAATAAATAAATTGCCATGGGTTTAAATCATAGGCTTTGATCATGGATTTGAATTCCATTGATAAAATTGTTTTGCCATGGACTTGAATCATGGGCTTTTCAAATATTGCCAAGCATAAGTATTCTTGGACTTTAAATAAAATGGGATGTGTGTATTGGGCTCATAGGGCTAGTTTTAGGCTTAGCTAAATAATGATAATAAAATTGGATAAAAAATGAGTTTTGGGGCTTTTTGTGATAGTTTATATCATGACCCAATTGAAATAATAAGATATGAAATATTTGTGGTTAACATAATAATAGGGCAAAAAATATTTGGGAAAGCCTAGTAACTTATTAGTGGTGTTTGAAAATAAATAGGTGGTACTTAAATAAAATTAGATGTAAAAAAAATGTACCCTAACAACAGGCTTTGTTGTTGGCCGCTAATGATGTAGAACACGGTTTAATATCTAATTTTTGTAAATATTTAATTTGAGTACTTTTATGTAATTTTTGTTATTTTAGGTTTAGGTTATTTATTTCCTTCTTTTTAGGTATTTTTATTGTTGTTTAGTCAAATTAGGGTTTTATACGCTTTTGTAACCGCCTTAGGGTTTTTAGTTACCCTAGGTTTTGTTTTTACTATTTAAACGCATTGTAGCCTCCAAAGACAATCAGTTTTCATATTATTATCAATAAAATTACAGTTTTTTTCTTAAACTTTTCTCTGGTGGATTCCAGTTTATCTCCTTGTGGATTCATGGAACCCCTTGTGGACTCGAGGTTTACTACCCAGAAACTAACAGTTTAGTTTCTGTCCATCAAAGAGAGTATCGTGTGTGCTTTCTTCAGCCTTCTGCAACATCAATTGGTATCAGAGCCTTGACTTACACTAGTTTGATTGCTAACCAGCGAAACGGTAACCACCACCACAACAACAATGAATAAATTAGCAAATATTGCATGACGTATAACAAGCACTCACAAATATCTATGCTAGGACGGCGCCGTTGAAGAATGGAAATAATAGGGATAACTGCAGCGGAGACGTAATTCACGGGCAACCTATTGGTAAGCAAATTTCATATAGGCCTTATAAAAGAATTACAAGTTTTAATGTTTATTTTTTAAAAGAAGATTTTCTTGACTGGTTACTTGATCTAGAGGATTTATTTGATTATGAGAATATTTGTTATGAGAGAAAAGTTGGACTTGTTTTGTACAAACTTAGTAAGTATGCCTTATGTTGGTGGGAACGAGTACAATCTGATAGAATCCGATTAGATAAAGACAAAATTTGTTCATGGCCAAGGATGAAAAAGATGCTTGCTATCAAATTTTATCCTTTGGATTGTGAAGAAATCTTGTCGCCTATGATACAATATTATTATTGGCCAAGAAGCTCATACTCGAATTATTTCTGAGGAAATTAATGAAATCCTTATTATAGAAGAAAAACTTGAAATAAAAATTGTAGAAGAGATTGATGAAGACCTTATTAGAGAGAAATATCTAGAAATCGAGATAGCAAAGACAATTGAAGAAGAAATTGAAGAGGAAATTGTCAAGGAGTTTGACAAAATTGAATCAGGTGATTGTCAATATCAAGATCCTTTTATTTTGGTGGTAAGCGATACACCGAAGTTTATTGATTTTATTGGAGTTGATAGATTTGATTCAATTATTAGTGCTTATTTGGTAAATCTCTATGATTCCATGAAGACCAAGGAAAAAGAAATTCAAGTTGATTTGTTTATCCCATTGATGAGTTGCAAGTATGGGAAGAAGATTAAGGGGCTCGAGAATTCGAAGTATTTGTTTATTTGGAGTGGAAGATTTCAGATTTCAAAGATGAACTCGAGGACAAGTTCGTTTCAAGTGGAGGGGTCTGATGTAGGACACGGTTTAATATCTAATTTTTGTAAATATTTAATTTTAGTATTTTTGTGTAATTTTTGTTATTTCCGGTTTAGGTTATTTATTTGCTTCTTTTTAGGTGCTTTTTATATTGTTTAGTCAAATTAGGGTTTTATATGCTTTTGTCGCCGCCTTAGGGTTTCTAGTTGTTCTAGGTTTCGTATTTACAATTTAACGCATTGTAGCCTTCAAAGGCAATTCAACTTTCAAATTACTATCAATAAAATTACAAATTTTTTTTCTCAAACTTTTCCATGGTGGATTCCAGTTTATCTCCTTGTGGATTTAGGGTATCCCTCGTGGACTCGAGGTTTACTACCCAGAAACTGCCAGTTTAGTTTCTATCTATCAAAGAGAGTATCGTGTGTGCTTTCTTCAACCTTCTGCAACATCAGTTAAGTTTGAAGCTGAGAGCATAGACTGACTTCAAGATTTTCCAGGAGGCTCTTCTTGATCCAAGTCACCACCAGCGCCCCCCCCCTGAGATGCAGTACCAGCTTGCTATGCTATCTAATGTTTATGTCTCTTAGGCCTTGGCTCCCTAGAAAAGCCAATATGGCAGCTCATTCTTTAGCGAAATGGTAGATGTCTAGTAATATTTTTTGGTTCTTTTTTGTTTTGTTTATGTAGTGAGGGATGAAGCTCGTAGTTGTTGTAGTTTTAGCTTTTATTTGTTTATAATGATTTATTATTCATAAAAATTATAAAAATAAAAAATAAAAAAACCGAACCTAACATGTTCCTGTTCTTGAGCTTGAGATTTTACAGTGTGCATACGCCAAGATTCTACAAGGGTGAGCTCTTCTATCACTTTCGCTTTCGAACTTGTAAGGAACCAAAACCCAATCCATCAATGGATACCCAGAATTCCCAACAATCCAATCATCCTTCAAAAGCCCCATATTCCCTCTCTGACTCAAAGCAAACTTCTCCAACACCTAGTCATCAGACATGGAACCTAGATAACCGATACAAACATCAATCCCTTGAATCGTTATCGATTATGATGTCTTTTCTTGTTGTTCCTCTCCGTGTGCCCCTTGTTATAATAATAAGTCACATTATTCTTGGGAGCTATAAACCTATAATAAGAACATGAGTAGTGTACGCATTGAACTAGGGCGATAAATAAAGCAAGTTGTTCATAAATAACCTCATAGCTTTTTAAGAATTTAATTAATTAAGAGTTGAGACCACTCATCCAATCCGAATAGGCTAGGTAATAAGCTTGATATGAATTAGATAATATACTTGTGTTGGATCTTAAGCTCAAAAACATGATATTGAGCTCGAGTTTAGCTTGATTAATGAATCAAGCCGAGCTCAAGCTTTTATACTTTATAACAAGCTCAAGCTTAAACATTATTTGTAAGCTTGATTAAAGCTTAAGCCAAGCTTGAACATTCTAGTTTTGTTGTCGAGCCGAGCTTGAACAATTACTACTTGACAAAGTTCAACTCATTTATAGCCCTACATTGAACCACTTAAATTCAGTGTCCCTGAAATCAATTTAAACTCTTCCTTATCAATCACCAGCTTATTCTCATCGGGCAGTGAAGAAATTTCGACATCAGAACACCCCTAGTTGCGGAACAAACCTTGAGATTAAGCTTGTGTCATGTATCAAGAATGTTTAAGAAAATCTTGATTTTTTTGGGGGAGAAATAGTGTAAAGAAAAAATATTTTTTGTTTTTTGTTTCTAATTATGTAATTTTTAGTTTTACAAAATTAATTTTGTATTCTAATGATTTTTTAATTACATGTAATAATAAAATGGCGTAAATGCACTTTTAGTCCCAACATTTTGGCTTTTTTCCATTTTAGTCCCTACATTTTAATTTTACCACTTTTAGTCCCTAAATCAATTAACGCGTTCCATTTTAGTCATTTCCATTAGCCCACCAACGGAAATTCCTTAGGTGGCAAACTGATGCTGACGTGGCCAATTAAAAAATAATAAAAAATTTTAATTAGCATTTAAAAAAATGCCATGTCAGCTTCTAAATACAAAAAAACTTATTAATCAATTTTAACGAAATTAAAAAAAAACAAAATTAAAAACAATAAAATACATCAATTCAGATCTAATTCATTTTGAACAATAACACACAAGAACACAATCACAGATTTAAACATCAACACAAGAACATAAAGCACAAACCCAGAACCAAACACAAAAAACACAAACTCAAATTTAAACATTAACACAAGATCACAAACACAAAGAATACAATAACAAACATAAACTGAAAAAAAGAGTAATTAAATTTTTTTTCTTTTTTTTCTTTTCATTATTTTCGAAAGAACAAAGTAGCATGTTCTTCATGTTCTTCGGGAAAGAACATGAAGGTTGCCCAGAAAATTAAAATAATCAAACCCATAAACTAAATTAGAAATCCAAATATTATTTCCAATTAATATGTAACAACAATCCAACTGGTATAATTAAAGTGACGATGATATATGCATCTTATATGGCTGGCTTTGTATACATATGTAGCACTTCTACCTTGCTGGAAACCCAAAAGATGAATTTCAGCTACAAGGTCGAAGCCCACCAGAGGCAAAAAAAACCCACAAAACCTCAACCACCATGAACCCTCTATGACCCATTCCAAACGCACCTAAGACCCACGGCCACACCATTTGAGACCCACTTGAAACCCACGGCCACACCATCTGCAACCCACGAAACCTCACCTGAGACCCTCGGCCACACCATTGAGCATGGCCAAACGCACCACCGTACCCATGAAACCATAACACCAACCCAGAACACCAACGTCATACCCACCCACCAATCTGACCACCACAAAGTTCAAACCCATATCACAACCAACAAAACCCACCCACCATACCAAAACCCAGCAACCACAAATCACAAAACTACGAATCCAATCTCACCTCACCAAATCAGACCCACGAATCCGATCTCACCTCTTGACCATGAGTTAGACCCACGAATCTGATCTCACCTCTTAACCATAATCTTCGAACCACTAAGCACAAACAAAGGCACAGGAGAGAGCGAAAAGAAAAGAGAGAAGTGAGAGAAGAAAGAGAAGGGAGAAGAGTTTGTGTTTGTTATTGTGCTATTTGTGTTTGTGATCTTGAATGTTTAAATTTGAGTTTGTGTTTTTTGTGTTTGGTTATGGGTTTGTGATTTATGTTCTTGTGTTGATGTTTAAATCTGTGATTATGTTACTTTGTGTTCTTGTTCAAAATGAGTTAGATCTGAATTGATGTATTTTATTGTTTTTAATTTTGTTTTTTCTTTTTTAATTTCGTTAAAATTAATTAATAAATTTTTTTGAATTTAGAAGCTGACATGGAATTTTTTTAAATGCTAATTAAATTTTTTTATTATTTTTTAATTGGCCACGTCAGTATCAGTTTGCCACCTAAGCAATTTCCGTTGGTGGGCTAACGGAAAGGACTAAAATGGAATGCGTTAATTAATTTAGGGATTAAAAGTAGTAAAATTAAAATGTAGGGACTAAAATGGAAAAAAACCAAAATGTAGGGACTAAAAGTGCATTTACGCCTAATAAAATCTGTGTCACAATTTTATTGGATCAACAAAATGTTAGGACATATGTGTTTCACATGTTAAGAACATATGTCATGATTTTATATAATTGGCTTATCCTTTGACAAAACGCACTTTACTTGTATTTGGGTAGATTTAGGATGTGTTTAAATACTTCAAGAAACCATGTTTCAAGATCAAGTGTTGAAGCCTTCAAGTCTATTCAAGAAAACAAGCTGAAAGTGCAGAATTACTAAAGCTCGACAGCTAACATATGTCGAGGTTTAAGGAAGCTGTTTAGCCCGTGTGCTCGACACCTTCTCGACAGCTGCTCGACACCTCTTATCTGTCGAGATTTAAGAAAACAGCAATCTGATCTGTTTTTCTTAGGATCCGTGATTATGTGTTTGCGCCTTCTTTTCTCCTAACCCTAAACATATAAAAGGATTGTTTTAAGGGCCGTCAAAGAGTTCACAAGTTGCACAAGCATTGAGCAAACCTTATTCAAGCAAATTGTGACCGGAGATAAAACTCTTGCCCTAGTTCATCTCTTTCTCTTGAAAAAGTTGTTGTGTATTTACATTGTAGGGTTTTGTGACCAAGCATTTTCTTGATCTTCATCGTTGGGATGAATTGAAGAACTTTACAGCCAACAACCTTCTTAGTTGGTGATTGAAGTCGCGTACTGGGATCCGCGCATTGGTTAGTCACGTACTTGGGAGTCGTGCATTAAAAGGGGGAAACTGTCACTACAGAACAAGTCCAATTGGGTATTGGGGTAAGGGTTCAATTATAGGTTGGTAAGGTACTTGGGATTCCTTTACTTGTAACCGCTTGTTGTGATAATAGTGGAGTTTCAGGAGTGGTGACTTGAAAATCACCCTGTAGGGTTTTTGCCGTTAGGTTTTCCCCATTCATAAACAAATCATCGTGTTATTTATTTTCCGCTGCATAATTAGTTTATTGGTGATTTGTTTGTGCTACCACGCGTTTTGCATGATAAATTGATTAATTAATAACTTAGCTAATTAATTAATTAATTTCAATCACAAAGGGTCAATCCGTTTGTGGCCTATCAAGTGGTATCAGAGCAGGCACACTCTGATTAAGGTTTAATCTTTGCTGTGTTAATCCATTGACCCCTGTTTGTCATGGATAGAAGGCAGTCATTAATTATACCTCATTTATTTGATGGCACTAACTATGCATACTGGAAAGTACATATGAGAGCTTTCTTGCAGTCTTTAGATGAGAAGGTGTGGCAAGCTGTAGAGATAGGCTAGACTAAGTCTACGGAAGCGCCGGCCGATTGGGATGATGCGAAGATCAAGGCGGCAAACTTCAACAGCAGGGCATTGAATGCTTTATTCAGTGCAGTCACAAATGAGGAATTCAAGAAGATATCCTTTGCTGAAACTGCTAAGGAGGCATGAACCATTCTTCAGACAACCTATGAGGGTACAAAGGCTATCAAGGATTCAAAGCTTCAGAGGCTCACTACAAGCTTTGAAGAAATAAAGATGGAGGAGGATGAGTCATTCGATGAGTTCTATGCCAAGCTGAAAGACATAGTGAACTCTGCGTTCAATCTTGGGGAAACCATTCATGAACCCAAGATTGTGAGAAAGGTGCTCAGATCTCTGCCTAAGAGATTCCATACCAAGATTACGGCGATCGAGGAATCAAAGGACATTGACAAGATTCCTTTGACAGAGCTGGTTGGTAATTTGCAGACTTACGAGCTAAGGTTAGCAAGATTGGTAAGTCAGGCAAGAGCAAGAGCATGGCACTGAAGGCCAAGAACAGTGACACAGATGAGTCTTCAGACGACGAAGATTGTAAGATGAAGTCCTACATCACCAGGTAGTTCAAGAAGTTTATGAAGAATGCCAATGGAAAGGGCTTCGACAAGAACCGTAGGCAATCCAGTTCTTCTTAGTTCAAGAGCCAAGATAAAGGGAAGAAGGATGCAAGGGATAGCGGTCAGTACACTGTTCCCGCAGGACCTAAGTGCTTTGGGTGTCAAGACTTCGATCACATGAAAAATGAGTGTCCCTACATATCTCAAGAGCATTGGGAAGAGCAAGGCACTTGCTGGTACTTTGAGCGACACCGAGCCTAAGGATGATTCCGATAATGAGGATGACGGAATCTTGAATGCCTTCACTGCCACTGCTAATCCTACTGATGGGATTGTTGAAAAAGTGGTTGAAAAAGAGGAATTGGTGGAATCCAATTGTGAGAAGATGGATGATCAAGATGATATCCATACAGCTTATGAGAAACTGTATAAGCTTTCTGAAAAGCATGAGAAACTTTATAAGCTGGCCACCAAGAAGTTCAGTGATGTGGAACTTGATCGTGAAGAGTTATCTACAAAGTTTGATGAGGCTAATCAGACTATTGGAACACTGAGGTTCGAGAATAATTTCTTGGCTGAGAAGACCAAGAAGCTTGAAGCAGAGTTGTTTCAAGTCAGAGCTCAATTGGAGAGGACTTCAAGTGCAAAGCTTGATGAGATGCTCAATCTTCAGAAATCTGCTTTTGATCGAACAGGTTTGGGGTATGGTCTCTCTTCCTCTAATATTGCTTCTACTAGTGCTACTGTTTTTGTTCCTTCTAACAATAATGTTGAAATTGAGAACAATAATGTTGAAATTGAGAACAATAATGTTAAAACTGTTTTAGCTAGTGAGAACTTAGACAAAGGTAAATCTATCTTAGGAGCACCCCCTAAGCAAGATAAGAAGGAAGCTAAGAACCCTAGGGCTAAAAAGGCTAACTCTCAAAAGCCTAACTCTCAAAAGCATAAACAAAAGAAGCAGCATCTCTGTTATCATTGTGGAGTTGCCGGTCATACTCGACCAAATTGTTATAAGTGGCTTGCCACTCAACAGAGCAACGGCATGATAGTATCTAGAAGCCAGAATCAGCTTCAATCCTCTCTTGCTCCTCTTGGAGATCTTCTCAAAGCCCTCATGTTCCTTTCGAACTTGAACGATTTCAATTCTTCCCCTTCACCGCTGGTTCAAGGGTTTAATCAAAAGAAATGTTCTTCTAGAGTGTGGAAGGAAAAGAGCTCCAAGTGATTCTATCACTTTCTTCTCTCTTTTCTTATTTTTGTTTGCATTACTTGTGTGTTTTGCGTTACTGTTTTGAGTCAGTCTAGTTTTTATGCTTTGCTTATCTTGTTTTTGTTTGGTTATTTTTCAGTTTTGCTTTGTTTTGTTTTTCATATAAAAATAAAAAATAAAATTGAAAAATAAAAAAAAAATACAAAAACAGTGTGTGTATGTGTACATTGGTACTTGTATACCTTGGATGGCTATTGAAACAAAATTTTCTAAACTTTGTATCTCTTGTAGCTTAGATGTGTATCTCTATGCATAATTAAGCAAGTGAGCTTTGTGGCTCTTATTTGTGATGAGTAAGATTAAGTGGTCTCTTGTACTTAACACTCGTATCACTCTTTTTAACAGGAAGGATTAGAAAATCTTAAGAGAAATGCATAAATAACCATCTCACCACTGTTATCTGCCAATCATGAATGACATTTGTGTGCTTCAGTATAGCAAAATTGGAATGTCAAATGCTTAACATAATTGGGTATTTCTTTTTTATCTCTTATATGCCCATGCATGATTTGCTTAAAAAGAAAATATGCAAAGAAAAATCAAAAGCAAAAAGATCAAAAATGCTTTTAAATATGATTGCAAGCGTGTTTTCTAGAAGATGCGGGAGTTATAGGATGTACCTCGAAGGTGATAGTCCCCATCAAACAGTTATGTTTGTGTGTGAGTTAAAGTGATTTACTCATATCTCAAATTTTCATAACATGTTGACACATTTGCAATCTTGCGATGTTTTTCACACACAACACGCAATATTTTTTGTTACTCTTGATACATGTGCAGGTACAATGTGATTTAGCCATCACAAGGTTTTACATGTGTTAATGTATGCTCACTAAACTGTCTTAACTTGTTTTTGAAATATAAAATCGGTTAGACTTGTTTAGTGTGTGTGTGTGTTTTTGAAGATCCATGTGCTTAAAATCTTTGTTGAAAGATGTTTTTGAGAGCTTAATATGTTGTTTGAATCTTTGGTTGAGTTGCATGCTTGATTGCATTCATATCTGTGTTTTTCTCTCATCGAAAAACGGTTTTGAAAAGCTGGCTCGACACCTCCTCGATACCTTCTCGATAGCTGGCTATCTGTCGAGCTTCCTTAGCTTTTTCTTATCGCAATCTCGCTAGCACCTCAACACCTGGTGGATCGATCGAGAAAGTTTCTGACCCCTCGATAGCTTCTCGACACCTGGTGGATCGATCGAGATTCTGTTCTTGTTTTTGGTGTTTCTTCCTCGACACCTTCTCGATACCTGAAGCTGTCGACGGCCATATCTTCGATACCTTCCTCGATAGGTATCTCGATACCTCTTGACACCTGCATCTGTCGAGATTTACTGAGGGCCTATATATTTATTCTTCGCGATTCGCTCCTCATTTTTCTCGATCTCTCTCTCGACAGAAGCATCTCCTCACCTCCCACACAATCTCATCTCACTCCAATCTTGATCCTCAAGGTTTCTTCAAGCTTTTTCAAGTTTTTTTCACTTGGTAAGCTTCTAATCTCTTCCATATTCATGCATTTCATGTTTTGAAACCTAGGTTTTGGGGTTTTTGAAAAATTTTAGGGTTTTTCAAAATTGATGAGTTTTTGTTGAATTTTTGGGTTGGATTTTCACTTAAATGAGTTTAAAATCTCATTCATTGCATCACATTAGCATTATAATAGTATTGTCATGCATTTAGATGTGTGCAAACTGTTTGTGTGCTGATAGGTTTGGATTGGGCTGAGCCCATGATGCAATTTCTTTTGCATGTCACATGTTCATGCATTTCCCATGCATAATTACTCTCTTTTCAATATACTTGTTATATTTGAATTGCTTGGGACTTTTCTGATTGTCTTTCTTTCTCGCCCTTTCTTTTTGTTTATGTTAGTCGTGTCTATGGCACCTAAGCGTAAATCTACTCCAGCTCGGAACCCTCTTCGTTCCGGAGCTTCTTCATCTTCTGATTCTACTCCTTTCTCTCTTCGATTCCGTGATGATGATGCCCACAAGGCATTTTCAGAGAACTTTTCTAGACGAGGTGTTCATTCAGAACGCCAAGTCATTCTGGTAGACTTTGCCGACACCGACCTTCCCGATGTCATTCACAGTCGGGAATGGGAGTCTCTTTATGCCGAGCCCATCACTTGTCCTCTCGTGCTTATTCAGGAGTTCTACTCCAACATGCATGGGATTAACCGTTCTGTCCCTCACTTTATCACTCGTGTTAGGGGTGTTAGCATTCCTGTCACATCGCAGCTTATTGCGGATGTGCTTCGAGTTCCTAGGATAGCATTTCCTGACTATCCTAGTTGTGATTGTCTGTGGACTGTGTCCAAGGATGAGCTCATGGCTGCTTTCTGTGAGCATCCCTCAGATTGGGGTGGTCGCCAGTTCACACCCTGTAAGGGCTTTGCAAAAGGTCCTAGGTTTTTGAACATGGTGATAACTTTTGTACTCCATCCACTCTCTCACTACAACTCCATCACAGAGCCTCGTGCTCGATTCTTGTTGTCTCTTCTTGAGCATCTGACTATAGATTTCCCTTCTCATTTCATTCTTTCTATTATAGATGTTCATCTAGATTCAGCGTCCCGTGATAAGCTCATCTTTCCTTTCGCTATCACGAGGATCTTACGCCATTTTTCTGTTCCTTTTCCCTCTTCCTACCATTTTTCTTTCATGTGTGCCATAGACTACGCTACCGTAAAATGTAGCGAGGCGCAGTTTAGGTCGCGATAGACGGATTTAGCAGCTCTTCCCTCCCGTCCTGCTCCATCCTGATCTACTCCTTCCATATCCGCTCCCTCTTCTTCTATGAGCGATGTGTCACTAGGAAACATCATGACGCAGCTGCAGTGCATGGATGCTCGCCTTAATACACTTTCTACAGAGTTGTATCAGGTGAACGTTCGTGTCGGTCGTATTGCACGGTGACAGGCAACCATGGGTGGTTTTGCTTCTGAGGCTTCTCTTCCACCACCTCCTCCTGTGGCCTCTGATTCTGAGGATAATGATGGTGATGACGATGATGCTTCGGATGATGATGATGGAGATGCTAGCTCTACCGATGAGATGTCTACTTGACACTCTTACCCTTTGTCACTCGTGACAAAAAAGGGGAGTAGTTTTGGATATGAGAGTAGTCATTCTTAGGGGGAGAGTTAGTATAGGATCATTTTGTTAGGAGGAGTGTTGTTTCTTTTTTAGGGATGTAGTGAGGCTTACTTGTATCTTTTTCTTTTCTCTTTTTTAGATACATTGTTCTTGTACATTGGATCTTGTGACCACTTTTATGACATACATTGTACTTATTTCTCTCTATATGTTGATGTACGTTGTTTCTTTCACCTACCCCTTCATGTGTTTTTTTTTTCTCTCTCTATACACATGCTTCTTACTACTTGTATGCAATCTATTATTTCTGTTTCACACAAAGATGTCTTGATGAGTTTTGTTTAAAGTGTTTCAGAAATACAGGTTGTCAAAATCTACTTGTCATAAACTCTCTTCTTGCAAAGTTTTTCAAGAGTTTGTGTTAGGATAGATTTTATTGTATTCAACAAGTGAATATGAGTTGAGTGATTTATGACTTCTCTCATATGTTCATTTGTTTGTTGTGGTTTTGTCACGGATTGCCAAAGGGGGAGATTGTTAGGACATATGTGTTTCACATGTTAAGAACATATATCATGATTTTATGTAATTGGCTTATCATTTGAAAAAACGCACTTTACTTGTATTTGGGTAGATTTAGGATGTGTTTAAATACTTCAAGAAACCATATTTCAAGATCAAGTGTTGAAACCTTCAAGTCTATTCAAGAAAACAAGCTAAAAGTGCAGAATTACTAAAGCTCGACAGCTAGCATGTGTCGAGGTTTAAGGAAGCTGTTCAACCCATGTGCTCGACACCTTCCCGACAGCAATCTGATCTGTTTTTCTTAGGATCCATGATTATGTGTTTGGGCATTCTTTTCTCTTAACCCTAAACATATAAAAGGATTGTTTTAAGGGCCGTCAAAGAGGTCACAAGTTGCACAAGCATTGAGCAAATCTTGTTCAAGCAAATTGTGACCAAAAACAAAGTTCTTGCCCTAGTTCATCTCTTTCTCTTGAAGAAGTTGTTGTGTATTTGTACCGTAGGGTTTTGTGACCAAACATCTTCTTGATCTTCATCGTTAGGATTAATTGAAGAACTTTGCAGCCAACAACCTTCTTAGTTGGTGATTGAAGTCGCGTACTAGGATCCGCGCATTAGTTAGTCACGTACTTGGGAGCCGTGCTTCAAAAGGGGGAAACTGTCACTACAGAACAAGTCCAATTGGGTATTGGGGTAAGGGTTCAACTGTTGGTTGGTAAGGTACTTGGGATTCCTTTACTTGTAACCGCTTGTTGTGATAATAGTGGAGTTTCAGGAGTGGTGACCTGAAAATCAGCCGGTGGGGTTTTTGCCCTTAGGTTTTCCCCATTCGTAAATAAATCACCGTGTTATTTATTTTCCGCTGCATAATTAGTTTATTGGTGATTTGTTTGTGTTACCACGCGTTTTGCACGATAAATTGATTAATTAATAACTTGACTAATTAATTAATTAATTTCAATCACAAGGGGTAAATCTGTTTGTGGCCTTTCACAAAAAATAGGTGTCAAATTGATGTAGTACTTAATGGCATGGTTTTCAGACCCGGACCGTTCATTGAACTATAAAAGGGACAGGTTCAAGGTTTTTAAGGTCGAACTGAATTTAAACCGAGGTTAAACCGTGATGACGTCATAATTAATTTAATAATTATTTAAATATAAATAAATATATTAAATTAGTATAAATAGAAAAATTAAATTAAATGACCCAATTAAAATAAAAATCTATCTTTCAAATCTATTTTTTCATATCATAACTTTCTCGGGACAAAAATAAGAAATATCATATCCTAAGCATACATAGATATAATATTTATTTATTTATATGTTGATTAGTTAAACTGGTGATAGTAATATTGCAATAATATAAGAATTAGAAGGACACTTTGTAATTTTAAATTAAAATAATTATTTAATAATTATTATATACTTAATTGTATATAATAATGAGTACACCTGAGTGTGCCAAGTCCTCAATAACTAGTGGAGGCCTTATAAGGTTTTTTTTTTTTTTTTTTTTTTTTACTCAATTTGATTTTTCTTTTGTATTCACAGGTGGGCTAGGTTGACAGTCATCAAATGCTTGTCACATATCAATCTATCAATAGTCACATCACGGGCTTAGCTGCAAAAATATAATGGTTGAAACATTTTGCCATCTTAAATTCAAAAATTAAAAGTTTTCTTCTTACCCAATGCAAGTCACATGAAGGGGCCTTGGAAACATAAAAAAGAATTCAAAAGAATCAATGCAAACACAAACAGAGAGAAGGTGAGAAACGGAAACCACAGCAATGGAGACGGAAAGAAGAAAGAGAAGAAGGAGAAAAAGAAGTAAGAAGAAGAAATAGAAGCAGAAGACAAAGATGAAAATGAAGATGAAGGCCGTGACTGACGATCTATGCTGGGTTGTTAGCTTGCTACTTCAACTTTGCACAGCCCCTACTTTGTCATCTTCTTCTTCTCAATTTGTTTTCTTTTTCTCTCACAAATCTTTTGATTCCAAATCTGAAAAAAGTCCAAAGTGCATGCCGGCCAAATCTTTAATTTTAGCCGGTATTTGCTAAAAAAAAGGAACCATGAGAACCGTTCACGGTTTTAAGAACCGTGCAGTTCAACCGCAGTTCGCATGGGTCCATGTTTTTCTTGCATAGAGGTTCTTAAGACTACAAGAACCGCAAAGAAGAGAGCTTCACGGTTAACTGGGTCGAACCGTATGGTCCGGTCCGGATTTCAAAACCATGCTTAATGGACACATATTCAAAAAAATGGACAAAGGGGTTACGTTTCAAGCAACATATAACTTTAGAGTAAAATTCAAATTCTTAAATTTCATAGTTTGAAATTCCAAGACTCCCAAACTTCATAGTTTACACTTTAGCCTCTTTTTTTTTTTTTTTTTTTTAGCCATTGGCCTATAAATAGAAAAGCAAAAGTGCCATTTCAAACCATGTTTAATGGCATTAACGTTAGACATAACTTCTTTCCTTTTACTGTTTGACTCATCAAATCAGTAGTAATTTTTTTAATAGGAAATTAAATTGTTAACGTTAGAATACAACGTTTTATAAGGAAAGTTTGATATACCGGTAACAATATAAAAGATCACATTAACAGGGACGTACCCACATATGGGCCCAAGGGGGCCTGGCCCTCTGATATTACCAAAAAAAATGCCCCCTCCAAAACTAAAATCTTAACCCAGCCCAAATAATAACATTAAACCCAAACAAGTTCATAATCCAGTCCTCACAAGTCACAACAATAATTATCAGTCCAAAAAAAAACCCAGCCCAAACAACAATCTTCAGCCATTTTTACAAATAATAACCCAGCCCAAACAAACCACTATTTTAGCCGAAATTCACCACGTTAATTCAACACAGAAATAGGAATTAAAATTAAATTGAGAGAGAGAGAGAAATGCATCCTTCCTCAACGCCGGCTGTTGTAAATATATATATATATATGACAAATTTTAAGTACAGCACCTCAGATATTATTTTTTAGATTTTTTTTTTAAAATATTTGACATTTGTCCATTTTAACAGCTCAACAAACGACGTTAACAAAATCCCAACTCTTTATGTTTTAATTTTTTTTTTTCTTCCCTTGGCTTGTGAGAAAAGAGAGGTCTTTTTCTTCAATTAAGATACGGACAAGGATGTGCTACAAACAAGTTTGCAACACTTCTTACAAATTGGTATATGTGTCAAGATATTAAAAGAAAATCTGTCCA
This sequence comes from Notholithocarpus densiflorus, assembly GCA_030021035.2. Lineage (NCBI taxonomy): Eukaryota > Viridiplantae > Streptophyta > Magnoliopsida > Fagales > Fagaceae > Notholithocarpus > Notholithocarpus densiflorus. The sequence continues at coordinate 329,918 of JARYZH020000229.1, read as the reverse complement.
TGACCCGTTTAAAGAAAACTCTGTTAAGCTCTTAACATTTCTCTCTCTCTCTCTCTCTCATGCACGGGAAAAAATAAAACAAATCCTTCTCTCTTCAAAACCCCACCAACTCTCTCTCTCTCTCTCCTTCCTCTGTTCTTCTCTCTTCTCAAAATACCCAGCCACATCCTTCGTGCCCAGCACAGCCCCGCCAAATCCAACTCATCCCTCTCCACCGGTCTCACTCCGCCGCCAAAAACCGCCTCTCCACCATGGCTAAAGCTCGCAATTGTGGGTTGGTTTCTGGGCTTTTTCCTTGAATGGGGATTTTATGGGTTTTTGGGGTTTGATTTTGGTTTATGGGTTTCTCATTGAATGGGTTTAATGGGTTTTTGAGATTTGATTTTGGTTTATGGGTTTCTCATTGAATGGGGCTTACTGGGTTTTTGAGATTTGATTTTGATGAGGGTTTGATCACTTTGATGGATTTTTGGGGTTTGATTCTGGTTTATGGGTTCCTCATTTTTTTTTAAAATGAATTTATGGGTTTCATACACTCCATCTTCAATTTCACTTCTCCAGCAAAGGAAGAACTACTCTCTTTTCATATCGTGCTAATCTTCACAACCAGGGTCTCTCTGTTTCCTTGACTCGATTGAAAACTTTTGTGTTTGCGGCTTATTAAATCAGCAGGACAACGCTATTTTCTTAGTTACTACAATGGCAAAGGGTGTTAGATGTTTGAGTTCTTGGATTGAGGTTGCACCAACCCTTCTTATTATTTCTCCCAAAAAGGTTCCTATTTCTCTTGTATTGGAGACTATTACTGAAGAGGAAGCCGAAGAATGCAACGAAGACTCCTAAATTAGTGGAGTTTCATTTTTTATTTTTTGTGTTCTTCTTTCAATTTTGTGGATTTGTTCGCAGACCCTTCAATTATAAATTGGGTAGCGGATGGGACTGTAAAAAGTTTTGTAGTTCATCCTAACAATCAGATTTGTCTTTGTACCAATATCTTCCTCTACAATTCCAATTTTCCTCTGAGTTGGATGTGGCGAGGCTGTGCTGGGCACGAAGGATGTGGCTGGGTATCTGAGAAGAGATAAGAACAGAGGAAGGAGAGAGAGAGAGAGAGAGAGAAAGAAACGTTAAGAGCTTAACAGAGTTTTCTTTAAACGGGTCATGGACAGGTGTCCTTTTAATATCTTGACACATATACTAATTTGTAGGAAGTGCTGCAAACTTGTTTGCAGCAAATCCTTGTCCGAAAGATATCTCCAACTTCTCCCAATCCCACACGTTCTCTCTCTCTAAATTCTCCTTATTGTTGTTTCTTTTTTACCCTCTCCAAGAACAATCGTTCGCGCTCTGGTACAACAACTTCTGGTTCAAAACTTTGTTTGGTTCCCAAGAAAACAAAGGGAAAAAAAAAACAGTTCAAGGATTGTAGTTTTTAGTTTCACTGAATCTAGATTTTTTCTTCTGAGATTTAATGGGAAAAGTTAGAGAGATCTACTAGAGCCATCTGGCTTTCTTTTTCAAAGATTTAGTGGATGAAATTTAAGATATTCTGAGTAATTTTCTGAATTTGCGATTTCCATTTGATTTTCTTTTGTCTCAAGCTTTGATTTATTTGCAAATCAAAATTTGGTTCAAAACTTTGTTTGGTTCCCTAGAAAACGGAGGGAAAAAAAAGAAAATGTTGAAGGATTGTAGTTTTTAGTTTCACTGAATCTAGATTTCTTCTTCTGAGATTGGGAGAAGTCATAGAGATCTACTAAACCATCTAGTTTTGTTCTTCAAAGAGTTAGCGGCTGAAATTTAAGATTTTCTACTTCTTAAATTTAAGCGGAATAATGTTTGCCAGGGAGAAAAAAGAAAAGTCAACGGAAAGACAGAGACGTTATTCCCATTTTGCTGAGTTTTGAAAATTGACAGATGTCAAAAAAATTTAAAAAAGGAACCTAAGTTTCTATATTTAAGTTTTGCCCTAATATATATATATATATATGTGTGTGAAAATGTGTCTATTGAAAGAACCTAATCTTTTATATTTGATATATATTAAAAATGTCTTTTGACCAAAAGGTACCTATTAAGTGAAAAAGTACCTATTGAAGGGTTATAATCATTTGGGTATGTTTGATAACTGTTTTTTTCCCTTATTTTCTATTTTTAAAAACAATTTTCTATTTTTGAAACTAAAAAAATTGTTTGGCAACCCAAAATGAAAAGAAAACAAAAACTATTTTTAAAACTCAATTTAAGAAGGAAACTGAAAACATACAAAAGACTGTTTTCAGTTTATAATTTTTAAAAGTCAATGAAAAAAGCATTTAATTTAATAAATTTATCTCAATTAATGAGTTAGTATTAGAGTTCAAATCCTAGTAACAATATATTTTAGTATTTTTTTTTTTTCTTCAAAAAATTATCTTTTTAATTTCAACTAACCAAATATGTTTTTAATTTTAAAAAAAAAAAACAAGAAATTTGGTTTTTCTTTATATTCCCAAAAACAAGTTTTTGAAAATAAAAAACAAAAACTGTTACCGAACATAACCTTAGTTTCTAAGAAACACAAGAAATCCTGTGGTTATTCTCTAGAATTACTATTTGTAGAACCCAACAACTTAGTTGTATCCTGTGGACAAGTTTGCAATAACCCTTTAGCAACAAAAGTGTGGGGGCAAATATTGTCTAAGGATAACAATTTTGTGTTTCCAAGTTATCTATTTTTCTGTTCTTCTTTTGTGTTAAACTTGTTCTTCCATCATTACTTTGTGTAATATTCCCAACAATCTTATACAATATTTCCTACAATGGAAGGAACAAGTGATGTTTCAACATTGAAAATGTTGAATCATGAATTGGTGAAATTGGATCGCTTTGATGGAACCAATTTCTCTCGATGGAAAGACAAGATGAAATTCCTACTTACTGCACTGAAACTTTTCTATATCTTGGACCTGAATTTGATGTCTTTTCTTACTGTAAGTGATGAAGATAAAATGCACAAAGAAAGAAACAGGAGGAAGATGAACTGATTTGCAGAAGACATAATCTCAATACTCTTTTGGATTGTTTCTATGATCTCTACACATCAATGAAGTCACCGAAAGAGATTTGGAATGTTTTGAAGGCAAAGTACAAAACTGAGAAGATAAGTACGAATAAGTTTATTATTCAAAAGTATTTTGATTATAATATGCTTGATAATATCTCGGTTTTGGATCAAGTGCATGAATTACAGATTTTGGTCAATAAACTCCATGATTTGTCAATCAATATTCCTGAATCATTCCAAGTGGGTGCAATTATTGCAAAACTCCCACCAAGTTGGAATAATTTTAGGAAGAAACTTCTGCACATGTTGGAAGATCTCACTTTAGAACAATTCGGACAACATCTTCGAATTGAAGAGGAAAGTCAGATTAGAGATGGGACTAATACCGACTCTAAAGTGAATGTGAACAATGCTCAAAATGGGAGTTCAAGCAAGACCAACAAGCACTTGAAAGTGAACAATAATGGGAGTGGTTTCAAGAAGAACAACTCTAAGAATCCCAACAAGGACAAAAAGAACTGGACTTTTTTCCATTGTGAAAAGAAAGGTCATTACATTTGCGAATGTAAACTCTTAAAGAACAAGAAAAAAGATGAAGAAGACAATGCCAAGGAAACAAATGTCATTGAGGACATTGTTGTTATGTTAAGTGGCATACATATTGATAAGATCACTATAGTTCATATGGCTGTGATTACAAATCCTTTTAATTGGTGGTTCGATTTGGGTGCAACAATAAAGAATAATTCAAGACTTATGAGGAGTCTTCCATAGAACAAGAAGTGCCGATAGGCAACCACAATAAAGTAAAGGTTCTTGGAAATGACACCATTGAAGTGAAAATGAGTTTCGGCAAGATATTGATCTTGACCAATGTTTTTCATGTACTCGATATCAAGAAGAATCTTGTATCTACCAATTTGTTATATAAGAATGGTGTAAAAGCTGTATTTAAATCGGACAAGTTAATTTTGTCCAAAAATTGGGTATTTGTAGGAAAGGGATATGTTACTGATGGCAAGTACAAACTAAGTATTATTAATAAAGAAGTTTCTAGTTGTACTTATATTGTTAATTCTTCATATTTGTGGCATGCTAGATTAGGATATTTAAATTTCAAAGGTGGAAGAAGTTGTATTTGTCTAAAGGGGGTTAATTGATGTTACTCAAGAGTACGTTATCTAGTCTTCCTACTTATTTTCTATTTCTATTCACCATTCTTACTTATGCGGCTAATAAAATTGAAAAGTTGCAAAGGGATTTTCTACGAGGTGATAGCAAGACTCATCTGGTAGGTTGGGATAAAGTTTGTGCGTTTATAGCTAACGGTAGCTTGGGAATAAGAAAACTTACTACTTTCAATAAGGCCTTGTTGGGTAAATGGTTGTGGCGGTTTGGGAAGGAAGAGGATCGGTTATGGAGGAGGGTGGTAGTTTCAAAATATGGGGAAGAATGGGGGGTATGGACCTCAAAGCTAGGTAGGGGAGTTCATGGGTATTTATGTCAAAGCATGGTATGATTTCATATAAGCATGATGATGAAATGAAATGTGAGATTTGTATTCAAGCAAAGATGACAAAGAAACCTTTTTCTAAGTCAAATAGAAATTCTATTATGCTTGAACTTGTACATTCTGATGTATGTAAATTGAATGGTGTATTAATTAGAGGAGGTAAAAGATACTTCATTACATTTATTGATGATTTCTCTAAATTTACTTATGTGTATTTAATGAGAAATAAAAATGAATCCTTTGGCATGTTCAAACGTTATAAAAATGAAGTAGAACATCAAAAGGTTAGAAAAATAAAGATCTTACGAAATGATAGAGGTGGTGAATATTTTCCAAATGAATTTTCCACATTTTGTGAGGAACATAGCATAATATACCAAAGTTTAGCCCCTTATACACCCCAACAAAATAGTATGGCTGAAAGAAAAAATAAGACTCTTGTAAACATGGTAAATATCATGATCTTGAGTGCAGAGCTTCCTTTTAATTTATGAGAAAAGGCATTGCTTACAACATGTCATGTGCACAATAAAGTACCTTCCAAGAAGATTAAAGTATCTCCATATGAGTTATGGAATGAAAGGAAATCAAACCTTGATTATATCAAAGTGTGGAGGTGTTTAGCCTTTTATAGAGTGGTTGATCCAAAAAGAACGAAATTGGGACCAAGAGTTATGAAAAGTGTTTTTGTGGGTTATGTTGAAAATTCAAAAGCATATAGGTTATTAGACTTAAACTCTAATATAGTGGTGGAATCAAGAGATGTTAAGTTTATTGAGAATATATTCAGTAAAGATTCCATGGATGCCTTGATACATACTCAAACACAACAAGGTGACTCTAATCCTAATACAACTTTGGGTGGTACTAAAAAGATTGAAAGTGGTTCACTAAGTGAACAAATAAAGAGTCAAATGATAAGAAAAGTAAAAGACTTTGGTCCAAATTACATTTCTTATCAAGCTCAATTGTTCCTTGTTGAATGTAATAGACAAGTGGTCCTAAATAAAATACCCATTGTGTTTAACACAGAGAATGATCCTAAAATATTTGAGGAAGCTATGACTTTTAAATCTTCAGCTTTCTGAAAAGAAGCTGTGAATGATGAGAAGGACTCAATATTATTCAATAATACTTAGGTCTTAATGGATCTACCTACTGGTTCAAAACCAATTGGTTGTAAATAGGTATTTAGAAGAAAATATAATACTAATGAATAAATACAAACCTTTAAAGTAAAGTTAGTGGCAAAAGGCTTTAAACAAAGGGAAGGAATAGACTTCTTTGATACCTATGCACCGGTAGCTAGGATCACGTCTATTCGTGTGTTGTTAGCACTTGCATTCATATACAAGTTAGTTGTACATCAAATGGATGATAAGACATCTTTCCTAAATGGTGATCTTGATGAGGAAGTTTACATGGAACAACTTGAGGGTTTTGTACTTCCTAGAAATGTAAAGAAAGCTTGCAAACTAGTCAAGTCCTTGTATGACTTGAAACAAGCTCTAAAACAATGGCATGAGAAATTTGACTCAGTGATTTTGTTAGATGGCTTTGTGCACAATGGTGCTAACAAATATATGTATTCCAAATTTACAAAGGAATATGGAGTCATTGTATGCCTTTATATGGATGATATGTTCATATTTGGTACAAATATGAAAGGTGTATGTGAAGCCAAAAAGAATCTTTCTTTTATGTTTCAAATGAAAGATTTAAATGAAGTAGATACTATTTGGGAATCAAAATTAAAAGACATAGTGAGGGATTTGCACTGCGTCAATCTTATTATGTTGAGAAAGTGTTTTAAAGTTTTGAACATCTTAATATAAGGAAGCAAATACACCTTTCAATCGGAGCATAAAATTGGGTGAAAACACTGGAAGAGCAATAGCACAGCTCAAGTATGCTAGTGCTATTGGTAGCACGATGTATGTTATGCATTGTACAAGACCACACATGTCATTTTCAGTGGGCAAACTTTCTAGATTTACAAGTAATCCAAGTGTGGATCACTAGAAAGCAATTGATAGAGTTCTTGGTTATTTAAAGAAAACCATAAGTTTGGGACTCATTTATTTCAAATTTTCAGCTGTGTTAGAAGGTTATTCGGATGCTAGTTAGATTACTAGTGTGAGTGATAACAAATCCACGTCTGGTTGGATATACACTCTTGGTGGGGGTGCCATCTTTTAGGCATCAAAGAAACAATCGTGTATTTCTCACTCCACCTTAGAATCAGAATTTATAGTCTTGGCAGCAGCAGGCAAAGAAGCAGAATGGCTAAGAAATATGTTGTTAGATATAGAGTTGTGGCCACAACTAATACTAGCCATTTCAGTGTACTGCGATAGTGAAGTCACCTTGGGCAGAGCATACAATAAAATGTATAATGGTAAGTTTAGACATATAGGTCTAATCTAAAGAGGTTTAAAGGGTAACAACAAACTATTGATACGTGGTTAGTAAGAGCTCTAATTTTGTGTCTCATTCAGGATGGATTAGTATAGAGTGTTACAATGTAATTGAGGATGAGTTTTACACTCTTAATGAAGTTCATAAAGTACAAATGTCTGTGTAACAGGGACATAAGAAGGAACTTCACCTTTGTGAACATAGAAGTGGTGCCATTTCTAGCAAGAGTAAAAGGTTTTCTCTTGTAAATGTTCACTAAACCAGGAAGAACATAAGGCCATAATAGTGCTAACAACAGTGGATTTCTAAATGTATTGTGGATGTTCTCATGTGTGTGCTGTTTCCGATTTCAATACATAAGAGTTTTGGCTTAAACACCAAGCCACCATTAACTATGTTGATTTCTTGAGCAATTACACTAAAGGGAGGTTTAAATTGAAAGACACATTCCATTATGTGTGATAAAATATCAATCAATTGAGACATATATTATTACAATCTAGTGGGGGATTGTTGTATACATATAGGTATATACAAGATAGGTTGTAATAATGATATATATACATACATACATACATACATACATACATACATATATATATATATATATATATATATGAAAAGGTGTCTATTGAAATGACATAATCTTTCATATTTAATATATATTAAAAGGTCATTTTGATGAAAAAGTGTCTATTGAAAGGACATAACCTTTCATATTGGATATTTATCAAAAGTGTCTTTTGACTAAAAGGTACCTATTAAATGAAAAGGTACCTATTGAAGGGTTATAATCATTTGGGTATAAATAGTGGTTTATATTCATTTGATAACAACTTTTTTTCTTTTCTCTCCCAAAAGTTAGTTTCTAAGAAATACAAGAAATCCTGTAGTTATTCTCTAGAATTGCTATATGTAGAACCCAACAACTTGGTTCTATCCTAGGGACAAGTTTGGGATAACCCTTTAGCAATAAAAGTGTGGGGGCAAACATTGTTTAAGGATAACAATTTTGTGCCTCCAAGTTATCTATTTTTTTGTTCTTCTTTTGTGTTAAACTTGTTCTTCCATCATTATTTTGTGCAATATTCCCAACACCGGCCGCCGCCTAGCCCGCCCTCTATCTTCAAGACTCCAAGAACTTCTCTCTCTCTCAAAAACTTAACTGCTAGTCTTCTTATGAGCTTATCTGCTATGATATTTTTTTTCTCTCCTCATATGATAGTGTGATATGGTCGTGACTTGTGATTGTGTTCTTTTTTTTGTTTGGTTTATGATTGTGATTTCACTGATTTTGAGGTTGTGAGTCTCTGTCTCAGAGACAGTTTTTTTTTTTTTTTTTTGGCATTTTTTATGCAAATGTGAGTAGTGAGATAAGAATGAAATATGTGAGTAGTTGTGAGATTCAAGGGGCACCAACTGCGATAGAGTTTGCCCAATATGTAAATGTCGAGATGAGACCATTGACACCTCCTTAGAGATTGTGAATAGGCTCGTGTCTTCTGGAGGAAGTTGGAGGTCCCCCCTTCACTCATTAGTTCTTTTGCTGGAAATTTAGAGAATTGGCTAAAGACCAATTGCTTGAGTATTGTTGGGCATAAGTCCTCCACCCGTTGAGCACCCTCTTCCTTTTTGCCATTTGGTCCCTTTGGAAGAATAGAAATAAGATTGTTTTTGAGAACGCCATCCCCAACCCCAATCTCCATAAAATCTGTCTTAGCCAAGCCTTGGAATATTTCTACTGTGTGAGCAAATCCAAATAGATATCCTCAAAAGTTGCTATCCCGGTCAGATGGACCAATCCATCGGTGGGGTGGCATAAGCTTAATACTGAAGGTGCATCTCTTAGGAATCCAGGGAAGGTCGAGGGTGGAGGTATCATCAAAGACAGCCAAGGAAAGTGGGTTAAAGGATTTTTTAGATTGATTGGATTTACCACCAGTATTATTTTTGAGCTATAGGCATTGAAAGATGGCCTAAGTTTAGCCATTCAACTGGGATTCCATCAGTTAGAAGTTGAGCTCGATGCCAAAGTGATTGTGGATCTAATCAACTCTGATAATAATCCTAACTGAGCTTATTCCTCTCTTTTGTATGACTGCAGGTCTTTTCTAGCTAGCTTCCTCAGGTTAGGGTGGCTCACGTGTTTAGGAAAGCGAACAAATGTGCCGACCTTTTGGCTAGAAAGGGATGCTCCAAGCAGGAAGACTTGGTTATTTTTGATTCCCCCTCTGTAGAATTTGGATATTAACGGACTGTATTATTGTAGGCTTGTAGCCGCTACTATGGTCTCTGTGGCCAGTTAATTCTTTATATATTTTCTCCTCTTAACCAAAAAAAAAAAGAAGTTGTGAGATTAAAGTTTAAATTATAAAGAGAGAGTCAGAGAGTAGAGAATAAATAATAGGGTGTTATTATTATAGTGTTTGACTATTTGTTATTTGTTAATGGTGTGGGCAACAAAATATATATTTAACCATGCATGTGTATGAGTTGAATATTTAACTATTTTTGCGACAAAAGGGTTAAAAGACAAATCACAAAGACAAAAATAAAAGAGAATATTTAATACACTATTGTAATTATTTTTGAGATAAAAAGATTAATAGAAAAATAAAAAAGACAATGACAAATACATTATAAAATATTAGCTGCGCTTTTGCATGTAGAATGAAACTCTACTTTTATTATTTTTTAGTAGGTTTAGTGTCATAATTTTCTATTCATTCATCTCTTCTAATGTCATAAATTTTAAAGGCTCACCAATCAAAGAAATTCCAATGATGAAAAATTAGCAATTTAGGATGAACATCTGAGGCCAAAAAATTTGTAAGTAAATAAAAATTGAAGCAAATAATCATAGAGACTCAAACAATAACAATATATGAACAAACTTGTTTGTGTTTGGTTTGCTAGAAAGTAGTGTGAGAAAAAGAGAGAACCTTTTTTCTTTGTCTATTTTCTGTGAGTGTTACTAACATGCCTTCAATTGATTTGCAAAAGCTATACCTATCCACACACAAAAAAATTGATTTGCAAACTCTATGTTGAGCATCTCTCCTACAAATTTATGGTCTTTTGTTGATTTCTTTTTTTTTTTCTATCAATTTTTTAGGAAGGGATATTTTGTAGAAGGTTCAGTTTTTTTCCCGTCTTTTTGTATATTGTGAGTTAAGGTTGTGTAATCATTTGAACGTGACTTAGTGAGAGGCATGCATGGAGGAAACTGGTTCAATTTGAATTGTTTATATGTAGTGAAAGAGAAGTTTATCTATAACCAAGGATTTTGAAGTTTATCAATACATTTTAAATTTAAAAACGTATGACCAAGGACTTTGAAGTTTATCCATTTGTTTGAGATTATAAAATAAAATAAAATAAAAACATGCTTAATTTTGATAGAATGTTCTTTCCCCATTTTCTTTAAAGAAACGAATGTAATTGAGATATATTTATTTTTTTGGAGTAGTTGAGTGTTAGGGACCCGGTGGTTCCTAATGGGGATGGATAAGAATTGTACGGAAATTGACTTAATTTGAAGTAGTCACCCTCCATAGAAAAATATTGAGAAAGAAATACACTAAGCAATTGGTTTATTCTTCATTGATATCTAATGTTGAATTACAATCATGTAATTATAGGAGACTAGCTATAATGCTAATGGCCAACATGGCCTAAGATAATTAGCTAGTTAATTTAACATGTGCTCTATGAATTAAGTCGTGTTAAATGAGCTACATGTGCTCAATTCCTAACTAACTCATCATTATCTCAACTAACTAACTAAAGGGCCAATATGTGTAACTAACTACTAATTGAAGGGATGGAACTACAAGAATTGTTAGGATATTAAGATATTTCAACAAATATGAGATTCCTAACATTTTCCTCCCCTTCAAAACACTTTGTCCGCAAAGGTATTGTTGTGGTTGATATCTTCATCAAAGGAGATCTTCCAATGGACCAATACCTTAGAGACATTTTGATCACCATATTCATGCACTTCTCTTTGACAAGCAGTCTCGTATACATGAAGGTTCCTTCTTTGTAGATTTTCAAACTTCGCTCAAATTCTTGAGCCTTTAATGGTTCTTCAATCTTCAAGGTCTCATTGGTTCTTTGGACCTTGGAATGTTCTTGGATCCTCAAGACCTCATTCGATTCTAAAACCATTAGAATTGTTAGCTCTTGCATATTTGATTCTTGGATCACTAACACTTAGATTACCGATTCTTGAATCGTGGACTCTTGAGTGAGAGCTTCCACTAGTGCATCAAGAATTGGTTCTTGGTCTTCCGGTATGAAATTCACAGGTTCTTGCATCTTAGATTCTTAGATAGTAGTCTCCATTGATGCATCAAGGATTGGTGCTCGAAAACTGATCTTGTAAGGTGCATATGAAATGCACCCTATTTGTGCATAAATCCAATGCCTCCGCATCTTGGAACCATTCTCACGATTCTCCTATGTAATAAGAGGCAATGGAAACCATGCGACGTGATGGTGTGTTTTCTAGAGCAAAGAATTCATAGAGCTTGACAAGCCACCCAAAAAGGATCTCCACCTTTGAAATAAAATTATATGAAAGCTTAATGAGTTGCAATGGATTTGGTCATCTCAAGATCAACGGCTCTGATACCACTTGTTAGGAACCCGGTGATTCTTAATGGGGATGGATAAGAATTATAGGGAAATTGACTTAATTCAAGGTAGTCACCCTCATAGAGAAACATTGAGACAGAGATGCACTAAACAATTGGTTTATTCTTCATAGATATCTAATATTGAATTACAATCATGTATTTATAAGAGACTAGCTCTAATTCCATTGGCCCACGTGGCTTAAAATAATTAGCTAGTTAATTTAACATGTGCTCTATGAATTAAGTCATGTGTTAAATGAGCTACATGTGCTCAATTACTAACTGACTCATCATTATCTCAACTATCTAACTAAAGGGCCAATATGTGTAACTACCTACTAATTGAAGGGATGGAACTACAAGAATTGTTAGGATATTAAGATATTACAACAAGAATTGAGAGTATTTGAATTCAAATAGGAAAAAAAAAAATTTAATATTTGAAATTTGAAAGGTTTTGAATTTTTTAACTAGAGGTGTTTTATTCAGATGAAAAGGGGGGGGGGGGGGGAGAGGAGGGGGGGAATATGTTAGCTTGATTGGTGTCTATTGGTTCAATAAAAATGAACCATAGACCATGATTTTAAAAACTGGACAATCTGACCGGTTCAATTAGAAATCAGGTACCAGTCCAGTTTGGTAAAAACACCTAAAACTGGTGAAAACTAGCCAAAACTGGGTTGAACTGGGGGCAAAAATGGTTTTACCCTCGATCTGGTTTTTAAAACCATGCCATAGACACATACCTAAAAAAAGAATGCAATTCCAAAGTGTTTAAAACAAAGCATATAAAAAAATACCTTAAATCTTACCTTTGAGAAAGACCCTCTTTCTTTTTAAGAGAAAGAATCCTCAAACTTTTTAAAGAAAACATACCCAAAACTTGATTTTAAACCATTTAGAAAAAGGGTTTGCTTTTTAAAAGGGAAAGATTTTCATAAAAAAGAATCCAAACTTGAATAGGGAAAGAATTTTTAGAGACCCAAATTAAAACCGAAGATATTTCAGAAAAAAGTGTTGTTTTTTAAAGAAAATGAATTTTATGGCTTTGATGAAAAACAATGGTTTTTGTTCATCTTTCTAAAGAATTCAAGTTTTATGTTTTGAAATGGTAAAGAAAGAGAGTTTTTGTAAAATTGTGATTTAAGCTCAAAAATCATTTGGAAAAGAAGTCAAAACAAAGAGGGAAACAAATTTGTTTGGAAAAAGGTGTTTTGAAACCTTAATTTAACATCTAAAAAAAAGTTTGATTCTAAGAAAATGGTTTTCATGAGCTTTCTTAAAAAAAGGGTTTTGAAGCAAAGAATTCATAGTTTTTATCTTTTTAAGGTCGAACACTTACATTTAAAAGGGGAAAAGTTTTAGATTAAAGTTTAAAACCACTTTGTTTTTTCTTTTTCAAAAGAAAGTTTCCATGTTCTTTAAAAAGATAACCAAAACATAAATCAAAACTATTTTAAAAAAATGATTTTTGAGAAAAGGATTTCCATGGTTTTTGTTCATTTTTTATGTAAAGAAGAAGAACCAAATAAGGTTTTGAAAATGGAGGGTTTGAAAAATGCCACTTTGGAAGGCCTTTTTTTAAGAAATCAAAGAGAAGCTATCTTTTGAAAAAGATACATTTTAAGAAAAATGGATGAGAGGTTTGCTTACCCAAGCTATTGCTATTTGGTAATCTAGGGTTTATGGTGCTAGCTAGAGAACTAGCAACCCCTTAAACCCTTTTACACATAAGAAAGGGAATATGGAAAATAAAGCAAGCTCAAAGGTAAAGTGCATAAATTAAAGGAGAACAATATATATATATAAATATATATATATATTTATTTTATACAAGATAGAATTCTACTCTAGCCTAATCTAAGTGTATATGTGTGTGAAGCTCTCTCCTAGAGACTTGAACCTCGGCCATTGCCCCCCACACTCCACAAGTACTTATACTTGTGGTGTGACCATCGCACCAAGGGCGTGCGGTGGTAAGGAGAACAATATTTAAAAACTTGAATGTAAAGACAAAAATTTAAAGGAATTTAAAAGCAAGACATAATGTAAAAGCTTGAATTTAAAAGAATTTAAGAGCAAGACATAAAGTAAAAGCTTGAATTCAAAAGAATTTAAGAACAAGACATAAAGTAAAAGAGCAAGACATTAGGTAAAAGCTTGTATTTAAAGGAATTTAAGAGCAAGACATAACGTAAAAGAGTTGATTTAAAATTCTTTTTTTAAGAAATTTCTCCTATATAAACCCTAAATCTTGTCACATTCAAGCTTATGGATTCTCATCCATGTTGGGAAAAGGGATTCATGGGGACCTCTACAATTTTCTCGGAAGCATACTCATAATGTGCTTAGAAACAAGCTTTAGAACCCATTTAAGAGAAACCCATCTATGGTAAATCACCATCTTCCCACTAAGGTTGGCCATGCACGAGGATATTCCTCCAGTAGCCTTCTAGTTAGGAAGATGAGGATTTATCAAAGATGTTGGGTTGTGTTCTCTCTTTAAACCCAAGGAATTTAAAGAGTGAAGACAACAAAGAAAAAATGATAGAAAACATTTTTTACAAGTATAGAGAGGGCTTTAAAGAGCAAAGAGCATAAACAATAAATACACAAATAGAGAGATATAAAACAATATGTAACGACCAAAAAAGAGTAGATGAACAACATAAAAAAATAAAAAATAAAAGCATTTCAATATATAAAATGATGTATTTTACAGATAGAGAGGGAGAGAGAGAGAGAGGGAGAGAGAATGGTGTAGTTATGAACAAAGCTAACCCATATCTTTGTTACAAAACTCACCAAGCTTAATTAAGAATATAAAAATGGTGGAAAAGGGCTAGAGTTTCTCAGGTTTAGGAGGGGTTTTCAAAAAGAAAAAAAAAAGAAAAAAAAAGAAATTAAATCTAAAGAAATTCAAGAGAGAGAGAGAGAAGATTTTCTGTGATTTTTATGCATGATTGTTGGTGATATTTCTAGGAGGAGGGGAGAGATACTTATAGGGGAAAATGAGGGGCAACTGGCTCACACCATGGCGTGCACCAGCTATAATGCCAGCTGCCACTCCTCATTCTTCTAGAAGCTTCTCCATTCTTCCTTTTCGATTTTCTGATTTTTCCATTTTTTTGACCCTATTTTTGGGTTGCTGTTTGGAGTTTTTCAAGAGTTCAGATTTCTTCAAACTTGGTGTCTCTAGAAAGGTTTGGATGTCTAGTTTCTATAGGTTCTGACATTGTATGATTTGAAGTTACGGTTGTCGAGATATCGAGTCTGGAAGGGAGGTGATGCAGTGTAGGAAATTTAATAACACTATTCTTGAAAAATTCATTTCTCCCAATCTAGAGAAGATATCGTCAAGCCCTTTTATGAAAGGTAGCTAACTCATTATACTTCAATATGATCCAAGCGGTTCGCACTAGCTATAGCTGGATTGGTGCATTTTATTACGCAAAAACACCCCCAAAACAACCCCTTTACTTGAAAAATAATACATTTAATTAAGGTATTTGTATTTTCTTGATATTTCATTTGTTTTAACTCCGATTTTGGTTCGTGAACTGTCATTTTGAAGGGAATTTTATGACATTTAATATGGTTAAAAATTTACCTCAATTGGACAGTCATATAAAAAATCCAACGTTTTGACCAATCCCAATTAGAGTTTAGTCAGCATTGGTCAAACTTTGCCATAAATGTTAAGTTTGAATTTTGTAAAATCTTGGATGGTTTGTTCCATCATTAGGTCAAGGTAAATTCCATCATCAGGTCAAGGTAAATAGGATTTTTTTTTTTTTTTGATGTAATACCCTATTTTCTTATTTTTGGAAGCACGATTCTCACTTTTTAGGGCTTGAAATTACATTTTGGCACGCTTACTGAGGTCAGACAAAATACGGTATCAACAACCCGTACCCAATTCCTACCTGATTTTTTTACCATGGATACCCATACTTGACCCAAACCTAGTTTTCCAAGTTTATTTATTTACTTATTTTTTAAAATTTTTAAATAACAAAATTTTGGGCATACTTTTAAAATAATAATAATTGTGGGAAGTGGAACCGTCCCTCCACGAACCTAAAGCCCAAGGAGTTGCTGGACAGCGGTAAAGTAATTGGGCCTGGCCTTCGTGCAATGGGCTTAAAGCTGGTTCGTCCTAGGCAGCGAGGACGCGGTTAAGTACCATGGGTAGTCCATTCTCGCGGGAAAGATAGATTAGTAGCTTGCTTGAGACATGGAGCACAAATCGTCAACACACGACTTCTGGAAGATGCTAGTGACCATGGGAAGCTCCTAGAAGGTGCAAGAAGGAGGAAGATCTTTGCCTCCACATTAATGAAGGGGTTCTTACCTAACCTTTGCCGCATTAATGGCACATAAGATAGCCTGAACAGTACACGTCACCCCCCAGGCCATCTGAGTTACAAGATAAGAAGGTGAGGAAACCGATAAAGTAAGGAAAATATCCCTGCTACTCTGGGTATAAGTGAAATAGCTGTAAGGGTAAGAAAAAAGGGGGAAGATATAAGGGGTGAAGGAGGCCAAAAAGAGGGGGAGGTTGGAAAAACAGAGATAAAAAAGGAGGAAACCTATCTTAGAAAAAGAGAAAGAGAAATAACGTGTATAACACCACAAGAACATAAGTTAGAACTTCCCGCGGCCAGTAAAGCTTAGATTGTAATAGTGTTTGCAGTGTTATAATGGTCAATGAAATCTATTGCTTGAGTTTCCCATTGTAGAGTGCTTTTTCCCACTATTTTCTAGGATTTAGATTCAGAGGTGGGCGACTGTAAAAGGTTTCCGAGCTGTGTTCCTTGAGGATTATTTTCAATGTCCCTACAATAATAATAATAATAATAATAATAATAATAATAATAATAATAATTATTATTATTATTATTATTATTATTATTATTACTCAGAACCCAAAACACAATACACAATGAATCCAAATTCTTCAAAAGATGAAATCTTTGTTGGGGTTCTAATGAAGATTCATGTTCCAAACCCCATTAAAACAAAATAAAAACAAATACTTGTGCAAATTCAAGGTCTCAGAGTCTGACATAATGGGAATTATTAAAAATTGGTAAGGAAGAGAAATGCTAATTAAAAAAATAAAGTGCACAGGACATTGATCCAAATTACCAGAATATGCATGCTTGCTTGACCATGGAACTAATTAATTTTCTGCTGAGTTTGATCTCAAACTGCAGCCCTGCCCAAATAGTAGAAACAAAAGCAGCCCCCAAAAACAAACTACAAAAGGCGTAGTTGTCTTTGTAACCTCTTCTCCAGGAGCATGTAAGAAGCTATTTCACAATTAAAAAAAAGAAGAAAAAGAAATGATATGTTCACAAAATGTTTACAATATTTTTACAACAAATCTTAAGTGATAGGTTGTTACTAGTTGTTATTATTGGGGAAAAAAAGTAATCTTAGTGTTGGGGTTCAAATTTGAATCAATAACAACTAACCACTTATGATTTGTTGAGAAAATATTGTGGACGTAGCACCTCTCTAAAAAAAATGTGTTACGTTTATAATATTTTTACACCACTTTTACAACAAACTAGTCAGTAACTTGTGCTTATAATATTTTCACAACACTTTTACAACAAACTAATCGCTATCCTGCGCAAATCACGAAAAAACTACTTAAAAGATTTTTAAAAATAGTACTAATATTTTCCAAAGAATTATGACTGTTAACATTAATTTTTAGAGGTTAAGTGGTGAAATTTGTTGTATCTTTAGCATCATTTATATATATTTTTTTTTACTTTTTTTAAGAGAGTTTCAATCTAT
This sequence comes from Notholithocarpus densiflorus, assembly GCA_030021035.2. Lineage (NCBI taxonomy): Eukaryota > Viridiplantae > Streptophyta > Magnoliopsida > Fagales > Fagaceae > Notholithocarpus > Notholithocarpus densiflorus. The sequence goes on along the minus strand of JARYZH020000229.1, from coordinate 312,487 downwards.
GACATCTACTCCTGATGATAACTCTTTATCATCATGTCAAGATATCAATCGGTTTTTGGTATAGGCAGAACTTGAACCCTAAATATCTTATTCAACCATCGGAAACTTTACCGGTTAAACTAACCGGAACTCACTTATATTATTTTTACTTTAATTATCCTACCAACGCTTTTTTTTTACCTTATTTTATTCTTATCTACTTATTCTCTCTACCTTTTAGGTTTTTTATTTTTATTTATTTACTTTTTTTTTTAATCTCCTCCACATGTTTCCAGTCAAAGGAAGCCAATAACGTTTCTGTTTTGCCCGTGGAAAACAAAAATAAAACAATGGATGAATTATCACCAAATTCTATGTATTTAGATAATAATAAAAACTAGTAAGTTTCTTTAAAAAATCTTCTCCTCTCTCTTCGTGTGTGTGTTAAAAATACTTAGTATTCTAAAAATAATAATAATAATAATAATAAAAACAATAATATAATAGTACAATAATAATAACAAAAACAAAAGCAATTGTTTCCATGGTAAAAAAAAAAAGTTAATTTCAACAAAAAAAAAAAATTTAAGTATCCAATTTGAATATTTGGAAAACGTGGAATGGTATGTAGCAATAGTCTAATACTGAGAAAAAAAAAAAAAAAATCCTAACCGTTTTTTTAAAGAAAACAAAAACTAATTATTAATTTTAAAACTCAAAACGTGGCACTCCCAGGTCCACAAATTTTAACCCTGATATTCTCATTCCCCATTCCCAATCCCAATCCCACTTACCCCACCTTTTTTTTTTTTTTTTTGATTGTAAACTTTGACCGGATTTCATTAATGTGGACCGGAGTCCATTGAAATTACATCATTCAAGATTTGGAATTCAATTATGGGGGGTGTCCTCGACTCATATTATGGGGTTTTTTTCGAAAATAACACTAAAAGCCAAACTATTTTGTTAGTTAGCACATTTTTGAAACTATTTTGCTATCTAACAACTCGAGATTAGCAGACTCGATTTTAGAGTGCTAAATCGAGTATAATGAACTTGATTTCAAGCTTTGACGACCTTAAAATCGAGCCTATAAAGCTCGAGTTCAGTATTGCAAAAAGAAAAATCTGACCAAGTGAAGAAGAAAAAGAGGAAGAATTTGAAAGAGAAGATGGAGGATTTGACCGAAGAAGAGGAACCCCACGATAAAAAAAAAAAATTAAAAAAGAAATACCTAAAAGAATCAGACTAAGTGCAGAAGAAGAAGAAGAATCTAACGGTAGCTTGATTTTTTAGTTTCGAGTCATCATCCGAGCTGCAATCAGAGCATTGATTAGGTGCTTGGGTTTGTTGATTTCGTTGTGGGTTTGCTTGGGTTTGTTGATTTTGTTATGGGTTTGCTTGGGTTTTTGGTTTCGTTGTGGGTTTGTTGATTTTGTTGTTTCTTCGATGTTCTTCGTTGTTTATGTTCTTCGTTGTTTTTGGTTTTGTTGAGTGAGTATTGAAATCGAGTCTGTAAGGCTCGATTTCAATTTGATAGAAAACGAGTCTGATGGACTCGAGTTTAGCATTCCAAAATCGAGTTTATTACACTCGAGATGTTAGTTTCCTAAATAGTTTTGAAAACGTGCTAACTAACGAAATTGTTTGAAAATCAATGTTATTTTGAAAAAAAAAAAAAAAAAAACCCATATTACATTATCTATTACATTCTTTGCATTCCTAGCTAGCAAATGAGCAGTTGCTAGCAAGAGCTAAAGTTCAGTAGACACTACTTCAAGCCCTTTACTATCTTTAGCATGGGGAGGGCAAGAGGTGTGGAACCCTTTAAGGCTTGTATAACTAGTTGAGAGTCCCCTTCCACAACTATATCCTTCAGCCCCAGGTCCCAGGCCAGGAGAATTCCTGCCTCAGCGGCTTTTGCTTTTGCTTCTAGGGCCCCTAAAGGGAAGTCTACTCTCTTGCACATTGCGCCCATCAGTTGCCCTTGGTCATTTCTAATAACCACCCCAATTCTGTAGCAGCCCTGTTCCTTGAACACGGCAGCGTCTATATTGACCTTGTACATACCTTGAGGAGGAGGGACCCAATGCTTGGTCTTAGAAGCAGGTGGCCTACCCCACCTTCTAATTTCTTCTTCATCTTCCTCCTTTTTAACTTTACTCTCTCCTTTGTACTCTGGTTTCTCCTTCTTCATTCCTTCACCGTTTCAACTTTCAACTAAGAGTTTTGTCTGCAAATCTATGAACTATTAAGCATCAATGGCTACGTAGAATAAAGATTTATGCCACCTTTTCTACTTTTTGACCTTCACCTATCTCGCAAACATGTAGACTTACAATGGAACTATACAAAATTTTCTTATGATTTTGCGTTGATTTTCAGAGTTGGGTTTTGATTTTACGTTTTGGGAAAGAGAAGGGTAGAGAAGAGAGAGATTGGGGAGAAATATAGTTTTTTCTACTTTTTGATCTTCATCTATCTCGCAAACATGTAGACTTACAGTGGTACTATACAAAATTTTCTAATGATTTTGTGTTGATTTTCAGAGCTGGGTTTTGATTTTACGTTTTGGGAAAGAGAAGGGTAGAGAAGAGAGAGGTTGGGGAGAATTAAGGGTTGTTTGGTTTTTAAAAAACCATCATTCATCACTTCTCACTCAATTTTCATCACTCATCACTCTATAACTTATCACTTATCACTGAAAATACCATAACTTCCTAAGGTGGCATGTTTGGCACTTGTTTCCGATTTTGATAACTCAAAAAAATTTACTTTTTGTGGGACCCACAGATTGACTTGGTGTAGCTCTTACTTCTTATTTCTTTTTTTTTTTTCTTTTTTTTTCCTTCAACCCCTAATACCCAAACTCACCGAACCCAATGAAAAGGAATGGAAAAAAAAAAGAAACCAAACCTAGAAACCCAATGTGAAAAAAAAAAAAAGAAAAAAAAAAAAAAAGAAGAAGAAGAAGAAGACCATATTGGATTTGACTATGGGTCCTTCAAATATGTGTGTATTTACCAAAATGTCATCATAACTCTATTTTCATAACTCAAAAATACCTAAAAATTGTTTTCAGTTTCCATAACTCATCATTTAAAAATCAGAGAATTGAGTGATGGAAACAAAAACTGAAAACAAATCCAAACAAACCAAACAGCTGTGAGACCCACCAGTTTTGAGTTATGGGTGATGAAAACAAAGTAATGGGTGAGGGAAAACACTAAATCCAAATAGCCCCTTAGTTTTTGTGTTTTGAGTTTTTGATTTTCAGAGGGTTATAGCTGTAAGAAATTTCGAGTTAGAATTAGGCTTTTTTTTTTTTTTTAAAAAAAAAAAAAAAAAAATATAGTTGATGAGGAAAAATGTGGGAGCTCTAAATCCTATGTGGCAACTCCTAATGAAGTCAAAAAAAGTCAAATATTAGTCAAAAACTTTAGTTTTATAATATATATAAATATAAATATAAATTATAGATGATTAGTTGTTATTGGTTTTAATTTGAACCTACCACTTAAATTATTTTTTTATCTCATGAATAACAACCTGTAACTACCTATAGCTTAAGATTTGTTATAATGCTGTGAATTTCTCATCTTATAATAGGTACATATTTTTCAACCGAATAATTTTTTTGGGTAAGACATAGGCCCACATTATGCATATTAGAGCATTTATATTGGTGGAGCTAAAAATTTGGCTATTTAGCACCTACAAAAGTCACTTTATCTATTTTACCTCTTCACTTTACAATATACCTAACATTAATGGATCTATATTTTTAGCTATTTGATTAAAATAATACAAAGAACTCATTAGAATAATAATTAAAACTTCCACCATAAACTTCAGTATCCAACCACAAACCACCTCCACCACCAGCCACAACCACATCCACAACCACACCCACAACCACCACCACCACCACCACAGTCCATAACAGGAAAAAAACAAAAACAAAAAACAAAAAAGAAGAAGCAACCAAGCAGCCTGATCTACCCACACAACCACAACCATAGCCACCATTACCACCACCACCACAGCCCATAGCAGAAAAAAAAAAAAAAAAAAACAAGGCACCCAACCCTTGAACCAACCACACCACAGCCGACAAACCCACCCACCCTTAAGACTGATCTACTCACCACCACGATCCCACCCACGAGAGGGAGATGAGGGAGGCGCTAGAGAGAGAGAGAGAGGAAAAAAAAAAGAAGGAAAAAAAGAAGAAAGGAGAGAGAAAGAGAAGAAAGAAAAGGAGAACATCTTTTTTTAATGATAGAAGAAAGAGAAAAGAATAAACAATGATTTTTTTATGCCTTCTTGCTATAGTAAACAGCTACTCTTGGCTATTTACTGTTGTAGCAAGGAGCCAAAAAAATTTACCTTTGGCTCCACCAATGCTAAGCACTAAGAGTATTCCCATCTGGGATTCCAAAAAAAAAAAGATCTATTTTACAACTTCAAAACCTATTTTATCTATTTTACCATCTTATTTTACAACTCACCCAAGGTCGCAATTTCTATTTTTAGATACATCACAATAAAATTATATATACTTCCTAAGAAAATAAATATAAAACTGCCCTCTCTCTCTCTCCTCTCCACTGTCTCTTTTCTCTCTCTGTCTTTCTTTTTCATCATCCCCAAACCCAAACCAAATCAAGCCAACCACCTAAACTCAATCACCAACACCACCAATCAAAACTGAAACCACCACCAACAACCACCACAATCACCCATACCACCAACCACAAACCACCACCAAAAACCCACTGCTGATCAACTTAGCACTACCCACCACCAAGAGTCAAACCCAAACTTAAACAAAATCCAAGACCTATACTAAAACTCAAAATACCTAAACTGAAACTCAAAATACCCAAACAAAATCCAAAACCCAAACCATTTGCTGCTGCTACCACCACCACTACCACCATCAACATCCACCACTGCCAAATCCATACCCACAAACCCAAATAAAAAAAACAAAACAAAACAAAACCAAATTAGGTCCATTTTTTTCCACAACCACAAAACCCAAGACTCGCGGCGGCCCACAACAAGCAAAACACGGCCACCCACGAGCACCAACGGCCCCACGCTAGCCCACAACAATTTGAACCCACTTGTGCCGATCTGAACCCACCCACGACGATCTGAACCTGCGCACGGTGAGCCACGACCACGACCACTAAAACGCCACCACTGAACCAGCAATCACCGATTCAGAAAGAGGGAGATTGAGATGAGGAAAAAAAGAATAGAAAAATAGAGAGAGAAGAGTGGGAAATGGAGAAAAGAGAAATAGAGAGAGAAGAGACATGTATGGAGAAGTGAAATGGAGAGGAGTAGGAGGATAGAAAGAAAGGGAAAAAAGAAGAGAAGGGGAAAGTTAGAGAAGAGGAAAGAGAAAAAGGCGTTAATATGCAACCTCACTGTAGCGTGTTGGGAAAAAATTTTAAGTTTAGCAACTGGGATGGAGCGTGATTTTAAGGAATTAAATTGCAAAATAGTAACTGAGGGGTGTACACCCCTCAATATTAGTGCTATAATGGGAGTTTATGGTGCTAAAAATAGTAATTTAACATTTTAGCACCATCAATAGTGTTACTCATTTAAGCCGCTGGCAGATGGTTTGTCCCCCCACTTTTTTTTTTTTTTCTAAAATTTATTTATTTAAAATATAGACCGGGTTTGGGTAATACCTATACCCAAACCAGAAAATTCGGGTTTTACCCAAACCCGACCCAAATTGTCACCCTCTGAATTGAATCTGGCCTTCCACCGACTCAACAAGCTTTGGGAAACGTAACTGCTTATTCAGCCGAAAAAAAAGAAAAACATTACTGCTTGCAAAAATTATATGAGCCGGGAGTGGTTGGACTTGGACCAAATCTGTCTCGATAAAAAGCAATGCCATTCTGCCACTCTCAACAAAAATAAAAGGGCATTCTTTTCATTTTTCACAAATAACACTAAATTTTACTCAAAATCTTCGATTTGCCCCTACTTTCGGTGACGGATGGGTTGCATTTGTGGCAAGCCTTCGGAGAACGGCTCTCCAATTGGTCATACGCCGAGAAAGGAATCTAGCTTCAGTCCTTCGAAACCCTATTGCAGGTAAAAGCAATAACTCTTAAACCCTGAATCAAAGTTTTTTTTTTTTTTTTTTAATTTATTTTTTTATAGGTAATCAAAGATTTATTTCATAAAAATGACATCATGTTCGCGATGGTGAACACTTAGACCTTAAAACAAATACAAGTACCTCAGGAAGAGATACGAATAGAAAGAAGAAATTCGGAAATGGAAATATATTGTGTAAAACCCCAAATTTTAGCCCATGTAAATAAGGTCCCAACTGGTATAGGCTTTAAAAGATCTATGGATCTCACAGTATCTTCAAAGTTTATTATTTTATTTTGGGTGAAATTAACTTCAATACAATTAGATGAAAATGAAGTAACAAAGAGGAGTAGTTAATGATTTTATAAATAGGATCGGATCGGACCGGTTGGTTGAACCGGTTTTCCTGATCTTGAAGAGCATCACTGTAGATTGTAGAACCTCTTCCTTCATATCAGCTTCACGCCGTGCTCGAAGATCTGAGCAGATCGGCGAGCCCACTTCGTCCTGGGTGGAATGAAACCCACTGACACAACACAGGCATCTTGAATTTTCAATGTTTTCCTTAGCTTTGGGCACATGTTTTTTCATGGGTGTTGAGTTGTGGAAGACAAGGACAAATAGTTAATTGATAGTCTGGTGGGCTTCGGGAAAAGAATATAAAATAGAATAATGAAACAAATAAATATGTATGTGTCTTTTTAGCTTTTATATATACAAATGGCTAGAGCTTTCATGTACAGGAAACCTCACTTTTTTCACACCTTTTCTACAAGTATACTTTTCAGTGAAAGAAAGAAAAATGATAAAAGTGAAGTGTGTATTTTATATTTGGTCTGTTTGTATATATCATTAAACATATATTTTATTTATTTTTATAATTTTAAAATTATTAATGACATCATTGGTTTGACCATCCCTTTTAGAAAAAATAATCTAGAACTAGTCCTTTTCGATTCTTCGTCTGATCTGATTTTTAAAACCATCTTAGTAACCCTCATATTAGTTGGTCTTTAGTCTCTCCAATATAAATTCTTCTTTTGCCATAAGTAATCAGATTGATTCTTGAAATAGAGAAGGAAAGAGAAGAGAGAGAGAGGATGTTAGGAAGGTTCCTAATGGGGATTGTAGGGGGGATTGATGGGAATTGTAGAGAAATTGACTTAATTCGAGGTAATCACCCTCCATAGAGAGATAGAGAGAGAGAGAGAGAGATGCACTAATGCACTAAGAAATTGGTTTATTCTTCCATTGATATCTAATGTTGAATTACAATCATGTATTTATAGGAGACTAGCTCTAATGTTATTGACCCATATGGCTCAAGATAATTGGTTAGTTAATTCAACATATGCTCTATGAATTAAGCCATGTGTTAAATGAGCTACATGTGCTCAAATCCTAACTAACTCATCATAATCTCAACCAACTGCCTAACTACCTAACTAAAGGGATTACAACAATTATTTTATATTCCTAACATTTCTCTCCCCTTGAAAACACCTTCACCCATCTCAAGATCGACAGCTCAGATACCAAATGTTAGGAACCTAGTGGTTCCTAATGGGATTGGATAGGAATTGTAAGGGAGTGTATGGGAATGGTGGGAAAATTGACTTAATTTGAGGTGGTCTCATTCCATAGAGAGAGAGAGAGAGAGAGATGCACTAATGCACTAAGAAATTGGTTTATTCTTCAATATCCAAAATGCTATAGATTACAAGTATTTATACAAGTTGCTTAGCCAAATAACCAACTAACAACTTGTAACTAACTTGGCTCAACTTGTTGCAATCCTACAACTAACTAACTAACTAACTAAATGCAACATTACAATAATGATTATCTATATGCCTTTAGGGTTTCTAACAGAGGAAGAGAAACATTAGATCACGAGAGAGAAAAAGGAAGGATAATGCTAGGGACGCACCTATTTCCATATCCAAATTCACACCTTGCTTGTGTGTCAAGTCTTGATTGGATTTCACCGTCTTCAAGTACATGTGGTGGACCATTGTGAAAGTGCTATATTCAATCAAGATTTAATACATAAGCAGTGTGTTAATATGGGTGTGAAAATTGGTATGTCCCTATCATTCCTCGTTATTGGTTGATTGTTGGGCCCTCAAAATCAAAATCTCTCTATTTCTTTTAAGAATTGCCAAGGCGCCAACTAACTGCAGAAATCTCCAATTTGTTACTAACATCACGAGTTGCATTTGCAGCAAGCCTTCTACAACTGAATCTCCCCGGAAATCCTCCACCGGCCGCTGTGGATCACTAAGTGCTGGGAAGCCAAAATTTGGACCTTGCGGCAGATTCTTAAGAAAAACCCAACTCCAGGTATAAAGCAATAAATCTTGTGCAGAGCAAGCTTGAAATAAGGAGATATAGCACTACAAGTTTTGTCACTAGACTTATAATCTGCATCTTTATATATAAATGTTTTTTGTATAAGTTTGTGATTAACTCGAGTTTTTTTGACAGTTGGCAGCTAGAATAAGCAAGCTCTTTGGCCATACTATTGCAACTATTAGTAATGGTGGCAGTGTACCTAAGTTTTGTATCAATCAAGGTGAGGTTGTTTTGTAATACTTATTTCTTCAATATTCTTGTTTGGTATATAGCCCAAGAGATTTTCTGGTTAGAGAAGTCAATATCAGTTAATATTTGCTATTGTTGGTCATTCTTTTTCATGTTAGTGTTATTGTATTGATGGCACGCCGGCTATCATGACTTAATATTTGACAAGAGAGGTGTATTGCAAGATTTTTTTATGCACTGTTTAAGATTTTACTTTGACTAGCCTCTATGTTTGTAACCCTAATGATTTGCCCTTGAGATGCAGTTATACCAGCAGTTTTGAGTGATAGAGAGATGGCAATTGCTGAAGCTACAAAGGGTAGAGGGTTATGTGGTAAATTGAATAAGGTCGTTCTAATGGATAGTGGTGGCTTAGGCACATCAGTCATAGTCCCATGGCTAAGGTATGTATCCTGTAATTTGTTTTGTAGTCCCCTGTTTTGTAGCTTGGAACATTCCCCTTAATCGTGTTTCCACTGTACAAGTAATCAGGGTTCTTCAGTTTTAGATTGGTATATTTGGAATACAATTGATTTAGAATATGAAATTAGACTTGTGCTCTCTTTGACAGAAATCCATGACTAGTAGTTTTAAATTTATTGAACACAATCTAATAACTAAAAAGGTTGATTAATTTCTTAACTTTTAAAATACTTTTCGCTAACAATTTTACTCTCCCTAAAAATAGACATGTCAATGCAATATAGTTTGTCAAATTGCTCTAATCAAGACCACGTCATTGTGGCATATACCTCTTAACTTCCTTCAATCAAAAAGACACCATTTTGGTTGTAGTCTAAGTCTATATAAATTTCAAAAAGTGCCAATTAATGCGCAGCGCCAAAAGTATAAAAAATAATTAAAACACTTAACAAGTGCCTATGTGGTGTATGTCAATTTTAGAATAAACAGCATTACTGATCCATTGAAGTATCAAACCAAAAACCTGTTTATTATTCTTAAAGGCAGAAAATTTCATCTTTCTCTTCATCCTTGGTGTGACATCATTGGTTTGACCATCCCTTTTAGACAAAAGAATCGAGAACTAGTCCTTTTCGATTCTTCGTCCAATCCAATTTTTAAAACCATCTAATCAATCCTCATATTAGTTGGTATTTAGTCTTTCCAATATAAATTCTTCTTTTGCCATAAGTAATCAGATCGATTCTTGAAATAGAGAAAGAAAGTGAAGAGAGAGAGAGAGGAAGAGAAACATCAGATCATGAGAGAGAAAAGGAAGGATAATGCTAGGGACGCACCTATTTCCTCATCCAAATTCACACCTTGCTTGTGTGTCAAGTCTTGATTGGATTTCACCATCTTCAAGTACATGTGGTGGACCATTGTGAAAGTTCTATATTCAATCAAGATTTGATATATAAGCAGTGTGTGAATTTGGGTGTGAAAATTGATGTGTCCCTATCATTCCTTGTTATTGGTTGACTGTTGGACCCTCAAAATCAAAATCTCTCTCTCTCTTAAGAATTGCTAAGGCGCCAACTAGCTGCAGAAATCTCCAATTTGCTACTAACATCATGGGTTGCATTTGCAGCAAGCCTTCCACAACCAAATCTCCCCGGAAATCCTCCACCGGCCGCTGTGGACCACTAAGTGCTGGGAAGCTGAAATTTGGACCTTGCATCAGATTCTTAAGAAAAACCCAACTCCAGGTAGAAAGCAATAAATCTTGTGCAGAGCAAGCTTGAAATAAGGAAACATAGCACTACAAGTTTTGTCACTAGACTTATAATCTGCGTCTTTATATATAAATGTTTGTTGTATAAGTATTGCAATTAACTCGAGGTTTGTTGACAGTTGGCACCTAGAATAAGCAAGCTCGTTGGCCATACTATTGCAACTATTAATATTGGTGGCAGTGTAACTAAGTTTTGTATCAATCAAGGTGAGGTTATTTTGGAATACTTGTTTCTGCAATATTCTTGTTTGGTATATAGCCCAAGAGATTTTCTGGTTAGAGAATTCAATATCAGTTAATATTTGCTATTGTTGGTCATTCTTTTTCATGTTAGTGTTATTGTATTGATGGCACACTGGCTATCATGACTTAATATTTGACAAGAGAGGTGTATTGCAAGATTTTTTTATGCACTGTTTAAGATTTTACTTTGACTAGCCTCTCTGTTTGTAACTGTAATGATTTGCCCTTGAGATGCAGTTATTCCAGCAGTTTTGCAGAGGGATAGAGAGATGGCAATTGCTGAAGCTACAAAGGGTAGAGGGTTATGTGGTAAATTGAATAAGGTCGTTCTAACTGATAGTGGTGGCTTAGGCACATCAGTCATAGTCCCATGGCTAAGGTATGTATCCTCTTATATGTTTTGTAGTCCCCTGTTTTGTAGCTTGGAACATTCCCCTTAATTGTGTTTCCACTGTACAAGTAATCAGGGTTCTTCAGTTTTAGATTGGTATATTTGGAATACAATTGATTTAGAATATGAAATTAGACTCGTGCTCTCTTTGATGGCAATCCATGACTAGTAGTTTTAAATTTATTGAACACAATCTAATAACTAAAAAGGTTGATTAATTTCTTAACTTTTAAAATACTTTTTGCTAACAATTTTACTCTCCCTAAAAATAGACATGTGAATGCAAGATATTTTCTCAAATTGCTCTAATCAAAACCACATCATTGTGGCATATACCTCTTAACTTCCTTCAATCAAAAGGACATCATTTTGGTTGTAGTCTAAGTCTATATAATTTTCAAAATGTGCCAATTAACGTGCAGTGCCAAAAGTATAAAAAATAAATAAAACACATAATGAGTGCCTAAGTGGTGTATTTCAATTTTAGAATAAACAGCATTACCGATCCATTGGAGTATCAAATCAAAAACCTGTTTATTATTCTTAAAGGTAGAAAATTTTATCTTTCTCTTCATCCTTCTCTTTCTCTCCTATAACATTTTGGTTTCTTAAATTTGTCATCTCTCCATTAAATTCTCAATGTGGCACTACTAAAAATAATTATATAGCCACATGATCGCTCTACTCATCTTCTCCCCCTCAATTTTTCTTTGATCCCTTAAGCATCCCAGAATTCACATAAAGGCAATGAAATCATCCCACCCCCCCTCCCCAAATCTTATCAACATGCTTTTTTTTTTCAGTGACAATAATGGTATCTGTTTTTTTTTTTTTTAAGGGTTTTATTTTTGGCATTCAACTTATGATCAAGTCTACTTTTTTCCTAGGTTTTAAAGTCTAAGCTCTTCTTACTTTTCCTTGGTGCTCAGTATGTTAAGGTTTTATGTACGTTAGCTTCTCTCAGCTTGATAGGTAATCAAAAAAAGGCATAATTGTTCCCATTAAAGTGAGGGGGGACTTTGAGTGACTGTGCTTTATCTATGACAATAGGTGTCAAGGATCACATTCAGTAAGTAATTTCTAAATAATTGATCAAGTTATGGTTTATTACTATGGATTTACAAACTATTATCTTCAACCACAGTTATAATTACCAAATCAAACCATAATGATGTAAAGCAGTAAAAGGCACACAAATTTGTTAACAAAGTGAAAAACCAATGAAAAATCTCTTTAAAGAAAAACCACTTTAGGGGGGATTAGTGAGAGGGAGACCAAACTTGTGAAGATTTTGATTTATTGTAGTTTTTTCAATGGGTGGAATTCGTAGTTTTTTCATTGAAATTGGTGGTTGAGGAAGGAGGAAATTTTTTCTCCTTACATATTTTCGAACGAGGCAAACACTTCATGAAGTCAATATTCATGGGCAAGAATGCAACGTTATGGTTGATGAAGAATATAGAACACACAGTGGTCGGAATCAATCCCAAACAGTTTTTTACGCTTAGGAAAGGAGATACCGTGTACACTTTGCTGCGGGGATCAAACTCCTTTGGTCAGTTCCTTTTAGTGTCTGAACTCAAAGTTGGCGGGCATAGAAGATCTGTCATTATTCCTGGAGGCAAAGCACAAAATGGTTGGAAGGTCTTTGGGCTTGAACTGAGGAAGATGTTGGAACCTGATCAATATGCTTTAGGTGGTTCAGGCCAGGCCAAATTTGTGTCTCAGCCATAGAGGAGAATGTCAGGGTTTCATCCCTCTTGGTCTTTTGTTGAGACACTGAAGGGTCAGGTGCAGCCAAGGGATGTGACTCAGTCACAACATATTACAACCAAGGATAAGGATAAAAATATAATTCAGGGGGCATTTGTGGAGAGCCAAAATTATTCAAAAGGGTTGTTAGTGATGAATCCGAAACTTACAGGTGCTAAGGTGGGGGATATTCCGGTGGGCAAGCCTTATACAATGGTGGTGGGAGGAAGGGATAGGAGGGAGCAGTGCATTAATGTGGATACAAAATTAGGTGAACAAATTCCGGCAAAAAATAGGAAACGTATCCCAGTAAGATTTAGTTTGAATTCAAAATCAAATGAAAATGGGAAGAAGAGTGATATAAGGAGATCATGCTGGATAGGAAGTGGTTTAATTGTGGAAGTTGATGTGAAAGGAAGGAGATGGGTTTCCTGGGATAGCAATAAAGGGGGAGTAAAAAATTTTAAATGGGTAACACGAGCTCAAATAAAGGATGTGGTGGGCCTAGACACCAACTGTGACCAATAGTTGGTGGGATTCCCTAACTTAGAGCTCACAGGCCCAATTAGGATGGAAGTGGGTGAGAGCTCCTCGTTAGCTGACCCGAGCCCACCAAAGCCACGAGCCCACCAAAGCCAAAAGCCCACATGTCGACGATGGCGGTGATGTCCACTACCCTTCAAGAAGCTTCGTTGAGTTAGAATGAGGAGTTGGGTCAACTTGGTGAGCTTCCGAGGGTGGTCAACGTCACAGCAGATGGTGGATTTCATGCTGAGAAGTCACCGGCGCCAGTGATTCAGGTGTGAAATCAATCATCGGCAATGGCGACGGGTGTTGATGACTGTGAGATAGTGGTTGGTCAAATCAAGACGATGGGTAGTCTTGCGAAGTCCTCGGTGGTAGCTAAGTGTACTGTTTCTGATGGATTTAGTGTCGAGGAGTCATCGACAATATTGGACAAACCCGATGCAGATTTAACCCACTCCATGAGGACGATGATGAACCCTGATGGTGATTATGAGAAGTCTGCTTCTCAATTCGAGACAGTGGGTTGCCTTGTGGAGTCATCGATGGAGAAGGTGGGTATCGGTTTGGGCCCGAAACAGTCAGAAGCCCATTGCGTTTATAACTTAAGTCCGATGACCACAAGCCCAGGTAACTCAGAGGCTGGGGAATGCTTCAACACTTATTCAGGCCTATTCTCTTCTACATTTACTCCCAATGGGTCTGGAGAGAAGCCCACGGTATTTCCAAATTGTTTAGTGATGCCAGTAGAGATGTCGAGGAGTGATTTTGAAGGGAGCTTCTCGGTCTCTCAGTCGCAAGTGGCTTCGCAGGTAGGGGCTTTCCAGACCAATGCAGATGGAGGTTTGGTTACTCATCCATGGAGTGCTTCGCCGGTAGGAGTGTCGGGCTGCATCGAGTATCTTCAGAAAATGGTTTTCAGGTTTAGTTATGACCGGAAAAGTATTTTGGGCTCAAATATGGTGTTGGGTGGGTTGGTTTCTGAAGAAACGAGGCCGATCACTCTCGAATTTGCGCTGAGATTGATTGGACCATCTTTTCCTGAGCAGTTTTTGGAGTTTTTGTGAGCTGGGTCAGTGGGTTTTGGAGCATCGAGTCAGGAGGTAAACTCCTTTTCTAGTAAGGAACTCTTGAGCCTTACTAGGGAGGTCATGCTTGTGGAGGATGTAGCTGATTTTTTCGTGGGTTTTGGTGAAACAGAACTAACAGATTGTTTACCTCTTAGGATTATTGCTCCGAGTGCATCGACAACTTCGGCAGAGTTGGAGGAGGTCACTAAGGTATTGAGTATTGAGGCTAAGTTTGATATTTCTGGGTGGGTGAAACACAAAATTCTTGGTTTCAGTAAATTGGTTGGGTTGTCAATGACTCGGCATGAGAAGTTGTGCATTGCTCTCTTACAAAGGCTAGAAACTGAGATGGAGGCAACCAATGTGCTACACCGGAAAGTAACAGGTAGCCAAAAAGTGGCTAAGTCCAAAAACAAGGGACGTAGAGAGCTCCGAAACTTGATCTCTTCGGTGAATTATGATGGGAGATAGAGGATTGGTTTTGTGCTGGTGTCAGTAGGTGGGGATATTTTTGTGGTAATGAAGATAAAATGATTTCGTGGAGTGTTAGAGGTTTAAATGATCCTCGGAAACGACTTGTGAAGAATTTGTTGCGGGAGTGGAAGTGTGATGTTGCTTGTTTACAAGAGACGAAAATTGCTAGCATGAATAGACAGCTGGTTTGTAGTTTGTGGAGCTGTCCATATGTGGATTGGGCTGTTTTGGAGGCTGATTGAATTGCTGGTGGTATTTTGATTATGTGAGATAAAAGGGTTTTGGATAAGGTGGAGGTTATGGTTGGTACATTCTCAGTTTTGGTAAAGTGGCAAGGGGTGGAGGACGGTTTTATATGGGCATGTTCAAGGGTTTATGGCGCAAATGAGGATAACGAGAGGGGTCACATGTGGGATGAGTTGGTGGGTATTCAGCAGTATTGGAGGATACTGTGGTGCTGCTTTGGGGATTTTAATATTGTTCGCTTTCCTAGTGAGCGTAGGGGTGAGACACGTTTGACCCTAGCTATGAAAAAATTCTCTGAATTTATTGAGGATCTTAACTTGATTGATTTGCCTTTGGAAGGAGGTAGCTATACATGGTCAAGTGGTACTGATCAACCAGCGATGTTTAGGATTGATAGAGCTTTTGTCACTCCAGATTGGGAGGAACACTTCCCAGATGTTATTCAAAGGAATTTACCCCATCCTATCTCAGATCACAATCCAATTCTTTTGGAGGCAGGGGGAATGGCAAGGGGGAAAAGTCCGTTCAGATTTGAAAATATGTGGTTGAAGACTTAGGGGTTTGTGGATAAAGTTCAATCCTGGTGGAATCGGCATTCTTTTGTATGTACACCTAGTTTCGTGCTTGCCAAAAAATTAAAGGCTCTAAAAGATGACATTGTACAATGGAATTGCCGAGAGTTTGGTAATGTAGAGCGTCAAAAGAAACAATTACTGGAGGAGTTGAAAAAATTAGACGCTAAGGAAGGGGATATAGGTCTCACTGATGGGGGGAAATGTCATAGGGCAGATTTGAGGTCCTAGGTGGAGCATCTTCTTTCTTTGGAAGAAATTTCCTGGAGACAAAAATCTAGGATGTTATGCATCAAGGAAGGGGATAATAGCACCTCGTTCTTCCACAAAATGGTTAACTCCCATAGAAGGTATAATCATCTGAGGACCTTGGAGGTGGATGGGGTGGTTTTTGAGGAGGAATCCGAGTTTACTAATCAGGTAGTCCAGTTTTATAAAAATTTGTTCAAGGAGTCTGAGGGGTGGAGGCCTTTTGTGGAGGGTTTGGAGTTTGATCTTATTGGGGATATGGAGAGGGTTTGGCTTGAACGGAAGTTTGAGAGAGGAGATACTTCAAGTCGTAAGTGACTTGGAGGGGGACAAAGCTCTAGGTCCGGGTGGGTTTTCTATGGCGTTTTATCATCATTGTTGTAGAGTAGTGGAGAAAGACGTCTTAGTGGTCTTTGAAGAGTTTTTTCAACATTGTAAGTTTGAAAAATTCCTTAATGCTACTTTCATGCTTTAATTCCTAAAAAGAATGACGCCTCTAATATTAGAGATTTCCGGCCTATTAGCTTGGTGGGGAGTGTATAAAATCTTGGCTAAGGTTTTGGCAAATCGTTTGAGATTGGTTTTAGATCAGTTGATCTTTGAGACTCAGAATAGCTTTGTGGGTGGGAGACAAATCCTTGACTTGGTTCTTATTGCGAATGAGTGTGTGGATAGCCGAGGGAAGAGTAGGGTTCCTGGAGTCATTTGTAAACTTGATATTGAGAAGGCGTACGATCATGTGAATTGGGAGGCTTTGCTGGATTTGTTGAATAGAATGGGTTTTGGAGTGAAGTGGTGTAAGTGGATCCGTACTTGTATATCCACAGTTCAATTCTCTGTTTTGATTAATAGGTCTCTAGCTGATTTTTTTGGTAGTTCAAGCGGTTTAAGACAAGGGGATCTGCTATCTTTTATGCTGTTTTTGATTTTGATGGAGGTGTTCAGTAGGATGTTGAGAAGAGTGGAGGGAGCTGGCTTGATCCGTTGTTTTAAAGTTGACGGTAGGAGGGGTGGTGGGGAAAGTGTTTCACATCTATTGTTTGCAGACGATACTATCCTATTTTGTGATGCAGATGTGGAGCAAATTCTTCATATTTGGTTGTTGTTACTCAGTTTTCAGGCAGTAACAGGTTTGAAGGTCAATGTGCACAAGAGTGAAATGGTTCCAATAGGGGAGGTTGATGATGTGCATGCCCTGGCTGAAATTTTGGGCCGTAGAGTTGGAACTTTGCCTATGTCTTATCTTGGCATGCCGTTGGGGGCTTCGCATAACTCCCCTTCAATTTGGAATCCCATTTTGGAAAAAATTGAGTGGAAATTAGCCGGGTGGAAGAAGTTGTATTTGTCTAAAGGGGGTTAATTGATGTTACTCAAGAGTACGTTATCTAGTCTTCCTACTTATTTTCTATTTCTATTCACCATTCTTACTTATGCGGCTAATAAAATTGAAAAGTTGCAAAGGGATTTTCTACGAGGTGATAGCAAGACTCATCTGGTAGGTTGGGATAAAGTTTGTGCGTTTATAGCTAACGGTAGCTTGGGAATAAGAAAACTTACTACTTTCAATAAGGCCTTGTTGGGTAAATGGTTGTGGCGGTTTGGGAAGGAAGAGGATCGGTTATGGAGGAGGGTGGTAGTTTCAAAATATGGGGAAGAATGGGGGGTATGGACCTCAAAGCTAGGTAGGGGAGTTCATGGGTGTGGTTTGTGGAGAGGTATTCGTATGGGATGGGAGGATTTTAGCAAAAATTGTCAGTTTGTTGTTGGGTTGGGGAATAGAGTGAGATTTTGGCAGTATGGGGATCAACCTTTCTAATTGGCTTTCCCAAGGCTGTATGGTATTGCCATTGATAATGAGGCATCTGTAGAAGCTTCTTTGTCAAGGCAGGGGGCAGAGGATAGAAGAAATTGGGATGTTCGTTTTATTCGAGAACTTAATGATTGAGAGATGGATGAAGGGCTGCATTTTCTTCGTATATTGGGAGCTAATACTCCTCTACTGGATGTTGGAGACCGGATGAGATGGAAGTTGAAACCTAATGGGGAGTTTGACATCCGGTCGTATTATAACAAATTGCGGGATTCTCCCTCAATTGTCTTTCCTTGGAAAGGTATATGGAGAGTAAAGGCACCTAGACGGGTTTCTTTTTTTATTTGGTGTGTAGCTTGGAATAAGATCCTAACGGGTGATAACTTGAGATTGAGGAGATTGGATTTGGTAGACTGGTGCATTATGTGCTGACATTGTGGAGAGACGGTAGATCACTTACTTTTTCATTGTAAGATGGCTCATCGGTTGTGGAGCTTTGCCTTAATAACTTTTGGTTTGTCTTGGGTTATACCTAGATCGATCCCAGATTTGCTTTTTGGCTGGTGAAATTGGTTGGGGAAGCATTCATCTCAGATTTGGAACTGAGTTCCGTTGTGCATCCTATGGTGTATTTGGAAGGAACGGAATCGGCGGACTTTTGAGGATTTGGATAGTTCCGGTGATCAGATGCTTGCTTCTTTTAGTGGGACTCTTTTTGATTGGTCTCGGGCATGGGGACTCACGACTAGTAATTCTCTCTCTTCTTTTCTTAGTTCTCTTTCTCTTTTGTAATTAATATGTTGACTGGTTTTCTTTTATGTTTTCTCTCTGTTTTTTTCTTCTTGTATTTTCTGGGTTTGCTCTATGTTTTTCATGCATAGAGTAGCCGTTCGTATATATTACATTCTTACTTGTAAATAAAAAAAGGTAATAAAAAATAATTGGTCAATTTTGTTTATATAACTAGCCTCATCGCACATGCTCCATAGGTGCTCTGAGGATTTTTTTGGGTTTAGTGTCATAATTTTTTATTCATCCCAATTTGAGGTTTAAGTGTATGTTTGATCATATTATGCATTTGAGAACTAGTAATACAGCTGGAGTGTCATGAGGCTAGCTCCCAAAAATGTAACTTAAATATAATGCACATTCACATTCACAATTGTAAATAGCATGGTCTATCTGGAAAATTTTGTATTCATCTAACTTCTGAGCACACGAGTTTTTCTTATTTGGGTTTATGTTAAAATTGAATAAGGTTGTTCTAGTTTATAGTGGTGGCTTAGACACATAAGTCATAGTCCCATGACTATGTCTCCTGTTAAATGTTTTGTAGTCCCCTGTTTTGTGGCTTGGAACATTCCCCCCTAATTGTGTTTCCACTGTACAAGTATTCAGGGTTCTTCAGTTTTAGATTGGTATGTTTGGAATACAATTGATTAGTATATGAAATTAGTCTCGTGCCCTCTTTGATGGCAATCCATGACTATTAGTTTTAAAATATTTATTTATGAGGAGAGATAGCCAGTGAGTTTGGTGGCGATAAAACGGCAGTTTGTAGTAATTGACGAACTGTGTTGGTAGTGGTTGAGATGACTTCATTATAAGTATTCTGCTGTTTGTGCTGGTAGTGATGAACTATAGATGCTGCCTGCTTTCTGTTTTTAATGTTTCATGCTACGGTAGTATTTGCGCCTGATTAAATATTAGCTCCATGCTTGAACTTGTATCCTTTGCAGACTTTGTTGAATTACCTTACTTGAATGGAATGAATGCTGCGTTCTTTTTTTTAATGTTTCATGGTGCTGGTTAATGCATTTGAATTATTTGTTTTCCCAAGGTATATTTTTTAACAAACCTTTCCCTTGCAGCAGGGAGAACAATGGCTGTGATGTTGGTCAGGTATGTTAAGTAGCAACATCTACTTGCTTATAGTTCCTTTACTTATTTAGTCTTCTTGTACTATTTATTATTTTTAGATGGTATCCTTCATTACCACTTGACCAGTTGCATTCATATTAATTGTGTGCTTATCTGAAATGCTAAATTTATAGGGTATTGGGGAATTGGAAGGGTTGGAAATGAAGGCTAAAGCCAGTGATGCTTCTCAGTTAGTGGTGAAGGACTTGAAGGAGGAATTTGTACGAAATTCTATTTTTCTTTGCTCGAGAGCTCTTGCAATTTATGAGAGGAAATATTTGCTTGGAAACTCGATGGCTCACCCTGTTATAGAAAAAGTGAGCTCCTACTTCTTAGTTTGTTGTGTTTAGTAGGTTTAAATATGGCAAGCATGCAGATTTTTCAAGGAAAATTAATAATACTGTTTGTGGCTCTTTCAGAAGTGTACTAGATTTTTATATCATCTGTTTTTATTTCCATTTGTTGTCTCTGTTAGAGTGGAGTTTAGATACCCTATTGGTACTTAGCCATGAGGTAACATACACCTCTCCATTTCCTGTTTCAGTCTTGTCAAATGTCTGCTGAAATTTCAATTAATCTTTGTTTAGCTCTTTGGTTTATGTCAATTGCTCAGAAACTGTTGCAGGAAATAAGCTTATTTTTGCTCTCATGGTCACCTTTTAATTTTCTCTCTCTCTCTCTCATGAGTGTCATTTCCATGCCTTTAAAGGGTGACATTTTGGACCCAGCAAACAAACCTAAGAAGGATATGAACATGTTGACTTTGGACCCAGAAGAGGCACTGGAAACACCTGAGTAAGCTTCCTTATTGAATTTTTAATTTAAGCCTTTTGTATCATTATCTATTATTTTCTATGCCATTTTTTTAATTCTTTTTTTCTATGCCTTCATTTCTTGTAGATATATTGAAGTTGGGATAGAGCTGGGTCTTCCTGTTTCAGTTATGGTTCATTAGGATTGAGGGGGAGGGAGGGGGAGCAGAGGGGAATAGAGTAGAGTTGGCCAAAATTCCGGCCATGATTGAGGGGGAGGGAGGGAGAGCAGAGGGGAATAGAGTAGAGTTGGCCAAAATTCCGGCCATGGCCGGAATTTTGGCCAACTCGCCGGAATTTTGGCCAACTCTATTCTATTCCCCTCTGCTCCCCCTCCCTCCCCCTCAATCCTTATAGGCCCGTATGGATTAATGGGAAGGTGAGAGGAGTAGAGCAAAGTTGGCCGGAAATCTACTCCCCCTCCTTCCCCCTCAATCCAAACGGGCCCGTAATGGAAAGGTGCTTCTGCCTGCATCTCTACTTGTTGAACTCATCGAGATTGGTGGGAAGCATGGAATTGGCCAAATTGACATGGTTGAAAACCGATTAGTTGGAATGAAGAGCTGTGGAGTCAGTGAAACTCTGGGTGGGACAATCCTCTTTGCCACTGCCACTACCAGAGTTGGAGTCTTTAACAATTGATTGAGAAAGCATGCAACTTAAAGATTCACTTGCACTCAAGTATGCTGAGCTAGTTTATGCAGGTAGATGTTTGACCGACTTTGTGAGTCAATGATGCATTTATGGAAAAAATCACTGAGACAACAACAGGTTCAGTTACACACTCAAACTATACAAAGGTTCAGTTTCTGTAACAGGCCGTTAGAGCCCCTATAGCCTCTATAGGCAAGATTTTTCATCTTTTGAGAGCAGCCAGATTTATGATCAGGCTGATGCTGCTGGGTTTATTTGGCTTTATGGTTTTCCAATGAGAGTTCAATCAATGCTCAAGCAGGGTATATGAGACTTGAGTTTGATTGTTTCTTGTCTTATTGGTGAATAATTCTCTTGTATTCCTAAATTGAGGCATTTGGGTTAATTGTATGACAATAAGTAGTTTATGGCATAAGATTTATGTTTCTCTTTGGTTCATGCTTTCTTTCTTTTTGTAAGATGTTACTGCCAATTGTTCTGTTTGCTTTGCATATTTTACATTTTGCAGGTCTACTGTGATGCTCTAAAAGATCTGAAATTCCTAGAACTACAATCTCTTGAATGGTTAACTTTTACACTTGGCCTAGGTTTAGCATTTAGGATCCGAGATTGAACAGTTGAATTTATTTTGAATGTTAGAATAGTGAAATGCAGTATCATGTGGTGGATATGACGATGAATAGAGACGACCCAAGTGTTGGGTCCAAAATTTCTCCGGTTCTCTGAACACTAGTTTCGTTTCAATTGAGTAGAGTAATAATTAGGAGGGAAGGGGGCTAGGGGGGGCCTTGGCCTCCCTTGACTTTTCATACATCCTTCCTCCCTCTTGTATTTTTAGTAAACAAAATCATAATTTTGGACATAAATTTAAATAATGACCCTCTTAGATTTTAACAAAAAACATGTAATGCATTTATATAGTTGAATAATGAATTTGTTGCCTTATGTTGTGAATTTCAGTTATTTCAATTAGTAAAATCTTTAATGACTGAATAAATTTTTTTTTGATAATAATAATGTCCTTTTCAATCTTTTCTTTCTATTATAGTTATTTTCACTAAAAAATTATTCAAATTGTTACATTCAAGCTTTGTGGTGAAGTGTAGAAAAAATTTACTAAGAAGCAAAAAAGAATGAGATTGAATCCATCTAAAAACAAAGTGTTATCGTATAAATGTGTTGATACTACCCATAATGTATCTATTTAACTAAAGAATGATAAAGATTTTTTTGGGGAAATTGTACTTTCACCATTAACTATGGTGCAGTTACAATGTATCCCTAAACATCAAAACAGAGCAATGTGTAGGGATACATTTTCGTCAAATGTAACAAATTCAAAATTCTCTCTTTGGGTCACCCTCCCCTTTCTCAGCTATTCATTTGATTGATTTACAGTCTGTGTCCTACAAATCTACTTCACCTATTGTTGTTCTTCCACATTACTGGAGACCTTATAATTATTATGTTGCTGATGAATCTTCATCGTGGTCAGAGCTGTTCAAATTTTAATAGAACGTCCATCTTGCTGAATCTACTAAAAAATTGGTAAAAACAGTTTCCTTCTCTGCCCATCATTTTGCTGCCATTACATCAAGATCAGACAAAATTCTATTCATGTCCTCAAAATATGGCCAGCACTTCTTGCTTTTCTTCCCATTCTTGGTCTCCTGTTCAAAACAAAAATATTTTTAATTAGACAAAATTTTACTCATGTCCTCTAAAAAAAGGCCAGCTCTCCATGCTTTCCTTCCCATTCTTGCTCTCCTGTTCACAAAAATATCATTGTTAATTAACTGTCAGGAGAGGATGGGAGGGTGTTGCCATCATTAACAAAACAGACAAGGTGAGCGCTTGCCAATTATTTGAGGGCCTTCAAAGGTCATAATCCTAGAGAATTTTCTGATCTTAGTCATCAAAACCATATTTTCTGAACATATTCAAAAGTCTACAAAACTTTTTTTGGTTTGTTTGTTTTTCTTTTCTGTATTGGTAAGTTATGCACCTAGTGGATCTTGAACCACAACCCTCCAACCAATTATTGTGGGAGAAGAAGGTACCAGATGAGCTCTGGCTCATTGGCTTTAAAACTCAAAATTATGTAGGCAAAGATAGGGACATACAATCCTAAATATCACATGTTCACACACATATGATGAATGTACCTTCCATCCAGAGGCATTGCTAGATAAGAATTCATAATAGAAATTCAAAATGACATCCAAAGTTTCAAATAACCAAAAGTAGCAAGAACAAACCTCATATTTCAGAACCAGAGAAGTCCATAGAGATTTGCATTGTCCTGGACTTCGATTGATCCCATCAGACTACAAGCTTCCAAATATCTCTTCCCAAAAAAAAAGTGATAAAATGGTACAAACAATCATCCAAGCACGTGGGGCTGACCAAAGATATTAATTAGAAAGCATGTGTGCGGATTCGGGTTTGGGTGCGGTGCAGTCACTCGGCAATTTTTGAAAAAGTAGGGGCGGGTGCAGCGAGATACGTTTATTAATAAATTATTAAATATATTTTTATTTATATTTTCTATACATTGCTAAACATATTTTTTCATATAATGGTAAACATATACCAATTTAAGAGCAATAGTAGATAAGGAACCTTTGAGATCAATTTAATATTTATAGCTGATATTTACAGGTTAAATTTTGCAAAATAATAATATTTTTTTATGATAAGTAATTATTTAAATTGATACAATTACCAAATTATTTGGCTATTATTAAGCTAAATGATATAAATTGTTGAATTTAATATAGTGTTTTAAAAAAATCATAATAAAGATATTCAAATTTGGGGGGTTTTATTGTAAATAAACAAATGTGTTGGGATATTTATAAACAAGAAAGCTTTCAAGAAGCTCCATTGCCAAGTCCCACCACTACCCACGTGCATTGCTTTATTAATATCACATTCCAAGGCTTTATTTTAAAGTCTACCGTCATCTGTCATCAAATGTTTCCTTTTTGAAAGTTCCAGAGCAAAGAGTTTCGCTGGTAGCAGCTAGCAGTTGAGCTTCATCCACCACATCTCCACAGCGCATCTGTGCATGTCGAATGCGGGTGCGGCACCCCTGGAGCCACACTCGTGCTTCCTAGAAGTAGTTTATGCCGTAAGATTTATGTTTCTCTTTGCTTCATGCTTTCTTTCTTTTGTAAGATGTTACTGCCAATTGTTCTTGTTGGGTTATAAATGGACCATAATTAATTAATTCAATTACTTAATTAGGTAAAATTACATGTAAATCGTGGAGGTACTAACAAATCACCAAATAAACTTAGTGCAGTAGAAAATAAATTAACACGGTGATTTGTTGACGAATGAGAAAAACCTCTTGCAAGGTAAAAACCCTACTGGGTGATTTTTAGGTCACCACTCTCTAGAATCCACTAATCAAGAACAAGCGGTTACAATTATAAGGAATCTTACCACTACCCTAGACTATCCCAAACTATCAACCTACAATTGAACCTTTACACCAATCCCTAATTGGACTTGCTCTTGTAAAAGACTTCTTCCTTTGCACGAATCTCAGTACGTGACTAAATCCAAACAACTGATAGATTGTTGTTGGCTGTGCTGAAGATCTGGAAGCACTTGGTTACAAAACCCTAAAACGCACAAACATAGTAGCTTCTCACAGAGTGTATGAGTTCTTTAATTGAGTCTCTGTGTCTTTGATGACTTTAAAATAAGTCTTTTATATGATCTAGGGTTGTAAAGAGAGAAATCCTAATCATCCAAGTCATCATGGGCTAAATTTCAGATCTGAGATTTCTGAAATTGTAAGTCTCGATAGATCAAGCTTGTGTCAAGCTTCACCAAATTCTCGATAGATGCTAGTATCGAGCCTAGTGTCGAGAATCACTAAAACTGTTTTTCTTCACTTGTTTCTTGGATTAATCTTCATGTCTTTAATGATATCACTTAGAATGTAGACTTCACATACTTCTTAATACATTAAACCTAATTTAAATCTACCAAATTATAAGTAAAGTCTATTTTTTAAAAATGACCAAACTAGCCGATCTGACCAGTTGAACCGAGAATTGGATGCCAGTCCGGTCTGGTAAAACTGCATAAAACCGGTAAAAACTGGGAACCGAAGACAAATCCAATTTTGCCTCCGGTCCAGTTTTTAAAACCATGAGTAAAATACGTTTTGTCAAAGGATAAACCAATACATAGAAAATATGACAGTTCTGTGTCTACTTTACATATTTTACCATTTGCAGGCCTACTATGATGCTCTAAAAGATTGGAATTCCTAGAACTACAAAGTCTCTTCAACGGTCAACTATTACACTTGATTGATTCACAAACCCCACTAGTGTTGATGATTGATAAGGGGCCAACCAAAGGCCTAGGTTTAGGTTTCTGATATTGAACAGTTGAATTTGAATTTATGTTGAATGTTAGATAAGTGAAATGTGGTATCATATTTTGGTTACTTTTTTCGACAAACCTAAGTCCGAAATTTCTCCAAGTCTTTGCAAATTTCTCCAGGTCTTTGCTCACTAGTTTCGTTTCAATTGGGAGTAAAGTAATAATCGAGCTGTCATGAGTGTGGTTCTTTGTCAATTCACATGCTCTTCCCACTATTTTTGTGAAATATGTACGAATTTCACGATTAAGGGCCATTTGGTAAGAGATTTCTAATAACGTTGTTTGTATTTTTTGGAAATAAGTGTGGGTGAAAAAGTGTATGAAAATACGTGTAATGTTGTTTAAACATTGAAAACTGTTGTTTAAACAACAGCAACAAACGGGCCCTAAGTCTTTCATTATAAACCTTAAGTGTGATGAGTCACATTCTTTGTAGTTTTAAGGTGATTTCAAATGAAATTATATACTTATAAACTATATTTCAATTAAACCATAAATTTGTTACACTTAAGTTGGCACTGGAAAATATTTAAACAATACGATATTGTGTAGTTTAAAGTGAAATAATGTTCATTATAATAAGCACATGCTATTTCTCAAGGTAGCAAGCAAATGAAAGCTTTGAATTTGAAACAAACAAGGTAAGGAGAGGTGTATGAAAACAATGGCAACACACATGTTATTTTGTGTTTAAGCATTCTCTATATTAAAATAAGTTTATGACCCCATCAAAAAAAAAAAAAAAAAGTTTATGACTTGAATTGAAATGTTTTTTAAATTATAGATTTTAATTTAAAATCTGTAAAAGTATGTGACTTAATTTATTTATTTTTTTGAGGAACAAGCATGTGATTTAATTTAAAATCATAAATAAACGACAAGATTGAAATATGATTTATCCTAAAATAAATTTTTTTAAAAATTGCTTCTATTTTAAATTTCTTTATAGTTCATAAATAATGAATAATATTCACTAAAAAAAAATAATGTGTAACATAAGATAAGAAGAAGGCGGCTCTCCAAATATATTTTATTCCTAACCTTTTCCCATTTTTTAATTTTGTTCCAACAAGAAAAGGTGCGCAAGAACAAAGAAACAATGGCATTTTAGGTAAGAATCTCAAAGTAGTAATATCATTTCCACACCTCTCTCGAAACCGGTTACCACTCATTTCCACTTTTTCGTTATTTCTCAAACCAACTCTCTCTCTTTCTCGCGCCATGATCGTACTACGTCGCTGCAGTGCCATCAAAGCCACCATAATAACAGCGGTGCCGCCACCCCGCCGATTCTACTCCGACTCTGCCAAGCAGTTCAGCCACAATCCGACTCCGACTACTCCTCCTCCAATTACTACAACCAAAAGCCGCCGCGTCGTTATGGTCCATTGTCTAACTCGGAGACCTCGGGTCCAATCAACCCGGTTCAGTGGTCTTTCATAGGGAACCCGAGCGCTAAAAGGCACGTGTTTGCGCAAAGGATCTCGAAGCTTCTACAAGTCCCTCATATTTCCATTTCTACCCTCTTCCATGAAGACGTCACCCCCTCGCTCTCTTCTCTACAAACAGGTTTCTTCTCAGTTCAAGTGTTTTTTTTTTTTTTTTTTTTTCTTGGTGTGCAGTTGTAAATTAAGTTTGGGACTGAGGGTATTTTGGTCAGTTTGTTTTGGAAAGTCACGGTAATAGATTAGATAGCTGAATGATAACGAAATATCATATTAAAGGACCGGACAGAATAAAAGTCTTTGACTTCTTTTATTAAGGTTATAATAATTAGCCTTATCACCCTGTCTTCACGTGTAATGAAGTTTTTTTATTTGTAAGTTTCTTTTGGGAAAGTTACGGTAATAGATTATGGGCTAGTGACGAAAAATTAAAATTATTTTATTATTTAATTTATTTTTGTTATTATTTATAGGTTTTATTATATTTTTTGAGTACTATTTCAATTAGTTTTTACCTTTATTTATAGTACTTTTAGGAATAATTTTTTAGTTTCAACAAAATAAGCGATATCTAAACACACACTAAATAGCTGAATGATAATGAAATATCATAATAAAGGATCGGACATAATAAAAGTCTTTGACTTTCATTTACTAAGATTATAATTACTAGCCTTTTACACAATCTTCACTTATAATGAGGTTTTTTATTTAATTATAAAAAAAAAACCTTGTATTTTTATTATATATAATTTTTATTTTAAGAATATAATTTATAAGTGAATAAAATAATTTAAAAATCAATAAAAGAGGAACTCTGTCTTTTAAGTAATATTTTAGTAGGAGTTAAAGTTATATTTTTACCGAATTGTCCTTTAATTTTGTTTCTACTTAAATATAGGAGGTTAGAAACATTTTTGAATTAAAATATAAGGATCCCAAATAAGGAAAACTTAAACAATATATAAAAGAAGCCAAAAGATATTTTGAACAAAAGACCGGACAGAAAGGTTTTCCTTGAAAATTTTGAATAACAACAATGTGCAAGCCAGATATTTGACTACTTATTCTCATACAATTAACCCAAATGCCTCAAGTTAGGAATTCAAGAGAATTATTGTCATACAATTAAACCCAGCAACATCAGCCTGATCAGAAATCTGGCTGCTATCAAAATATGAAATATCTTGCCTATACAGGCTATAGGGGCTCGTACGGCCTGTTACAGAAACTGAACCTACTGTAGTCTCAGTGATTTTTTTTCCCATAAATGCATCCATTGATCAGACAAAAAAACAGAAGAACACATTGGGTCATAACATTTAGAGCTCAATCATGAGCATGCCTGATCATTCCCTTTTCCTGTGCATCCATGAGAGACGGCATCAGCTCCTACTTCTTTGGCAATATCCACCATGGCCTATTTTGTGAATATATCATTACAAAGATGTAAGATAAATAAGATCAAATGGAAAAAGAAAGTTCATGGTGGCACTGAAACACACAGCTGATGACCAGAAGCTCAGAAAGGAAAACGCTTCCTCTCCTTGAACAAAATTAATAATTATTTTTCTTTTAGTTAAATAACCCCCAAAAAAAAGTACCAATAGGGTATTTAAACTCCACTCTATCAGAGAAAACAAATGGAAATTAAAACAGATGACAGAAAAATCAAGTACACTTCTAAAATAGCCACAAACAGTTATTAATTTTCCTTGAAAAATCTGCATGTTTCCATATTTAAACCTACTAAACACAACAAACTTCCAAGTAGAAGCTCACATTTGCTATAGCAGGGCGAGCCATCGAGGTTCCCGGCAAATATTTCCTCTCATAAATTGCACCAGCTCTCATGCAAGGAAAAATAAAATCTTGTACAAATTCCTCCTTCAAGTCCTTCACCACTAACTGAGAAGCTCCACTGGCTTTAGCTTTCGCTTCCAAACCTTCCAATTCCCCAACACCCTATAAGTTTAGCATTTCAGATAAGCGCACAATTAATACAAATGCAAGGATACCATCTAAAACTAATTGTACAGGAAGACTAAATAAGTAAAGGAACTTTGAGCAAGTAGATGTTGCTACTTAACATACCCGACCAACATCAGCAGTGAAGAAAACAACATCACAGCCATAGTTCTCCCTGCAAGGGAAAGGTTTGTTAAAAATATGTATCATGGGAAAAACAAATAATTCAAATGCATCAACCAGCACCATGAAATTAACATTAAAAACAGAAAGCAAGCAGAATTCATTCCATTCAAGTGAGGTAATAATTCAACAAAGTCTGCAAAGGAGACAAGTTCAAGCATGGAATTTATTCAGGCACAAAAACTGCTGTTTTATCTATAGTTTAAGAAGACATGTTCAAGCATGAAACATTAAAATCAGAAAGCAGGCAGCATCTATAGTTCGTCACTACCAGAGTAAACAATACTTATAGGTTGCATTTGGGAACTCGGATTTGGATTTGGATTTTAAATTAATAGATTTGAAATCTAAAGATTTTAAATCCATTGATTTTAGGAATTATTTCAAATCCAAACATTTTAAAGATTTAAAATCCTTGGTGGATTTGTCAAATCTAAATCCTTGACAGTTTTTAGACTTTCCAAACAAGTTATTTGGATTTTAATCACCCAAATCCAAATCCAAATCCAAATCCAAATGCTCAAATCATGTCATCCAAACACACTGATAATGAATTCATCTCATCCACTACACAACACAGTTATAGTCAGTTACTACAAATTGCTGCTTTATCTCCTCCAAACTCACTGGCTATCTCTCCTCATAAAATAAATATTTTAAAACTACACAACACAGTTATAGTCAGTTACTACAAAACGTATAACAGGAGGAGTCCAAAAACCAAAAAAAGTAAAAAACAAAAACTCAAATAATCCCCACCAGCCACCACCACCGTTCCTCCACCAACTTCGCCGGCGCTACCTGCAGAAGATCGCCGGTGACATCAACGGCTATCCAC
This sequence comes from Notholithocarpus densiflorus, assembly GCA_030021035.2. Lineage (NCBI taxonomy): Eukaryota > Viridiplantae > Streptophyta > Magnoliopsida > Fagales > Fagaceae > Notholithocarpus > Notholithocarpus densiflorus. The sequence continues at coordinate 282,538 of JARYZH020000229.1, read as the reverse complement.
CACCGCTCCTTGTCTTCAAATTAAATTCGTGTCTAATATTAGTTTTATGACATCTTGTTGGTGGGTATCCAGGACCACCATTCTTCTTCAAATCCATGGCTGGTACCCAGACATGGCGGCTTTGATGGCGTCGCCATCTCTTCCTAGAGGCGCTGAATAAGAGTGGTGGACCGATGGTGATTGATGGGGGATGTGTTGGGTTTTTTTTTTTTTTTTTTTTAAACTCATTTTTGGTAACTGACAACCGGTGGTGATGGGTGGGTGGCCGGCGGGGTTGGCTGGCCGTTGACGATGTCGGATCTTCTCTTGGTGGCGCCTACGAAGGTTGTTGTTGGTGGTGGTGGTGGAGGAGGAATAGTAATGGTGGCTGTGGGGAGATACCTTTGGCATAAGATTGATGTGTCCAAGCCAGTGAAGCCACATAACCCTATATCCTTTTTAGCTTTAGGAATTTCCATCTCTCTGTCACTCTGCAAAACTGCTCGAATAGCTGGAAAAGAATGGCCATGGATCTCGTTTGTTCTAGCTGCCAACTGTCAACAAAACTCGAGTTAATCGCGTTACTTGTACAAAAAAACATTTATTTATAAAGACGCAGATTATAAGTCTATTGACAAAACTTTTAGTGTTATATTTCCTCATGTCACGCACGCTTGCTCTGCCGAAATATATATAGATAACAGAGTCTTGTAATTATTATGTTGAATGAGAATGAAATTCAGTTTTACACATTCTTAATTTTCCTCTCAGTTCTCTCTGATTCTCTGCTTCCATGGAGGTACTAATACGAAGCAATCTTCTAAAGATTCATCTGATTGGGAATGTTTGGGTAGCTCTGATAAAAAAGAGAAAGCAACTAGAGAAGGCTAACTTATTGAAAAGCTATGGCTGGGAATAATTATTGCTACTCTTTTTGTTTACTTCATCTAAATTCAAAGCTAAATGTATTTGACTTTAATTCAAGGTCCAAGATTTATAGCTTAATACGTACCCGAAGTTTGTTTTTCGAAGTTCCTAAGAATCTGAGGCATGCTTCCAATGGCGGCTTCCTTCCACGGCCTCCGTTGGAGGGTTGAGATTCGCTCTCCGCATTCTTACCAAAAATACAACCCATGATAATCGAAGCGAATTGGAGGAGAGAGAAGCCACACACGGGGAGAGGGGAGTTTACGTCTACTTAAAGAGAGCGACGTCTACTTAAAGAGAGCGACAGATAAAAAAAAAAAAAGAGTGAAAAGGCTTCGCATAAATGAGTCTGTGCAACCCATGATAGTTGCAGCAAACAAATTAAAGATAGATAAATCATATAATTGATCAAGGTGATTCATCCAGCCTACCAATGTGCTTAGTTCACATTTTCTTGTGTTTTTGTGTATAAAATAGCACATGATTATTGTTAGAAATTTTAATGAGTGTAGTTCTTATTAGCACTCAAAATACTAAGTGAGATATACAAACAAATGAACATGTCATTTTTTTCCTTTGAATTTTTCCTAATATTTTGAATAGCCATGAGTCCATAACATTCATATAAATTAAATATAAGGATATAACAAAACTAGACTACATCTACAAGATGTAATATTGATAGAAATTAAATAAAACAAAAGCACTATAAGCCTCCTTAAAATAAATTAAAATACAATCAAATTTGAATACTATGGTCAAAAAATAAATTCAAGTTGAAAGAAATCATAAACCATAAGCTATATAAATAGAATTCAAACCAAAGCATAAAATGGTATCTAGTTATTTAATGTAGAACCAAAACATAAATAAAAAAGAAAAGAAAAGAAAAAATTTTATACCTCTCAAGATTCGCTTGACTTCAAATAATTAAAAAAAAAAAAAATAAGTAAGAGGGAGGAGCTAAGCTACTGCCGAAATTAATGAATCTTTTTATTAATTTTTATTTAATTGTCACCTCAAATTTACTTTGTTATTCAATTCAATTTTATTCCAGGCTTTTTTCTTCTTTATTTTTTTTTTGTTGTTGAAGATTTGTATATAGTGGCTTTTTTTTTTTTTATATAATTCCCAATCACAGGTTATCTTTTTTTCATCACTTTGGTTTAATTTAAAGTTGGTTTACTATTTTGTTGTTTGTTGTTTTTAGCGGTGACAATATGAGCTGTTTCACACAACATTTGGATAGTATTTCAAAGAACTATCCGACTTTTTGATTAGTTGCCTAATACAAACAAAAGGTTTATAGATTGCACAAAAATTATTGAAATGATTTTGTAACCTATTTGAATATTATAGCCATACCATTGTATGCAGTGGCGAAGCCATAATTTTAGGTTAGGGGGCAAGATCAAAAGAGAGTAAAATTAATTCAAAAAAGTATTAATTGATATTAATAACAAAATAAATAAACAACTATATACAAATGTAATTGTCATATACAATTAAAATTCGGGTTTGTAAAAAAAAACTTGGGGTTGAGACTAAAAAATGCTGATGAGGAAAGAAAAAATTGTTATACATAACAGAGGTGCTATGAGTAGTTCTAGACCATAAATTATTTCACAATGTTTTTGCCAAAACTTTGACATGGCAAACTGTGAATGATTAACAAAGGTGGTCTCAAATGAAATGGGTCTATGTTGATGTACTAATCTAATATTTGTATTTTTGTGTTTGGTTGCCAAGAAAGTACACGAAGATGCAAAGAAAATCTGAGATTTCTATTTTTATTTTTCATCTTTAAAACTGTGAAATTAAAATTAAAATTATTTTTATTAAAATTGGGGAAAAATGCCAACGTGGAATTTTAAAATATTTATTAAACATTATTTTTATTAATTTATTTGCCACGTCAGTATCAAATGTGCCAATTGTGCACACCGTTAACCACGTATGCATTTTCTGTTACTAAGTTAACGGTAAGGACTAAATTGACTGCAAGTTGAAAATAGCAAGGACCAAATTGACTGCTATCAAAATGTAAAGATCAAATTGACTGTGACCTCAAAATGTAAGGACCAAAATGGTGTTTTCACCTAGATAATTTGATGCGGGTGTTTCTGTAAAATGATTGTGTAAAATGAAAAGAGTAAGTTGTTATATTAAGATAGGCGGAAATTTTTAAACGTGCTAATATTGTTGCTCTAAGAAAAAGAATGGCTGCACAAACCTGAGACAGCACCCTGACCTCAAACATTCTCTAGCAGTAGTACTAGTAGTACTAAAATGCAGTAAAAAGTTTATTTGCTCATTTGACACTAAATAATATATTTTTTACTGGTTATATCTTATATGTATTAGCTTGTCAGGAAGAAGACAATTTTACCTTCAAACAGCAACACCTTTATTACATAATGGATCTCACTTAATTGTACATTTTTTTCCACTATACTTGCCAACACTTTTTTTTTTTGGGTAAATGACGCTTGGAATTAACTAAGAAACAAGAAGCCTATTACAACAAACAAGGCCAGCTTTATCTCTAGCCAGCATCTCAGCCACCACATCTGGTGGGTTAAACAAAAAAAGAAAACCCATTACATCAAGTTTAGCACCCATCCTTGTTAGGCGGTCAGCATAGCCATTTGCCTCCCTGAACACGTGCGCCACCAAGGAGTTAGGGAATGTCTGAATCAGGTTCTTACATTTAGTTAAGAGAGGTTCAAGCGATTGACCACTGAAGGTCTTAAAACAAGTTGTACAATAAACTCAACATCCATTTCAATACAAATGTTTTCAATCCCCATTTGCTTTGCCATGGTGAGCCCGTCCTTTAGTGCCCAAAGTTCTGCCGCGGTGCTCGATGTACTGCCTAGCTTCCTCGCAAAACCACCTAACCAATCACCATTGTTGCTTCTCAAAACACCACCTCCACCCACCTTGATCGGGTTCCCATACATTGTCCCGTCTGTATTGAGTTTTACCCAACCCGTGGTAGGCTTGGTCCATTTCATTTGAACTTGCCGACACTTTTATTACATAATGCCCTCTGTTAATGCCTCACCATTAATATTATCTGGCATCCCTTAAAAATAAAAATGAATCTCACCTCTTAGATATTTCACCAATAAATGTTAATGCCTCACCATTTTTTTTTGGGGCAGAACATTAATGCTTCACCGTTAATAGCCTTTATTTTAGTGGTTGTGTTTTTTTTGGAGACACTAGTGGTTGTGTTGATTTAGTAGTTGACATGGGTTTAAATTTTGACCTATAGTTATTGATATAATATAGCATTATAAAGGATTGTGTATAGAATAACGTGAATAGAATAAATAAATTGATCTATGGAAAGAATAAATCCAAATATTTATATATTTATAATATTAATTAAATGTTTATAATATTTATGATGTTTTTGATTGACCATGGTAAACCTTAATCGGACCAAAAAACATAGAACATCTCTCTTTTTTTGTTCTTTATCCAATTTTATTTTTAAAACCATGATAAATCTCTTTAAAAAATATAATTTGTAAATCATGGGAAAGTCATCTACAATATATAAACCCACAATCACACTTTTACTGCTTATAACTTGCCACGTCGGCGAGTTGTGACACAAATTGTGTCATTTTATATGTTTCTAACATTATTCCATATAACCTATCCCAATTCATTATTCAATAAATGTTTCTTCAAAATGTCTCTTACTGCTGCTAACTCGTGTGGTTTTTTTTTTTTGGTTTTCCCTTCAGCTCAATCTGATCACGTGGATCCCTCTTAGGCTTTTACCACTTTCAAAATGTCTCTACAGCTTCAGCCATGGGTTTGAAAGTAAAAAAAAAAAAAAAAAAAGACGTTTCATTATTTCTTTGGTGGAACATGTATAGTGATACAGACGTTCAAATGTTGTCGTCTTGAATATATAATTACAAAGATGTAAGATAAGATCAGAAGGAAAAAGAAATTTCTTGATGCCATTAAAACACACAGCTGATGACGAGAAGCTCAAAAAGGAAAACGCTTCCTTGAACAAAATTAATATCCATTTTTCTTTTAGTTAAATAACCCCAAAAAAGAGTACCAATAGTGTATTTAAGGGGTTAATAGTGTATTTAAGGGGTTGTTTGGATTTGCTGTTTTCATAACTCATAACTCAAAAATGGTGAAACCCATGATGGAAACAAGTTATGAAGCTTGTTTGGATTTTGTTTCCAGTTATTGTTTCTATCACTCAATTCTTTGATTTTTGAGTGATGAGTTATAACTGTTCTTAGTTTCCATGACTCTGTTTTCAATGGCATTTTCGTAATTAAACACACACTAGGGACCCACCAGCCGCAACTTTTGACTCACTTTTTTTTTTCTCTGTTCTTCAGTTCGTTCTTTTTTTCTTTTCTTTTTTTCTCCCTTTTCGCCTTTCTCGTCTCAGTTCGTTCCTTTGGGTTTCTGGGTTTGGTTGCAAACAATCAACCCCACTTCGTTGGTTACAGCCACACTTCTCAATCATAAAAAAAAAAAAAAAAAAAAAAAAAAAAAACCCACACTTCTCAAACAATCTCCCAAAAAAAAAAACCCAGATTTCTCAATCATAAAAAAAGAAAAAAAGAAAAGAAAAAGCAAACTCAAATCCATCAGCCACACTTCGTCAGTTACAGCCGCACTTCAGCAGCAACACCACAAACCCATCGCACCACCAAACCCACCAATCAACGGCCATTGTGGAAAGCCATCCACCACCGTCAATGAACAAGTCGTCTCGAACCCAGTCCACCGATCTATGCATGAGAGAGAACAAATAAAAATAAAAAAATAAAAAAAAATCCTAAAGACGAAGGAAAAAAAAAGGATGGCTTTCCAAACGAAAAGTAGAGAAAAGTTCAGGGTAGGCAGAGAAAGACGAAGGGAAAAAAGAAAAAGAAAAAGAAAAGAAAAATGAGAGGCAGAGAAAGATGTAAGAGTCAGGGTGAAAAAGGAAAAAAAAAAAAAGGAGAGAAAAGTCTTCTTTGGGTCAGTGTGTGGGTCCCATAAAAATGTTGAAATATTTGAGTGATGAAAACTGAAAACAGTGTCCAAACAGGTGGGGTGTAGGGAGTTAGAGTATTTTAAGTGATGAGTGATGCATAATGAGTGATGAAACAAAAAAAATCCAAACAGGGCCTAAATTCCCCTCTATCAGAGAACAAATATAACTATGAGCATATAGATGTTGCTACTTAACATACCTGACCAACATCAGCAGTGAAGCAAACAACATCACAGCCATAGTTCTTCCTGCATGGGAAAGGTAGTTAAAAAATATATCATGGGAAAAAAAAAGTTCAAATTCATTAACCAGCACCTGAAACATTAAAAACAGAAAGCAAGCAGCATTCATTCCATTCAAGTAAGGTAATAATTCAACAAAGTACGCAAAGGAGACAATTTCAAGCATGGAGCAAATATTTAATCAGGCACAAAAACTGCTGTTTTATCTATAGTTCAAGAAGAAATGTTCAAGCATGAAACATTAAAAACAGAAAACAGGCAGCATATATAGCTCATCACTACCAGCATAAACAGCAGAATACTTATAATGAATTCATCTCAATCACTACATAACACAGTTAGTCAGTTACTACAAACTACTGTTTTATCTCCCTCAAACTCACTGGCTATCTCTCCTCATAAAATAAATATTTTAAAACTACTAATCATGGATTGCCATCAAAGAGAGCACGAGTCTAATTCCATATTCTAATCACTTGTATTCCAAACATACCAATCTAAGAGTGAAGAACCCTGAATACTTGCACAGTGGAAACACAATTAAGGGGAATTTTCCAAGCTACAAAACAGGGGACTACAAAACATATAACACATCAGTCATAGTCCCACAGCAGAGGTATGTCTCCTCTTATAGAACAAAGTTTCTCTCCAAATTAGTTTGGAGATAAACTTTTCAAACTTCTTATATATCTTTTTTTTGGGAATGAATTTTGAGAATCTAACCGTTGAATTTCATATTCCTTATATTCTTAATATGCATATCAAATTTCATTCAAATCGGATGTTATTTACTATTCGATCAATAAATTTATTTTTTATACACAATTTTAGATCACAAAAACTTGAAATTTTAACATTTGTTTGATGACATAACAATTGATCTTTGATCTTCTTGAAATTTGCAAGCATAAAAGATATAATAAGAATATGCAATCCAACGGTTAGATTTTTAAAATTCACATTCAATATAAAAATATATAAGGAGTTTGTAAGATTTCTCTCCAAACTAGTTTGAAGAGAAACTTTGTTCTCTACCATGCAAAACTTCTTGAGTAACTGCATCTCAAGGGCAAATCATTAGGGTTACAAACATAGAGGCTAGTCAAAGTAAAATCTTGAACGGTGGTCAAATATTAAGGTACATGACATTCAATTAACTTAGGAGATATAATATCAGGTTAACTGATTGACTTCTCTAACCTAAAAATTTCTTGGGCTATCTACCAAACAAAGACAATTGCAGAGACATTCAATATAAAGATATATAAAGAGTTTGTAGGATTTCTCTCCAAACTAGTTTAGAGGGAAACTTTGTTCTCTACTCTGCAAAACTTCTTGAGTAATTGCATCTCAAGGGCAAATCATTAGGGTTTGGAGAGAAACTTTGTTCTCTACTCTGCAAAACTTCTTGAGTAACTGCATCTCAAGGGCAAATCATTAGGTTCCAAACATAGAGGCTAGTCAAAGTAAAATCTTAAACGGTGATCAAATATTAAGGTTAACTAATTGACTTCTCTAACCAGAAAATTTCTTGGGCTATCTACCAAACAAAGACAATTGCAGAAACAAGTATTCCAAAACAAACTCACCTTAAACTTAGTTACACTGCCATCATTACTAATAGTTGCAACAGCATGGCCATGGATCTCGCTAGTTTGAGCTTCCAACTGTCAACAAACTCAAGTTAATTGCATTATTTATACAACAAACATTTATTTATAAAAGACGCAGATTATAGAGTTGCGCTTCTCTAGAGAAGATGAGACGCTAAAAATGAAAGTGTTCCCAACACATACCGAAAATGAAGCGGACCATTAATTACTAGTTCGAACACCAGGAGCGGTCTGATCAAATAAGGGATCAGAAAAAGAGTGGTCCGATCACTTCTTTATAAACATGAAACAAAAGCAAATCAAACTCTCATAGTTCGGAGCCCATCTCCAACTACTTCGTAGTAAAATTTTGATCCCCAAAACTCCTTTTTATTTACAGATGCTCATTTTAAACTCAAAACACCATTTTCTCAAAACATAATTTTAACAGCTTATACAACCGCGCCCTTAGTTTTATCTTTTCTTATTTCAAGCTTTCTCTGCATAAGATTTATTGCTTTAGAGCATTCACATCAAAGATGTGAAAAATGCTAAAAACTCATTTTAGCATCTCAATCCGCAAAATATGCATCACAACAAAGCTGCTATTCTTAAAATATTTACCATCTCAGCTACAGTAGACTGTCATTTATGACAGTATACTATAACTCAAATCTTATAAAAAAAATAAAATTTTATTACTTCTCTCATCTCTCTCACTGTACTTTTCTTTCTTTTCTTCTTTCTTTTTCTCTCACCGGTGTCACTTCTTCTCTCATTTCTTCTTTCCTTTTCTCTCACTGGTCTCACTTCTTTTCTCTTTTCTTCTTTCTTTCTCTGTTCTTCTTTCACCAGCATCCACAACTGAAAACCATGGTGGTAGTGGTGGTGTTGAAATTTGTTTTTTCGGTGGTGGTGGTCTTGGTGGATTGTTTGGGTTTTTTTTGTTTGGAGGTAGCTTGTGATTCTGATGTTGGTTGTTTTGGCTGGTGGTGTTGGTTTATTTTAATGGGTTTTGTGGTGGGTTGTTGATGACGGTGGTTGTTGCGGTGGTGGTGGTTTTGTTTTGGGTTTTTTTGCCGTGGGTTGTGGCTGCCACAATGGTGGTGGTGGTGGCTGATGGTGGTTGTTTTGGGTTTTTTGCGGTGGGTTGTGGCTGCCACGGTGGTGCTGGTGGTGGTTCCAGTTTGTGGGTTTTTGGTGGTCCGGTTTGTGTTTTTTTTTCCTCTAGTGGTGGTGGCCGGTTGCAGGGGTTGGTGGCAATGGATGTGGGTTCTGATCGGAGTTATGTAGCTAGTGGGTTGTGGTGGATGGTGGGTTGTTTTTTTTTTTTAGGTGGTGGTGGCTGGCGGTGGCTAGTGGTGGGTGTGGCCGTGGGTTTGCTGGGTTGAGGGATGAGAAAGAAAGATGAGACGTGAGTGGATTGGTTCAGGAGGAGAGAGACATAATATTTAAATGAAACGGTAAAAAAAATAAAATTGTACTGTAGAATGAGGTGTTAAATGCTATATAAAGTAAAATTCTAAAATTTTTAAAACCCTTTGTAAGAATGCTATTTATACCTGGAGTGGGGCTTTTCTGAAGAGTCTTAAGCAAGGTTCCTTTCTCGGCCTCGAATTCCGGGGAGAGTCGGTCGTCGAAGACGTGCTGCAAATGCATCCCATGATGTTATTAGCAAATTTGGAGATTTCTAGCGCTTGGGAAGAACTAAACGCATTCGGTTGGGAGAAATGACAAAAGTTTATAAGGTTGTTTTTAGGGGTTGGGCTTGTGTCTGATGCAGACACGTGTCCAAACTGGACACGTGTCCGTATCTTAGCATGTCCTGTGATCCAACAAGCTTTTCCTTTTTATAGAGTTTAACCTGTCTGCTCCTTTTTTCCTTTTTGATGGGAACCTGTCTGCTCCTAATCTAATGACAACTCTATCGTTAGATCAAATTGTATATCAAGACACGGTTTTTAGGGTAGGAAAAGATTGAAAGTTATCGAGAAGAGAGAGAAAGGTTTTTTTTAAAGAAAATTAAAAAAAAAAAGTAAAAAAAGTAAGAGAGAGAGTGATGTTTAGAGTCCGATGGCAATGAGACTACCAATAATAGACGCCACATTTTTAAAACAAAAGTAAGTCAGTAATCTATATGAAAACAACTCACAACGTAGTGAGTGGTGGACTGTCTCTCCTACGGTGGACCGATGGTGGTGCAAGGTGGCATTGCAATTTGACTGGAACTGAAGCCGCTAACGACGGGGCCACGCTCAACGAGTTGCCGCTGCCTTTTTCGGTGAGTACCATTGATGTTCAAAGAGATGCCGCCGCCGTTCAGGGTCGCCGGATCTCCAATCTGGGCGTGTACCGGACGAAATTCCGCCATACCAGCCGAGATTTGAATTCCGGACCAGAATAAAATATGCTTATTTCCAAGCAGTTCGTAAGACAGAGAGGTGAGAAGAAGAAGAAGAAAAATAGACGAGAGAGCACAGAGAACAGAGCACAAAGCCACTGAAGCCATACGCTGAGAATGTGAATGCGGAGAGGAAAAGAGAGTGCTCAAGCTTAGGTAAGAAATTGAGTAGGTGGGTTTGGGAAATGTGAAAAGTGAGTGGAAGGAAACTTCTAAGAAATTTCTTAAATGTACAATTACCTAACTTGTTTGTTTTATTTAAAAAAAAAAAAAAAACCATTAATAATTGTTTTGACAATACTGAAATTTTAGGCTTAGTTAGATAACGGTATTTAAATAATGAAAATTGTTGTTTATGCACTATAATATGTATTTTTACACATTTTTTTATTCATACATATTTTCACAAAACTTAAATAACGTTACTAATAATCTCTTACCAAATAGACTCGTAATATCTGAAAAAACCTTTCTCTAGAATGCAGAGCCAATTTTTTTAATTTGTATTACTAAGGGAGTTTTTAGAAAATAAGGTTAAAACTATAGCTATATATAAGCTAATTAAATTTAGCCTATAACTATAGATATTTTTAAAGGACTTCTTAGTATATTCAAGTAAAGAAAAATTGACGACACACTTGAGATAAGAGCCTAAGAAATCTCATCCTTTATTGAATTTATAAGCTTTATAAGATATTAAAAAAAAATTATGTGAGCATTTTGGCATTAGTGAGACTATCTAAATATCCTATGAGTTTTATAATGTAAATGAAAGAAAAGTTTAGGCTTAAATATTTGGAAACAGGGTGGTTTTAAAAACTGAAACGGTGACGGAACTGGAAAAGATAATGATTCTCGGTTTTTTGGTCCAACCGGAATTAAATCGGTAGTCGAAACGGTGATGTCATAAATAATTTAATTAATTATTTTAAAATTATAAAATAAATAAGAACTCGTCAAATATACCCAAACAAATATTTAAAAAAAAAAATTATAAAGGAGTTTTCATGCCTTATATTAGATGGGAAAGGGAAAGAAAGTATAAATAATCAAAATTAACATTACAAAAATAATATCAATGTTATATCTTTTTTGTTTTCTTTATCATTTTTTTAACAACAGTATTAAGAATAAGTAATTTAATTGGACTTTAAAGATCTATTCCAAATAAAAGGGTGTTTAATTAGATGATAGTAGCCTAAATGTTAAAATACAAATCATTCTTTTATTGTTTAAAAACTATGTTACGTTTTTCTCAACAAAAAAAAAAAAACCAACTTTGTTATGTATTTGTATTCCTTTATTAATCAATATTAAGTTATTAACATAAAGTTATCCAGCAAAAAAAGAAGTAACACAAATGTAAAATACACACTCCCAAAGTACCCAACCCAATTCCCAAGTGCCAATTGCCAAGCATTTATGCTTTCATTGGAGAAATTATAAGGTCCTCGTGGACAAGTGACGTGGAATACTACTCTTACTAATTTGAAATTATTAAGTTAGAAATTTTTTTAAAATAGAAACTGATTACCGATTTAACAATTTTTAACAAGTGAAAGTCTTTTAGTAGAATGGTGGACAAGTAACGTAGTCCACCATAAGAACCTTACAATTTACTTGTCCACCATAAGAACCTTACAATTTCTCCTATCATTGATATCATGCGTGGCTTTTGAGTTTTTCAATAGTTCTCAGTTCTGTGGGTTAGTTTTCCACAAGTGCAAGTACAGTACCAAGACCCAAGTATTCACAGCCTTCTTTTTCTTCCCTCAAAACTCCATTTTTGTTTCTCTGTATCTCTCAAGTTGAAAGTTGAAAGCTTTGCACAAATATTTCTCAGTCAAAGACATTAGATCCGAGTTCCAATTGTTAAACTAGATGATGCTAACGGTGTCGTTTCCCTCAAAGCTAATGCTAGTGATGTAAAACGCACAGTTTCATTAAAAGAACTATGATACACTGAACTGATGCAAAACACGCAAGGCTTGTGTTATGCATCTAAGCGATGTCGCTTCAGGCTTTATATTATTACTGTTAGTATATCAACTAGTTCAGTTTGTTAGTTTACGCGGAATTGCAGTTAAGAAGTTGTTGAGCATTTTCGAATTTTCAGGGATCAGCTAAGAGGGATCAATTAAGCTTAATCCCTTAGTTAATTATGTATAAATTCTCACTGTATCTATGCTATTCATTCAAGCAAGGTTCAATAGAATTTTTCAAATTCAGCCTTAAGTGCTTCAAATTCAGCCTCGTCAATGGCTCCAACAACTTCGTCTATGAACTTGACAAATCAATCATTATTGCTGCTGCCAAATATGTCAAATATGATGACTGTTAAGCTTGACAACACAAATTATATCGTGTGGAAGCACTAGGTTACCATGGTGTTGGAAACCTATTCGATGATTGAGCTTTTGGATGAGCATCAATTAGTTCCTGACAAGTTTTTGAAGGATCTTTCAGGAAATATTACTACTATAATGAATTCAGATTATTTGATTTGGAGCTCCAAAGAGAGAGCATTACTCACTTTCACGAGTTCTACTTTGTCTCCCTCAATTTTGGCCTTAACAGTTGGATGTACTTCAGCTACTGATGTGTGGAAAGTCTTGGAAAACAGGTTCTCATCCATTTCTAGATCACATGTGATGAATCTGAAAGGTGAATTGCACAATATGAAGAAAGGTTCTAATTCTGTAGATGTGTATTTGCGGAAAATCAAAGTTGTAAGAGACAAACTTCTAGCTGTTGGAGTGTTCTTGGATGATGAGGAACTGCTCCACATTGCAATCAAAGGTTTGCCAAAAGAGTACAATACATTTAGATCTACAATTCGTACTAGGAGTACGCAGATAAGCTTTGATGAACTTGCCACAATGCTTAATGCTGAAGAAGAGTCACTGAATGAAGGCTTAGAGATTAAAGATCCTACCTTTGCTATGGTTGTGAGTTCTAATCAAAGGTCTAGCAACAATAACAGTTACAATTAATCCTACAACCAGTCCTACAACAGAGGCAGAGGGAGGAACAACAATAGCATTAAAGGAGGTAGAGGAAGAAAATCACTTTCTCAATCAAACCAGTTTGCTCAGAGTCAAGGTTCTGGTTCAAGGCCTGAAAGACCTACATGTCAGATTTGTGGAAAACTTGGTCACTTTGCCATTAATTGCTATCATCGTATGGACTATGCATATCAAGGCAAGCATCCTCCTACAAAACTTGCAGCAATGGCAAAAACATTTAATGCTTGCATCACTTAGGATCAACAATGGCAACAGCAACCACTAATCATGTGACTGCAAGCCTCAATCACCTCACTGTAGGTAATGGTTAGAATCTTCCTATTACTCACATAGGTAACTCTCTAATCTCTTCTCCTAATTCCAATCTTCATCTTAAAAATGTTTAAAGATTTCCTTCCATAGCTTCAAATCTTGCTTCTGTTCACAAGATTTGCCATGACAATCACTGTTGGTGCTATTTTGATGAGAATATTCTCTCTATTTAGGCTTTGGCCACGAGGAAGGTTCTATACTAGGGCAAGAGTGAAGGGGGTGTATACCCTATCTATCCTCACAAGGCCACTGAACTTTCTTTTTCTCCCAAGATCTGCACCAGTGTTGTTGCTATTCCTAAGTCTAGTTGTCTCTTTGGCACATGCAACTTGGTCATCCTAATGATCAAGTACTCAATACTTTGTTTCCTAAGTCTCATTGTTTAGGTTCTAATAAGTGTACTTCTGTTCATTCATGTACACATTGCTTGCATGGTAAAATGCATAGGCTGCCCTTTCCTAAATCTCAATTTTCTGCACAATCTCCATTTGAACCTGTTCACACTGGCCTTTGGGGTCCAAAACCTATAAAATCTGTCAATCGATTTAGATGTTATGTGTTTTTCATTGATCATTTTACTCGTTTTACTTGGCTTTATCTTCTTGTCAATAAATCTGATGTGTTTGATAAATTCTTGCAATTTAAAGCTATGGTTGAAACACAATTTTCTGTTAAAATCAAGACATTAAGGTCTGATGGTGGGGGTGAGTACACATCTGCAGCTTTTAAGTCTTTCTTGTCTAGTAATGGCATTTCTCATCAGATTTCATGCCTTTAGACCCCTCAACAAAATGGCTTAGTTGAGAGGAAACACAAACATATAATTAAGACTACTATCACTCTTCTTTCCCAAGCTTCAGTTCCTTCTTCCAATTGGTCTTATGCTGCACAAACAGCTGTTACTCTTATTAACCTTTTACCCATTTCTGTTCTTCATTTTTAGCCCTCCTAGTTCAAATTGTATCGTTCACATCCTGATTTATCTCAACTTAGAGTCTTTGGTTGTGCTTGCTATCGATATCTTAGACCATGCAACACTCATAAATTAGAACATAGAACCAAAGAATGCTTATTTCTTGGCTATTCTCCCACTTCCAAAGGCTATCTTTGCTTAGATATTCCCACTAGTCATATCTATACTTCCAGACATGTCCTTTTCAATGAGTCTTTATTCCCTTATTTTACACATGCTCATTTTGCTGGTTCTCCTTTTTCTTCATTTTCTTCATCTACTGATTCTTTGTGGTTGTCCAACCTTTTATATCTTCATTCCACCAATCAACCCTCTATTCTTGGGGCTTATTCCCCCCTTATTTTCAATAAGTCTTTATTCCCTTATTCTACACATACTCATTCTGCTGGTTCTCCTTCTTCTTCATTTTCTTCATCTATTGATTCTTTGTGGTTGTCCAACCTCTTATATCTTCATTCCACTAATCAACCCTCTATTCTTAGGGCTTATTCCCCCTCTGCTCTTATCTCTAGTCCCTCATTAGTTCAGTCCACTTCTAATTCTAATACTCCTGCCACTATCAATCCTGATACTCATGCGACTTCCAATCTTGATATTCTTGCCCCACTTGTTCTTCCATCATCTCTCTCAGAAGCTAATACATCATCTAGTCTTGTTGCTCCATCTGCCCCTATCACTAGTTCATCTATACCTGTTGTCCAACTTTTAATTGTGGACACAACGAAATGTGAAGTCGCCACTTAGTTTTGCAATGGCCTAGGAACCATGAATACAGCGTCCTTTCAAGGAAGGAACATTTGATCTTACTACTAGAGATATGGATTCGGAGTTAAGGTACGGTCTAGAGAATGTGTTAGGCACCCAAAACCACCCAACCTTAAGGCTGGCTTCCTTTCATTGTGTCTTATGTCTTAATCCTATTAAAGACAGCAAGAGCCTTACTTTTCCCAATCGACTTGAGATATGTTGGACATACTTGTTTCATGTGTCCAAACCCGTGACATCCGAAGCACTTTGGTTCGAAGGGAACAGTGTATTGACCGCCATCCTTGGCATCCTTCTTCCTTTTGTCTTGGCTTTTTAATTGTGAAGAACTGGATTGCTTGCGGTCCTTAGCAAAACCTTTCACATTGGCATTCTTCATGAACTTCTTGAACTGCCTAGTGATGTAGAACTTCATCTTGGAATCTTCATCACTTGAAGACTCATCAGTCTCATTACTTTTGGCCTTCAGTGCCATGCTCTTACTTTTGCTTCCTTTTCCAAGTCTAGTCAAACCTAATTCATAGGTTTACAAGTTGCCAATCAGCTCCGTCAAAGGAATTTTGTCAATGTCCTTTGATTCTTCAATGGCAGTGATCTTGGCATGGAATCTCTTAAGTAGAGATCTAAGCACATTTCTTACAATCTTGGGTTCGGGAATTTGTTCTCCAAGATTGAAGGCTAAGTTGACTATGTCCTTCAGCTTGGCATAGAATTCATCAAACGACTCATCCTCCTCTATCTTAATCTCTTTAAAGCTTGTAGTAAGCCTTTAGAGCTTAGAATCCTTGACGACTTTAGTTCTTTCATAGGTAGTTTGAAGAATGGTCCATGCTTCCTTAGCAGTTTCAGTTGAGGATATTTTCTTGAACTCCTCATTGGTCACCGCACTGAATAGGGCATTTAATGCTCTGCTGTTAAAGTTTGCCGCTTTGATCTTGGCTTCATCCTAATCAGCCGGCGCTTTCTTTAGCTTCACCCACCCAATTTCCATAGCTTGCCAAACCTTCTCATCTAAAGACTGTAATAAATCTCTCATGTGTACTTTTTAGTATGCATAGTTAGTGCCATCAAATAAATGAGGTATAATAAGAGATTGTCCTATATCCATGACAAACAGGGGTCAATGGATCACACAGTAAAGATTAAACCTAATTAGAGTGTGCCCGCTCTGATACCACTTGTTGGGTTAAAATGAATTTACCCCTTTGCAAATTAATTAATTACCCAAGTTAATTAATTAGTCAAATTACATGCAATGGCGTGGTAGTACAAACAAATCACCAATTATAGTAAATGCAGCGGAAAATAAATTTGACACAGGTGATTTGTTTACGAATGGAGAAAACCATCGAGGCAAAACCCCACCGGGTGAATTTAAGGTCACCACTCCCGAGAATTCATTAATATCAATCACAAGCGGTTACAAGTATAAAGAATTTTACCCAACCCTTTGGCCTATCCCGAAATACCAACCTACAGTTGAACCCTTACCCTAATACCCAATTGGACTTGTATTGTAGCGGCAATCTCTCCGTTCAATGCACGAATCCCAGTACGTGACTAACCAATGATGCATAGATCGCAGTACGTGACTAACTCCACCAACTTGAAGAAGATGTTGGCTGCAAAGTTCTTCAGTTCTGATAGGCCAAAAACGAATTGACCCATTGTGATGAATTAATTGATTAATTAGCCAAGTTTATTAATTAATCAAATTAACATGCAAACGCATGGTAGCACAAACAAATCACCAATAAACTAAGTATGCAGTGGAAAATAAATTGACACGGCGATTTGTTTACGAATGGAGAAAACCAACATGGCAAAAACCCCACCGGGTGATTTTAAGGTCACCACTCCTGAAATTCCACTATTATCACAACAAGCGGTTACAAATAAAGGAATCCCAGTACCTTATACCAACCTACAGTTGAACCCTTACCCCAATACCCAATTGGACTTGTTCTGTAGTGACAATTTCTCCTTTTGATGCACGGCTCCCCATACGTGACTAACCAATTGCGCGAATCCTAGTACGCGACTTCAATCACCAACTAGAGAAGGTTGTTGGTTGCAAAGTTCTTCAGTTCATCCATGATGAAGATCAAGAAGATGCTTGGTCACAAAACCCTAGGGTGCACAAACACAGCAACTTCTTCACAAGAACAATGAACTAGGGCAAATTCTGTCTCCGGTCACAATTTGCTTGAACAAACTTTGCTCAACACTTGTGCAACTTGTGTCACCTTTGACGGCCCTTAAAATAATCCTTTTATATGTGTAGGGTTGTGAGAAAAGAAAGCCCAAACACATAATCACGGATTAGAGTCAAAACAGAACTGAAAATATGTTTTTCATAAACCTCGACAGATGCCTATCTGTCGAGTTGCTGTCAAGCAGCTGTCGAGCCACGGGGCTGGAACAGCTTCTTAAGCTCGATAGATGATAGCTGTCGAGCTTTAATGAACTTGCACTTTTCAGCTTGAATCTTGGACAGACTTGCATGGCTTTAACACTTGATCTTGAAACATAGTTTCTCAAAGTATTAAACACATTCTAGATCTACCTAAATACAAGTAAAGTGTGTTTTGTCAAAAGATTAGCCAATTATATAAAATAGTGACATATGTTCCTAACAAGTGAATCACATATGTCCTAACAAGTTCATCAATAATGAAGATCAGGAAGCTCCTTGGTCACAAAACCCTTGACGTAAAAGACGCAGTAGCTTTTACAAAGAGAATAATGAACTAGAACAATTTCTACATGAATTATCTACGCATCACCTTATGACGGCCCTTAAAATAATCCTTATATATGTCTAGGATTTTGAGAAAAGAAACCCTACACAAATACATAGGAGTATGCGTGTAATCAGATCTGAAAAATCTGATTTCATAATTCTCGATAGATACAGCTTATGTCGAGCTTGTGTCGAGCTTCTATCGAGCTTTAACATTAAATCTCGATAGAAAGGATTCTGTCGAGACTTCTGTCGAGTTTTAATGAATAACACTTCCTTCACTTGTTTCTTGGTCAAACTTGCATGGCTTCAATACTTAATTTGAACACTTGTTTCTTGAAGTACTAAACCCATCCTAGATCTACCTAATTACAAGTAAAATGCGTTTTGTCAAAAGATTGGTCAATTACATAAAAATGTCCCTAACAGTATTAAAGCAAGAAAATAAAGGAAATCATAATCTAGCATATTGAAGACAAACAAACATATCAACAGAGAAATAGAGGCTTAAAAGCATAAAAAAGTGAATAAAACAGAGACATATTATGTATAATAAACAAGCGAAAGAGGCAAAAAAACTCAGATTTAGAGTTTTTGGGCACGAGTATGAGTGTGCATACATAGGCTTGCGTACGCAGGCTAGTTGTATGCATACGCATACTTCGAGCCTGCGTACACATGCAAGAAGCATGTGTACGCAGACACACCCTAAACCCTAACCCAGAAGCAGAAATGTTGAAAAACATTTCAAACAGTAAATCTAACAACCTAATGATGTGCATTGATAATAGCTTAATTTTGCATATTTATATCATTATTAGAAAGCATTATCATACTTATTTTGAGTTAATTCATGCATTTTATATTTGGTTTTGGAATAATGCTGAATAATCAATTTTGTGCTTAATTGAATTTTATTGCGTGAATTTGTTTGTTGTAGGAGAATGGAATTAAATAAGTGAATTTGTGCAAAGAATAAAGCTAATGGACTTTACCTTTACAAGGGCCATGATGAAGTTAAAGAAGGCCAACCCAATTAAAATTAAGTCCAATTGGAGCAAGGAATCAAAGGAAATTTGCACCAAATCTAAGTCCAATTCGGATTAGGATTCTAGCCTGCACATCAGTTAGTATTTTTGGCATAACTTTCGGCTCAGATATCCAATCGAGATGATTCAAGTTGGGCTGGAAAGTTAACTTAAAGGGCTACAACTTTGTAGTTTCAAAAGTCCGAATTCTGAAGTTAAATGGGCCAAAATTTTCAGTTAAGTAAAGCCTAAAAATCTGGGATGTTCTCCAAACCGGAATTCAACTTGTAATAGGATTCCTTGACTTATTTAAAGACTTTTTAGGGCAAAATTCAGAGGAGGCTAGTGCTAGGGCTGGGGCCTGAACATAGAGAGCGCGACTACCTCTTTGGTTTTCTTCCATGACAGTTAGTTTTATTTTATTTTATTTGTTTAGTTTAATGTTTAGTATTTTATTTTTGTGTTTTCTTTCAATTACTATGAATAGCTAAATTTATAATTAGGGTTGAGGATGAAACCTTGTTAAGGATTATCAGTAATGTTTATGTGATTTGATTTTTCCCACAATAGTTGTTCTCTAATGATTTAAATTGTTCTTGCTTCATATCAATTGACTAAGATGGGATTCTAGATATGAGTTCAATCATGTTTTTCTCATGATTTAGGATTTGTCTTAATTAATTGAATGCTTGGTTTAGTATTTCTTGATTTTAAAATTAGATATCTCTTGTGATTTGTTTGGCTACGGATACAGTTGATAATTTGATTTTATACTTAAGAAGCGAAGAAGAACATGCTTTTGATTTTTAAAACAAGGATTTTAATGAGAATATTTTCCATGGTAGCAAGATTGATTTCTAGATTATCATGTAGTGGTTGGGAAAAATTAATGATCATAAATATATGCTGATATGAATTAACAAGGCGGATTCCAAAACTTTAATTCCTTTCTCTAGATTGTTTACATCTCTTTACTACTTTATATTATATCTTTTCTTAGTTTAATTATTTGCTTAGTATATTTAATTTCAAACAGCCAATTTTTAATTAAACTAGATTAGGATTAATTTGGTTAAGATTTGATTAATTTTCTTGCATTCATTCAAGTTCCTGTGGGTTCGACCTCGTTCTTGTCAAACTATACTTCGGTACGGTTCGTACACTTGCGAGTACTTTAAAATTTCACAAAACCTAACATGCTTAAAAATATAAGGAAAGCATAAAGCTAATCTAAACAAACATATTAAAGAAAAAACAAAGCAAAAACATAGATTAAGATGAATTAAAAAGGAATAAATGAAAAAGAAAAGTTTAGAACTTAATACCTCAAACAAGTAGCTTTGTAAGCTTGATTTTGATTGTTCCTCTCAGTCAAATCTATTCACAAATTAATAAAAATGTGATTAGTAATTTTTAAATTCGAAGATCAAGGTTAGAAAAGGCCTTAATAAAATAAAACTGACTTGAGGATGTTTTGTGAAAACTTCCTCTTTGATTCACTGTTGCTAGTGAATCTTAGGTTTTTTCTTAGGATTTTCTGTGTGTCTTGAAAAGGTACCATGTATGGCTATTTATATTGTGAAAATGGGGGTTTGGAACGGCTCCCAAACAATGTGGGATTTGTTCTAAACCTCAACATTAATGTAGAAAACTTGCCTTTCATAAGTTTATGAAATCCTACCTGCGTGCGCAGGCTTGTGCCTGCATATGCAGGCTTAAAAGTTGCGTATGCAAGTTCATGCCTACGTATGTAGGCTGAGGGTTTTCTTTGGCCTTTATTTTCCAAAAATAAATTTTTTGCTCATTAAAAAGTTATATTTTCCATTTTAACATCTCTCAAGTCAATTTGTAATCTGATTGGGCTATAAACCAACCTTGAATCTTAAAATTTTGGCATCATTGGGGAACGGGGGCTCGAGTTGTAAAGGGTTGTGGACACAACGGAACGTGTCGGAGTCGCCACCTAGTTATATGGTCTAGGAACCATGAATATAGCGGCCTTTCAAGGAAGGACTTTTGATCTTACTACCAGAGTTTGGGTTCGGAGTTTAGGTACGCTCTTGGGAAGGTATTAGGCACCCAAGATCACCCAACCCTAAGGTTGGCCTCCCATCGTTGTGTCCTATGTCTTAATCTTATTAAAAACTATCTAAGCACTTGTATTCTAAACTCACACACACACTAACATGCATCTATCAAACAACATGGCATCTTTCATCCTAAACAAAACGTACTTATCCATCTATCCAAACAAAAGAGAGCCAAACACACAAAAGAAAACCCTAGCATCCATCTAACAAAAAACCAGAAAACCCTAGCATCCATCTAACAAAAAACCCTAGCATGCATCTAAACAAGGCTGCAGTCCCAAACATATCATCATACAAAACATATCAAAACAAAAGGAAACATTAAAATATTAGAAACCCTAATCGAACATCTAAGAAGGCTTAACATAAATGCATGATCATTGTTAATGCATGACTTACCCTTCACTCACCTCTTAGTAACACAGCACCTATGGCATCAATGCATGAGCATGTAAATGAATGGCATGTCATCAAAACAAGGAAAAAAACTAAACAAACCCTAATTCTAACATGTGATAACAAACAAGCATGTTAAAAAGGTGAGAAAATATTTTATGAGGCTTAAAACATGTGAAAAAGAGGCTATGTAGACAACCATATGAAGACAGAAACAAAATAAACAAAAATTAGGGTTTTCAGGGTAACAACATCATGCACGCTAGAACAGGTCTACGTACGCATGAGTTCAGCTTGCGTACGCAAGCTAGATCATGCGTATGTAGATCCTTACCCAGAAACCCTAATTGACACAGAAACAGAGCAACAATTAAAAACGTAAAATCTAACAACCTAGCATGCTTAAAAACATAATGAAAACCTATGACTAACCTAAACAAAACGTAAACTAAAAAAAAGAAAAAGATTAAAACAAGAATTAAAGGCAGAAAAGAAAAAGGAAAGTTTAAAAGAGTACCTTAAAGCAAAAGCTCCTAGGCTTGATTTTTGACCGTTCCCTTCAGTCAAATCAATCACAATTCAATGAAAAAGTGATTAATAATCTTAAACTCAAAAGATTGGGGCTAGAAAAGGTCTCAATCAAATAAAAATGACTTGAGAGTGTTTTGTGAAAAACTCCATTTTGATTCATTATTTTCTAGTGAATTTTAGGTTTTTCCCGTAGGATTTTTGTGTGTTTTGAAAATGTACCATCTAAGGCTCTTTATAGTTGAAAAGATAGGGTTTGGAGCAGCTCCCAGACAATGTGGGCTTCGTTCCAAACCTCAGCCATTATTGCAAAAAACTTTCTTTTCTTATGCTTCCGAAACCCTAGCTGCGTGCGCAGGATCGTGCCTGTGTACGCATGCAATTGCTCATGTGCGCAGGCCGAAGGTTACTTTTGTCAATTTATTTCCAAAAATAGATTTTTGCACATTAAAAAGGTTACATTTTCCATTTTAACACTCCTCAAGTCAATTTGACATCTGATTAGGCTCTAAACTGGCCTTGGACCTTAGAGTTCGAGCATCATTGGGGAACGGGGGCTCGAGTCATAAGGGGCACAAAATGCAGTGTCTACAATCACTAATGTTCATCTTATGCAGACCAGATCTAAAAATGGTATTATCAAGCCTAAACTATGTTACAAAGCTGTTATGGATTACACTGTGACTGAACCACCATCTTACAAAATTGCCTCTAAGTTTCCTAAGTGGTGTGAGGCCATGGATGCTGAGTTCAATGCCTTCCAAAAGAAAACATTAGTCTTGGTTCCTCCTCCTCCATTAGTGAATCTGGTAGGGTGTAAATGGGTTTACAAATTGAAATTAAATCCTGATGAATCTATTGCCAGATATAAGGCTCGACTGGTAGCTAAGGGCTTTCATCAACAGGTTGGCATAAATTACACTGAAACTTTTAGCCCTGTCATTAAACCTGCTATTGTTAGGTTAGTCTTAGCTATTGTTGTCAGTTGCAATTGGGGTCTTCACAAGCTTGATGTATCAAATGCCTTTGTAGACACTTAATTTTGCACCCATGATTTAATCAAGGAGAATGACTTGAATAACCATCCACGTACCCCAAAAAATCATGATTGCATTACATGTATCAATTTATTCTTGCATTACATGCATCAATTTGTCTTTGCATTACATGCATCAGTTCATTCATTGCATACCATAAAAATGATCTTGAGGTTTTAACGGTCACAATGGTGTGTTCGATTTCTAAATCAGACCATCAGATCGAAAGATATCACATGATCAAGTTTGCACGGTCAACGTGCATTGTGTCTAGGTAGAGTCGACCACACATGATTAATTTAAATTAATTCTGATTGGTTAAATAATTAAAATTAATTAAATAATTTTGTGATTGGTTGATAATTGGTGTCTAAAATAGGGATGCATGCATAGGAATAAAATGGATGATTGGATAACAATAAAATTGTGGATAATCTGAACTTTATCAAGATTTATTTTAGAAAATTTATCTACAAGATAATTTTTCTTAAAAAGCCTGAATTATCCAGAAAAGATAAAAAAAAAATTCATAAACAGAGGATGAAAACACGTCTAGGTGCAAGGACCAAATCAAAAAACCCTAGAAAGGAGAGTCCAAAACACACCCGAACACGAAAATGCGTTCAACATCCAAGAGTACCATTTGGCACTTTTGGAGTGCCGAACGGCACTTTAAAAGTGCCGAATTGGCCTCTTTTGGGCTTTGGCCCAACGCCCTTCGGGTGACGATAAGGCACACCCCTTTCAATCTTTTCGCAGAAGGATGATTCCCGATTTGCATTCTACACTTCGGGGCTATTTTTTAGAGTTTTCTGGCCTCTATAAATAAAGACTTGATCTCATAATTCAACACCTTTTTCTACACTCTAAGAGGCAGTTTTTATTTTGAGAAAAATTCAGATCTACATCTCATAAAGATACAGATCCATTTTTGTTTGAATAAAAATTCAGATCTACATCTAAGAAAGATGCAAATCTATTTTATTTTTAGAAAAAATTTAGATCTACATCTAATAAAGATGCAGATCTATTTTTATTTTAAGAAAAAGTTAGATCTACATCTAATAAAGATGCAGATCTGTTTTTATTTTAAGAAAAAGAATTTGTTCACATGCAGTTTATTAACATTAAAGAAAGATTATAATAATCACATAACAAACAATCATGCTTTAAACAAAACAATGAGAAATCATTCATGTTATGGATAAAAACATTCATCAACATTAAAAGAAGAATAAAAAAGATAGGGTGATTGAAAACAACCACTTGCATGGGCACTCCTTGTTCTCGAGAGGATGTCTAAGGGTATCTTTCTTAGATACAGATCTGATTTTTCTTTAACATATGCAGATTTTTGAAATAAAGAAAAGATTAAACATGATTGTGTTTGTGTTTGTTTTGTTTAATTCATGATTGCATAAATTTAAATTTTGAGTGAAACTCTCTTCTTAAACAATCTTTTTCATTTTTTTAAAACATATAAAAACAGATCTGGTTTTTCTATTATCAAAAACCATTTTTTGAACATCACAAAACAAATTTGATCTTTTACAAACCAAAAAAACCATTTTTTTTTAGTTCTTAAAAATAGATCTGATATTTTTCAAATAAAAAAGACTTTATTTTATGTAATAAGCACAGATCTGAATTTTTGTCTCCAAAAACCACTCTTTTCTACATACTACAAAATAGATATGGTATTTTGACAAATCAAAAATCAATTTTTTTTACCAACCAAAACAGATCTGTTTTTTTTTTTTTTTTTTTTTTTTTTTTTTTTTTTTTTTTCAAAAGAAGAGACTTCATTCATAAATAAATGTGTGTGATTTGATTTTTTCACATGTTGAACATATTATTCATAACATGCATAAAAAGGTACATTGGTCACAAGAGTCTAGAAGACCAGACTCTGTCTAGGTGGAATGGGTGCCTAACACCTTCCCATTCCGTAACCTAGCCACCGGATTTAGGCCTTTGGATAAGTAGATCTAGTCCTATCTTTATTTTTTATTTTGGGTAGAATGTAACTAGGACAAAAAGCCATGTAATTATTTTGGTAGTTTGTAACTAGGACCCAAAGTCATGTAATCTTTCAATTTTTCAAATATGTAATTTTTTTTATTCAATCACTGAAGAGAACAATTCAGTCATGTATTTATTTTTTCTTATTTTTTTGTATAAAAAATAAGTGGCAACTCCACACTACTTGTGATGCCCCAATTTGATTGATAGTGTGATGTGTGTGGGTGTGTGATGAGTCCCACATTGGGTGTGTAATGACGCAAGGAAAAGCGCTAGCTACATCTACGCTATACCTCAAAAGAACTAGTCACAATTGAGACTCCTTGTAGTTGTTAATAAAGCCCAGATCTACCCAGTAAATACCCGATGTGGGACTCATCACACACCCACACACATCACACAATCAATCAAATTGGGGCATCACAATCTCCCCCACTTAAATCCCTAACATCTTCGTTAGGGCCAACTTTGTGGTGTAGTGTCTCTGAGCCCACATAGGGTTACTGGGCCCGCTCTGATACCATATGTAACGACCCAAGGAAAAGCGCTAGCCACATCTGCGCTATACCTCAAAAGGACTAGTCACAATTGAGGCTCTTTGTAGTTGTTAATAAAGCCCAGATCTACCCAGTAAATACCCGATGTGGGACTCATCACATACCCACACACATCACACAATCAATCAAATTGGGGCATCACAATGATACCATATGTAACAACCCAAAGAAAAGCGCTAGCCACATCTGCGCTATACCTCAAAAGGACTAGTCACAATTGAGACTCTTTGTAGTTGTTAATAAAGCCCAGATCTACCCAGTAAATACCTGATGTGGGACTCATCACACATCCACACACATCACACAATCAATCAAATTGGGGCATCACACTACTTACCCAAAAAGAGAGGTGCCCTAAAAAGCACTCCAAAAATCTCTCTTTTTTGAGGGGCACTTTCCGAGGTCTCTCATAGTGGTGACTCCGTTGGGGACCCGAATCTTTTTTTTTGAGGGGCACTTTTCGAGGTCTCTCACAGTGGCGACTCTGCTGGGGATGTCAAGGGCTAAGATTCGTATTAGACTTAAGTGACCAAATATGTACCTTTGTTGTTTGTTTGTTTATTTATGTTTGATGGGATGTTGTATGATATTTTGGAGTATGGAATTTGTTGTTTGTATTGTTTGTTAAAATCTTTCCCTAACTGTCATAGTGTGTGCCATCCAAACAATAATGTATGCACCCCTTTTCAACAATTTTGTGGTGGTAGTAACCATGGATCACTGGTCTTCATTAGATTCAGGTACCCAGTGGTGAACTCACCAACTCATAGTCCAAAGTCACTGAATCATTTCCTGTTGACTGTAAAGGACAAACCATGCCATTCGAACAAACGCAATGTTCATTACATTACAAGTTGGGAGGTGTAATGTCCTAGTTATGGGAAACAATTAAACAACAAACCCACCCTACAACGTAATGACTTAGAACCTATCCTTAGGTCGGTCCAGGTTAAAAATTGCATTGCATGTTGTGTGTGTTTGTTTTGGTTGATTTATGGATGTGGATGGGGTTTTAGCTTTGATTAACCCAACCAAGCTTGTCATTAGGGGAGAATTTGGTCAAGATCTGAAGGAAGCCTACAAAGAGAACCTAAGCCCGACACTCAAGCCAGTAGCTCCAATTCCAAACCCGTTACTCCCATCACAATACTGAAGCCTTCAAGCGTAGAAGAAACTCCACTGCTGCAACATCTTAACCCCATCTTCGACCTCCAAGACAGTTCAAGCCACAAGAAGCCCGAACCTTCCAATACTATGGCTGAAGAGGGAGAACACCCAAACACCGAAGAGCCCATGAACACCGAAGAGCTACTTAACACTATGGTAGCTAGTCAAATTCAGCTGAGGGAAGACATGAACCATATGATGCAACAATTTCAGAATTTGAAGAATAATCAAAAGGGGGACAAGACTGATCGTGATCCATCAGCCGAAGATAATGAGAAGAAAATCAACGAGAGGATGAATAAAATGGAGGAGATGATTAAAAGAGCCCGTAAGATGGAGGAACTTATGGACTATGATACCCTTTCACTTTTCCTTAATGCGAGGCTGCCTCCCAAGTTCAAGATGCCAACCTTGGACAAGTTTGATGGGACCAGTTGCCCGAAGTCCCATCTAAAGATGTATATGAGGGCTATGCAACCCTTAGGCACGACTGAGGAAGTACTTGCTTAGATGTTCCAAAACACACTGACCGGAGCCGCTCTTAGGTGGTTCCTCAACCTTGATGATGCAAGAGCAAGAAGTTGGGAGGACATCTGCCGAGAGTTTCATAAGCAATACAAGTACAATATGGAAGTAGACATCACAAAAAGAGACCTTGAGACTACCAA
Organism: Notholithocarpus densiflorus; assembly: GCA_030021035.2. NCBI lineage: Eukaryota > Viridiplantae > Streptophyta > Magnoliopsida > Fagales > Fagaceae > Notholithocarpus > Notholithocarpus densiflorus. The sequence goes on along the minus strand of JARYZH020000229.1, from coordinate 255,053 downwards.
GCAAGAGCTGAAAGAATCCTTCTCTACTTTCATTACCAAGTGGAGAACCAAGGCCACACAGATGATGAGTAGGCCGAGCAAGGAAGAATAGTTAACACAAATATTTGTTTGCACAATATTTTCCCAATTTTAAAGCTTTAATTACTGCTAGAACCCAAATTAAGGATGCTATAAACAATGGTACTATAAAGACTGATGACCCACCAATGTTTAAAAAGAATGTAGGATCTAATTCTAAGGCTGCAGGAATTTCCAACATCCATAAAAATGATCCTTATCAATTGATTGCACCCATTGCACCTGTGCAAGTACCACAAGGGCCCAGACCTAAGAGAGAATTTCATGAGTTGTACATGCCCATGAGCCAAGTGTATGACAAGCTAAAAGCAAAAGGGTTACTGAAGCCCTTAGACCCAAGACCAATTCCAAACCCCTTGCCCTTAAGGTTTAAAGTGGATAAAAGATGTGCCTACCACCAAGGTCTTGGTCACGAAACTGACTGTTGCTTCACCCTTCGTCATGCAATCCAGGACCTAATAGACAACAAGGTGATTGCACCACCTACAAGGCCTAGCATCACTAATAATCCCTTATCCAATCACAATTTTGGGAAAGGACCAAGGATTAATTGTTTGATGACTGAAGAAGAAAATAAGGAAGACCCATCTAACTTGATCTATGATCTACCCGAATGCTACATGATGACATGGGAAGAATTAATAGATAGGACATTTACCACCATGGGATATGACATATAGAATGAAGTACCAGAACCCGAAAACAACCAAACATCCACAAATGGGGGGAGATACTTCAAACCCAATGAGAATAGCCAAACATCCACAAATGGGGGGAGACATTTCAAACCCCAAGAAAATAACCAAACGCCCACAAATGGGGGGAGACACTTCAAACCCCCAGACACTGACCCCAATGATCCAACTGAAATTGCCCACATCACAAGGGGCGAAACACTTCAAACCCCCACATTTAGAGACCGACAACCTAGTGAAAGCTTTGAACAGATCTACCCAACAAATGCTTGCTGAAGAAGATGAAGTTTTCAAGCAACTACAGAAGACACAAGCCAATATATCCTTATAGGGTTTACTTATGGCCTTATACAGACATCGACAAAACCTAGTAGACTTGCTCAACCAAATCCAAGTCCCTACAATCACAACCTCCCAGGATCTGAATGCTATGATTGGGTCCATCAATAGGGAACTCACCATTTCCTATTCTGACAAGAATCTAACCAAAAAGGGGAAGCATCATAACGACCCGTTGCATATCACTGTAGATGCCATAGGGAAGAGGATACCGATGGTTTTGGTAGATGATGGAAGTTGTTTGAACGTGTGTCCTTTGAAGATTGCAAGTTGCCTGGGTCTAAGCATTGAAGACTTTGTGCCTACTGATCAACATGTGAGGGCATACGACAACAGTAGAGGAGAGGTCTTGGGAACCATAATGTTAGAGCTTACCATAAGACCGATGGTCAAGAAGGTGGATTTTCAAGTCCTTAATATAGCCTCATGCTTCAATATGCTCCTTGGGCGACCTTGGATCCATGACACAGAGGTTGTACCTTCTTCTCTATATCAAAAGGTTCGGTTTCCATATGAAGGAGCTATTGTGACCATCTATGGGGACATTTTGATTGTGCCTAAACCTGTTTATGGTATTGATTCTGAGAAAGAGCCATTGACCTTGGATTGCTTTGAGATCGAGAGGCCTAGCTTTCAAAAGAAAGAAGAAGAAGTGGAGAAGATCCCAATGGAATTTGCTCCTTATGGTAACAACAATGTGATAGCAATGATGAGGAAAATGAACTACCTTCCGGGGATGAATTTGGGGAGAACTGTGAAGAAGCCTACCGTTTAGGACCTGATGATTCCTACTGCCACACCACCTTTTGGGCTAGGCTATAAGCCCACTGATGATGATTTTCTAGAGATGGAAGTGAGAAAGATGGCTCGAGCCAAAGCCAAAGAGAAAGGACTTCCTTGTCCTCCAGAACCTTTGAAGCCCTACACCCCTACATTGAATGGGAAGTTTGTAAAAGCTGGGGAAAGTCAACGATATTGGGGATTCCCTGAACCAAGATATGATCCTGTGACAGAGACAATGGTACCTGGATTTGAGATACTACTTGATTGCCATAACAAGGTTCCAAAATTGAAGAATGAAGATACAACTTGGGTTCCTACTGATTGGGCGGATTACATGAATCCTGATGCTATGACTACACTTCTTGGGGATCCTATTTGCAACATAGAAGAGGAAGAATACTGGGAAGCTTGCCAGCATGCATTGAAGAGCCAATAATGAAGACGAGGAATGAGGAGCAGCCCCTAGTGATGATGAGGATGAAAGTAATGACAAGAGTGATAGTAGTAGTAACAGTAGTAGCAATGATAGTGGACATGATGATAATGACAGCAGCACCGATAGTGATGACAACAGCAGCAAAAGTTATGATAGCCCGTATAGTGGTGATAATTGGGGTGAACCCCCTAGTGATAGAGAAGATGAAGATGCAGACCTACTCTATGAGGAATATGATAGTGATGTGGACTATTATGATGAAGACATTGAAGACGATGTCGAAGTTAACAGGTGGAGCGACACTAATAGTGATTAATACAGATTGGTAAATGTGTTGGAGAATGCAAGGGAAGAGAATGCACAAGCTAATCAAATGTATCATGATGAATATCCCTATGGGCACCTTTTAGATTGGAGTGATATCACTGATGTTAACTCAAGGTCTAGCCTTAGGTATGACAAGCATGGAAGAGAAATTCCAGAATTGGGGTCGTACTATGATTCAGAACCAAGTTCACCAACCCCACATACTGAAGAAGAGGATGACATAGATACTAAGTTGGCCACAGTAGACCAAAAACTAATGGTCCATCTCAGAATCATGACACTTGAGAATGTTGAACATAGTGATGAGAGGAAAGAAAGAGGTGAGCCAGAGCATCTCCCTCAACCCACTGATTTGGGCAACAGAGGCAAGCATGACTTGTTTGATGAATGGATGGATAGCATAGAGCGCTTGGATACTTTTGTGACCGACAAGCCCACAACCATGGAGATTGAAGAAGGAGCTACAAATTACATGGATATAGATCCTGCGGTACTGATGCTAAAGGAAGAAGGAGCATACTGGGAGCCACCTGCCATCGTGGAAGCCAAGACCGAGTTGAAGAACTGGGCATGGGAGGGAGCCGCCTACCCCATGGAGGACTCCGTGAGAAAGATCAAGATCATCAAGTCAGTCACTTTTGCCAAGAGGATCAAGACTGATGAGCCAGTTTTCCCTGCTAAGAACATTGTTTCAATTCCTATTGAGTCTGGTTTTGCTAATATTGTTGTTCCTGTTAAGTCTGTCTATGATAGTCTTCTGGTTGAGTCTGTAGAGTTTGTTAAAAACTTTTTTCCTTTTAATATTATTTCTGATTCTGCTTATTTGCTGGCTTTGAATGTTTTTATTTCTGAAATTGGTAAAGAAACTCTTAATAATAAGGAATTAAATCATGGATACCTAGAACCCATAAAAGAAGAAACCCAACTCGTTAACCTGGGAACTAATGATGAGCCAAAATAATCCAAGTGGGCAATACCCTAATTACTTCAGAGAAAGATGCATTAATGGCACTACTGACAGAGTTCAAAGAGGTCTTTGCTTGGTCATATGAAGACATACTTGAGATTGATATTGATATAATACAACATTGCATTCCAACAGATCCAACCATGAAGCCAGTCAAACAAAAGTTGAGAAGAATGAAGCCAGAATGGACTTTTAAGATCAAGGAAGAAGTGGAGAAACAGTACAATGCCGGATTCCTGAGGGTGGTCAACTATCCAGAGTGGCTAGCTAATGTGGTTCCAGTACCAAAGAAAGATGGGAAGGTCAGAATGTGTGTAGATTTTCGAGATCTGAACAAGGCCAGCCTAAAAGATGATTTTCCTTTGCCTTACATTGACGTCTTGGTCGACAACACAGTAGGGCATGCTTTGCTCTCGTTTATGGATGGATTTTCAGGATACAATCAGATAAAGATGGCTCCAGAGGACATGGAGAAAACCTCTTTTATCACTCCATGGGGGACATACTGCTACAAGGTCATGTCATTTGGCCTTAAAAATGCTGGTGTAACTTACCAACGTGCAGCCACTACCTTGTAGCATGATTTGATCCACAAAGAAGTAGAAGTTTATGTTGATGACATGATAGTGAAGTCCAAAGACCGTGAAGGGCACATACCAGCTTTGAGGAAGTTCTTTGAAAGAATCTGGTTCTACAAGTTACGGTTGAATTCAAAGCAATGTACTTTTGGAGTCACATTCGGAAAATTGTTAGGGTTTATGGTAAGCCAGGGGGCAATAGAAGTTGATCCTGACAAAATCAAGGCAATAGTAGAGATGAAGCCTCCAAGAATTGAAAAGGATATCTGAGGATTTCTAGGGAGAATACAGTACATCAGCAGGTTCATAGCTTAACTCACCATGACATGTGAACCAATCTTCAGACTGCTAAAGAAGGAAGTCCCTACAATGTGGAATGAACAATGCCAAGAAGCCTTTGAGAAGATCAAGAGTTATATGATGAAACCGCCAATACTTGTCCCACCGGTACCCGAAAAGCCATTGTTGTTGTATCTCACCACTACAGATACAGCAATGAGGGCTTTACTTGCTCAATACCTAGAGGAGACTAGAAAGGAGAATGCAATTTACTACATCAGCAAGAAGATGTTGCCTAATGAAGAAAAGTACTCACCATTAGAGAAGACATGTGTAGCGCTTGTATGGGCAAACTGTAAACTTATACATTATATGCTTACTTACAAGGTTCTGTTGATTGCAAGAATGGATCCTTTAAAGTACCTAATGGAAAAACCTGTGCAAGATGGGAAGACTGCTAAATGGGTCTTGCTTTTGTCAGAATTTGATATTAAATATGTGACTCAGAAATCTGTGAAAGGGAGAGCAATTGCCGATCACTTAGCTCATTGTTTACCAGAAGAAGCCAAAGAGATTCAAGGAGACTTTCCGGATGAAGACATCATGGGGATCGAGATAGAATCATGGAAGATGTATTTTGATGGAGCAACAAATCAAAATGGAAGTGGAATCAGAGTTCTCTTGATTTCTCTAAAAGGGGCACACATTTTATTTTTTGGCAGACTCAACTTTCCTACCACTAATAATGCCACAGAATATGAAGCTTGCATTATGGGCCTACTGTTGGGATTAGTGCCCTTAAATCCTATTGTATGATGCTATGTATGACATTATGTATAACTTAATATTGTGTTTAATAAAGTTGTTTTATTATTATCTAAAATAATGGCAACATGAATATTCGGACATTATCATATAGTCCATGAGATGCATAGTATGTGATTTATGTGATTTAGTCACAGAAGATATAAGTCACAAGTTCTTTGTAAACTCAGAATTGTAGTTCGTAGTCGGTGATGAAATTGGGCTTTTCATCTGCGAAGACTATAACATATCAATTACGATGATTTGTCTTAATCATGGAAGTAGAGACTTCTAGTTGATATGTTGATATGTTTTAAGAGTTAAAACATATTGAACTGGACCGGTGTGAGATTTATTATTCTCCTAACGACTGTCAAATGAATAATAAATCTCACGACTCATATTTGCATGAACTCTTAATCCTGAGAGAATAATGGACCTGATCATGAGGTGTAGGTTGCTTTGATATATCAGGAGTGAGATCTAAAGTAACGGTCAAAACCTCAGTATGTTGGACAGCCATATTTAGTGTTGATGGAACATATATTCTCAAGATGGAATTCATAGTCTCTTAACGGAGATACAAAATATTCCCTTGAGATAAGTTTAATGGGTTTGTTATTCAGAGAGTTAGGCCTAACCACTTTAGTAAGACTAAATTATATATTTATGAAATTGAATTTCATAAATATATGGTGAATAACTTAAAAGGATTAAACCGGGTACTCAAGGATTAAGATGTAATAATTCACAAAGTGGCAGTCTTCATTCATGACTTTGTGTTACTACGAATATTTTATGAAGGGGTTGCATGTACAATAAAGTCTTGAGATATAATTTATTAATAAGGCCTAGAGTGCAATTATATTTATACAGTGGTATTAAATATAATTAATGGTAACTTTGGACTTGTCAAGAGTTGACAGAAAAGCCCAGGGCCCATTGGAGCTAGAGTCTTATTTGTTCTCTTTTGGTCCCACTCCAAGCCACACACATTAAAGCCAATTGGAAAGGCCCAAAAGGCTAGCCCAATTAGATAATCAGTTATATGGAGAGAAACATACATAATTTGTAAGAAGATGATTTTGAATGTGGGTGAGTGTTAGACACTTTTTCATTCTCTCTAAAACACATACACATAACTGATTGAGAGACCACACATCTTGGGCATCAAGTGGAATTGGAGTGAAGATTGAAAGTGTTCCCAAATGCTTCTGATCTTCGATTTTGAATTTCACTGCATCAAGGTACACTCTCTTATTTTTTAATTCTGAAATTTACATAGCACATGTTATCTATTGCAAATGAAGTAGATCCGTTATTTTTCCGTTGCGTACATGCATATTTCCATCAAATGGTATCAGAGCGGTCTTCATTTCGAATCTATATAGAGATAATAGTTCCATGATGTTAGAAGATTATATAAATATTTAATTTTCTGCATGGTTGTTGAAACTATGATTTGATAAAAACTGATAATGATGTTATGATGTTGTTTAATTTTGAATTCAAGTATGTTGAATTGATCTTTAAGGATATAGCATTAATGGAATTCAGTTTTGATATCAAATTATATCTATCATGTTCATATGATGTTTGTTTGTTCTTGAAAACCGTTGAAAATTGTTCAGAACTTCCCTGTAAAAACTGAAAACACGGGTTTTTCGCGGGTTAGATTCCCGCGAAGTACCCGCGAAAAGTATATCTGAAGTACAAAACTTTTCGCGGATAAGCTTTACTCGCAAAATTGTCGCGAGACAGTAGCAAAAGTTTCTGTCTAAATTTAGTATTTTCACTATTTTCAATTTCGTGGGAAGAGCTTAGTCGCAAGATAGTCGCGAGACAGTAGCGAAAGTTTCTGTCTAAATTTTGTGTTTTCACTATTTCATTTTCGCGGGAAGAACTAAGTCGCGAGATACTCGCGAAAATGCCACTGAAGGGAATTTTGAATTTTTTCTATGTGTTTTCAAATGTTTAAAGTGCAAGGCTGTGTGTAATTAGATTATGCATGTTTTAAAAATAAAAACCTTTATTCTAAAACATCTAGTGGGAGAGAGATACAAGGGTTGGATCTCACGGCCTCCATTGTCGGTTTATAGTAGTATAATTAAGCATCTCGCCTTGGCATATATGCCTTGCTCCCTTTGGAGGGTGTTTAATTCATGGAACTACAGATTAAATTTCTTTATGATGGATGATATGTGTTTTTACATTAAGAACGACCACGCTTCCGTGGAGTTACTTGGTGATTCACATTGATTCTAGTCAATGGTGTACACTAGACTAAGTTTAATGTTAACCTCCCTTCGGAGCTATGTCATTATTACTTAGAGGTTGAAGGAAAAGCAGCAAATTATTTTTGTTTGGTAAGAGTTACCATGATAGCATTAATAATGAGAATAATTCTCGCTTGATCATAGTGATTGGTATGACCTCGCTTCCGAGGAATATTAATTGTGGGATTGGGTTGTTGTTGCATATATTATATTATGGTTTTATTAAGGTTCCATACTATATGTTTATGTGCTAAATAGATAATGTCCAGTTTACTTATTATATTTATGTTTATTATTTTCAGATTTGAACATGGCATCATTTAGCCCACTTGTTACTATTCTTAATCAAAACAAACTGACTGGATCCAACTATGTTGACTGGAAAAGAAATTTGGACATAGTTCTTACTGCTGAAGAGCACAAATATGTGCTTACCCAACCATGTCCTAGCTTTCCTTCATTAGATGCTCCTCTTGAGGAAAAACAACGATATGATCGTTGGCAGAAATCTAATGAAATGGCCAAGTACTACATCCTAGCATCTATCTCAAATGTTCTACAGCATCAAATGCAGGATGTAGAACTAGCTTCAGACATTATGCTAAGTCTGAAGGAGATGTTTGGTGAGCAAGGCCGTTCTGCAAGGCAAGAAACCATGAGGCAAATTTACAATACCAAGATGGCTGAAGGAAGTTCAGTAAGAGAGCATTGTCTTACAATGATCTCTAATCTAAATACACTAGAAGTTTTAGGTGCCGATATTGATGGAGAATCCCAAGTGGATATGATACTCCAGTCACTACCAGAATCATTCAAGGAATTCAGACTTAATTATAATATGAACAAAAAGATTTATTCATTGTCTGAATTAATGAATGAGTTGGTAGTGGCGGAAGGCATTATGAATGTTGGTGAAGCATTTACTTCTCAACCTAAGTCGAAAGGCAAGGGTAAGAAGAAGAAGAAGAAGGACTTTACCAAGCAAGAGGGTAAACAAATTGTCTTAGGGGTTGCCGACAAAGGAAAGAAGCTCAAAGGAAGAGGACTTTCCATTGTGGTGAGAAAGGACATTGGAAGAGGAATTGTCCAAAATTCAGGGCTGCCAACAATAAAGGTATGAAAAGTTCATTCCTTCTTGAAATATGTTTGGTACAAAATCCCACGGATTCCTAGTGTGTGGATTCAGGTTGTACTAATCATATTTGCAATTCCTTGCAGGGGTTTCAGGAGACCAGAAAGCTTAAAGAAGGGGAGTTATTTCTTACTTTGGCTGATGGGAGCAGGATTCCGGTTGTAGCTGTTGGTGTTTATAATTTATGTTTAGAATCTAAAGTTTTAATATTGGAAGACTCTTTGTATGTACCTAATGTTCGTAGGAATTTAATTTCTGCTACTTACTTAGGTAAACATGGATATTGTGTTATCCTAAAAGACAATGTTGTAATAAAGAAGGATAAAGTGTTTATCTGTTCTGGCAATATTGTAGATGGTCTTTATATTTTAACTCCTGATAAGCATGAATTATATAATTCTGAATTAGATAATAACTCTCAAGTAAAATCATTAAAGAGAAAGTTTCCTTCCACTAGTGATGCATATCTTTGGCATTTGCGTTTGGGTCATATTAATTCAAATAGGGTTTAAAGACTAATCAAAGATGGACACTTAGAGCCCATGGACTTTGATGAATTTCCAGTTTGTGAATCTTGTTTGGAAGGTAAAATGACCAAATGACCTTTTAATGCAAAAGGTAGAAGAGCCCAAGATTTGCTAGAGCTAGTGCATTCTGATGTATGTGGTCCTATGTCAACTCAAGCAAAAGGAGGTTATGAGTACTTCATCACTTTTACCGATGATTACTCAAGATATGGTTATGTGTACCTAATGAGACGGAAGTCCGAAACCTTTGAAAAGTTCAAAGAGTTTAGGGTTGAAGTTGAGAAGCAATTAGGTAAACACATAAAGGCCATTCGATCTGATCGAGGTGGCGAATACCTTCTTGGGGATTTCAAGGATTACTTAACTCAAAATGGGATTGTATCCCAATTGACTGCACTTGGAACTCCCCAACAAAATGGTGTAGCAGAAAGAAGGAATAGGACTTTTTTAGAAATGGTTAAGTCCATGATGAGTTACTCAACTTTATCGATTTCTTTTTGGGGTTATGCCTTAAATATAGCAATACATCTTTTGAATTTAGTTCCATCAAAATCTGTTCCTAAAACACCCATGGAATTATGGAGTGGGCGTAAGCCTAGTATGAAATATCTCCACATTTAGGGTTGTCCTGCACATGTGTTGAAAGGGAAGCCTGATAAGTTGGAACCAAAATCAGAAGTATGTTTGCTTGTGGGTTATCCAAAAGAAACTAGGGGTTATTTATTCTATAGTCGTAAAGATAACAAAGTTTTTGTTAGTACAAATGCTAAGTTTCTTGGAAAATGACTATATGAATAATTTTACTCCTAGAAGTAGAGTTGTATTGGCTGAAATGAATGAATCTGTAAATGAACAACCAATGGATGAAACTAGGGATGATGTGGCTGTATTAGATACACCACAGATACTACTCATGAGATATCTAGTACACAGGTGCCTCGTCGTAGTGGGAGAATTATTCGGCCTCCTATAAGATTCATAGGTTTGAGAGAAACTTATGAAGCTATCTCAGAAAAGGCTGAATCGGATCCTTACACTTATGATGAAGCAATGAATGATATAGATGCACATCATTGGGTCCTAGCTATGAAATCTGAATTAGATTCAATGTATTCCAATCAAGTTTGGGATCTTGTAAATGCGCCTAACAGCATTAAACCTGTTAGTTGCAAATGGGTTTACAAGAGGAAGAGAGGGATAGATGGAAAGGTTGAAACCTTTAAAGTAAGGCTAGTGGCGAAAGGGTATACTCAAAAGGAAGGTATTGATTATGAGCAATGCTTAAATCTATCAGAATTCTCTTATCCATTGCTGCTCATTATGATTATAAGATTTGGCAAATGGATGTCAAGACTGCATTTCTTAATGGCAATCTTGAAGAAAAAATCTATATGATGCAACTGGAAGGTTTCATAATTAAGAACCAAGAGCATATGGTATGCAAGTTGAAAAGGTCCATTTATGGACTTAAGCAAGCATCTAGGTCATGGAACATCAGATTTAATTAAGCAATCAAATTATTTGGTTTTGAACAAAATCTTGATGAACCATGTGTGTACAAAAGACATCAAGACAAAGTAGTAATGTTCCTAGTGCTTTATGTTGATGATATTCTACTCATTGGGAATGATGTAGGGGTAATGTCATCAGTAAAGGTTTGGTTGTCAAGCCAATTTGATATGAAGGACTTGGGTGAGGCTAACTTTATTCTAGGGATCAAGCTTTGGCGAGATCGCAAGAATAAGATGTTAGGCTTATCACAAGCTGGATATATAGATAAGGTTCTAGAACGGTTTAGCATGCAAGACTCCAAGAAAGGAATACTTCCTTTTAGACATGGAGTTCCTCTGTTTGATGACCAAAGGCATAAGACTTAAGAGGAAGAAAATATGATGAGACAAGTTCCTTATGCTTCTGCAGTAGGAAGTCTCATGTATGTCATGCTTTGTACTAGACCAGATATCTGCTATTCAGTTGGCATGGTCAGCCGATATCAATCAAATCCAGGACCACAACATTGGCAAGCTATAAAGCATATTCTCAAGTATCTACGGAGAACGAGAAATCATATGCTTGTTTACCGTAGTGAGGATTTGATTCCCTTTGGCTATATAGATTTAAATTTTCAATCGGATCTAGATTTCAGAAAGTCCATATCAAGATGTGTTTTCACCTTAGGAGGTGGAGCCATAACATGGAGGAGTATCAAGCAATCTTGTATTGCGGACTCCACCATGGAAGCAGAATATGTTGCTGCTTGTGAAGCAGCAAAAGAAGCTGTATGGCTCAAGAAATTCCTTTCTGACCTTGGTGTAGTGAGAATGAAGCAAGCTCCCATTACTTTGTTTTGCGACAATAGTGGAGCAGTTGCACAATCTAAAGATCCAAGGAATCACAAGAAAGGAAAGAACATTGAGAGGAAATACCACATCATTCGAGATATTGTTACTCGTGGAGATGTGGTGGTAGCAAGGATTGAAAGTGCAAATAATCTAGTAAATCCATTTACTAAAGCCTTGCCTCAAAGGACCTTTGAGTCACATTTGGAGGGAATGAGAGTTAGATTAATGCACAATAGTCTTTAGGGCAAGTGGGAGATTGTTGGGATTAGTGCCCTTAAATCCTATTGTATGATGCTATGTATGACATTATGTATGACTTAATATTGTGTTTAATAAAGTTGTTTTATTATTATCTAAAATAATGGCAACATGAATATTCGGACATTATCATATAATCCATGAGATGCATAGTATGTGATTTATGTGATTTAGTCACAGAAGATATAAGTCACAAGTTCTTCGTAAACTCAGAATTGTAGTTCGTAGTTGGTGATGAAATTGGGTGTTTCATCTGCGAAGACTATAACATATCAATTACGATGATTTGTCTTGATCATGGAAGTGGAGACTTCTAGTTAATATGTTGATATGTTTTAAGAGTTAAGACATATTGAACTGGACCGGTGTGAGATTTATTATTCTCCTAACGACTGTCAAATGAATAATAAATCTCACGACTCATATTTGCATGAACTCTTAATCCTGAGAGAATAATGGACCTGATCATGAGGTGTAAGTTGCTTTAATATATCAGGAGTAAGATCTAAAGTAACGGTCAAAACCTCAGTATGTTGAACAGCCACATTTAGTGTTGATGGAACATATATTCTCAAGATGGAATTCATAGTCTCTTAACGGAGATACAAAATATTCCCTTGAGATAAGTTTAATGGGTTTGTTATTCAGAGAGTTAGGCCTAACCATTTTAGTAAGACTAAAGTATATATTTATGAAATTGGATTTCATAAATATATGGTGAATAACTTAAAAGGATTAAACCGGGTACTCAAGGATTAAGATATAGTAATTCACAAAGTGGCAGTTTTCATTCATGATTTTGTGTTACTACGAATATTTTATGAAGGGGTTGCATGTACAATAAAGTCTTGGGATATAATTTATTAATAAGGCCTAGAGTGCAATTATATTTATATAGTAGTATTAAATATAATTAATGGTAACTTTGGACTTGTCAAGAGTTGACAGAAAAGCCCAAGGCCCATTGGAGCTAGAGTCTTATTTGTTCCCTTTTGGTCCCACTCCAAGCCACACACATTAAAGCCCAATTGGAAAGGCCCAAAAGGCTAGCCCAATTAGATAATCAGTTATATGGAGAGAAACATACATAATTTGTAAGAAGACGATTTTGAATGTGGGTGAGTGTTAGACATTCTTTCATTCTCTCTAGAACACATACACATAACTGATTGAGAGACCACACATCTTGGGCATCAAGTGGAATTGGAGTGAAGATTGAAAGTGTTCCCAAGTGCTTCTGATCTTTGGTTTTGAATTTCACCGCATCAAGGTACACTCTCTTGTTCTTTAATTCTGAAATTTACATAGCACATGTTATCTATTGCGAATGAAGTAGATCCATTATTTTTCCGCTGCGTACATGCATATTTCCATCACCTACAAGCAGCCTTAGGCCTAGGAGTGAAGGAGTTGGAGCTATATGGCGACTCAGCTCTAATAATCTCTCAGATTCAGAATAAATGGAAGATCAAAGAAGAAAGGCTTGTGCCTTATCATGAATGTCTTCAGAAGTGGGCATCAAAATTCAGTAAGATCCAATATCAATATGTGCCAAGGATGCAGAATCAAATTGCAGATGCTTTAGCAATCATGGCATTCATGATGGATAGGCCAAAAGAAGATGAATCTAGACTGATAGTGTTGGAACAAAAAAAAGAACAAGCCTATTGCATGACAATAGAAGAAGTTGAGGAAAAGAATGCAGAAGGTGAATGGTATTCAGACATCCTACAATACCTAAAGGATGGGACATACCTACCATCTTCAGACAAGAATGATCAATTAACCATCCAGAGGTTGTCTACTAATTACATTATTTGTGTTGAAAGGCTTTACAGAAGATCATATGATGGAATTTATCTCCTTTATGTAACTGCCAAGGAAGCACAGCAAATAATTGAAGAGGTTCAAGAGTCAACTTATGGGCCATATATGAATGCACACATGCTGTCAAGGAAGATAATGAGGTAAGGATATTATTGGACTACTATGGAAGCCAATTGTGCGACTCATGTTCAAAAATGCCATCAATGCCAAGTCCATGGAGATCTGAAGCATATGCCACCCATGCCACTGCATACTATGACATCACCCTAGCCATTCTCTACATGAGGAGTAGACATCATTAGGAAGATCCACCCAACAGCATCCAATGGCCATGAATTCATACTTGTAGCCATTGACTACTTTACTAAATGGATAAAAGCTGCTTCACACAAGGTTCTGAATTCAAAGAAAGTTGCTCAGTTCATTCAGACCAATATCATCTGTAAATATGGAGTACTAAACGAAATCATCTCTGACAATAGGTTGCATTTCAAGGGAGAAACAGAGAAGCTACTACGACAGTTCAACATTCAGCACTACAAGTCTTCACCTTACCGTCCTTAAACCAATGGAGCAGTTGAGGCTGCTAACAAAAATATAGGGCGAATCTTGAAGAAAAGCACAAAGAACTACATGGATTGGCACCTATAGTTGCCCTATGCACTCTGGGGGTATAGAACATCGATTCGATCTTCCACAGGAGCCACACCTTATTCATTGATGTATGGAATGGAAGAAATCCTTCCTATTGAGATGGGTGTCTGTTCACTAAGGACAATACTGGAGAGTGGAATTTCTGAAGCAGATTGGTTACAAAGCAGATATGATCAGCTGTGCATACTAGATGAGAAAAGACTTAAGGTCTTGTATCATATTCAAGGTTACCAGAGGAGGCTTAGGAAAGTTTTTGACAAGAAAGTGAGAACCAAAGATTTGAAGTTGGGGGATTTAGTGTTGAAAGAAATCCAAGCCCCGGTTCAAGATGTAAACAGAAAGTTCAAGCAAAATTGGGCAGGCCCATACATTATCAAGCAGATATACTCTGGGGGAGCAATAAGATTGATGGACTTAGATGCAAACCCTTTCACTGAGCCAACCAACATGGACCAACTAAAGAAGCACCACGTCTGAAGTGGTTGTAAATTATGTTATTTCCTTTCCTAGGTTTGACTAAAAAAAAGAAGAAGCTCGCTAGGCTGAAAACCCGAAAGGGCGGTCTAGCCAAAAGTTAGAGCAACAAAAAAGAAAAACAAAGAAAAGGTAGGTTGAAAATCCAAAAGGGCAATCTACGCAAAAGGAGAGTTAAAAAAAAAAAAAAAAAAAAAAAGGTGAGAGAGCTTGCTAGGTTGAAAACCCGAAAGGGCGACCTAGGCAAAAGTTAAGGCAAATAAAAAATCATCATCAATGAACTACATGATGACTTGATCCTTCTACAAAGGGGGTACGTAGGCAACCATGCATTGGTTCGGTCACAATTTCCCAAAACCCACCATTTGCCCATTAACAAAAATTTAACCAAAAATTCAACCATTCCATTAAACCATGTCATTACACAAAATCCAAAAATCCACACCTTAACCATAAAAAATTAAAAAATTAAAAAAAAAAAAAAAACCAAATTACAAGAACCCAAACCCTAAGCCAAACCATAAAAAACCAAATCCCAAAAGCCTACACCTTAAACAAAACCCTTAACTTGTAAATCCTAAATAATTCCTAATCATAAGAGTTTTTACGTCAACATTCTAAATAAACATATTCAAAGACAAGAAATGAGAAGGTCACTTTGTCTTCTGTCTTTTCTTTTTCTGTTCATCATTGATTCTTCTGTAATAGGAGCTTCATCATTCCTGTCCCTTCTATTCAATTCATAGTTGTCTTCATCAGTTCTTTCCCGGTTGTCTCGGAGAAACTGTTCTCTCATAGCAACTCTCTTGGCTTCCTTGTCAACAATCTTGTCTATCAACCAGTTAGAGTATTCTGTAGTCATTTTGTGAAAGAGAACCTTGACAAAAGATTGGTCCTGTCGGTCAACCATCTCCAAACCTAATAGCATGTTCTTTACAGAAGTAGGATTTGTGTCCACAGGAGAGAAAGGTCTTCTTTTGTTGCCACCAAGTATTCCTTGCTCATATTTGAATTGCCTCAAGAGTCTTTCTCCTTTGTAGAAAGTTGCCCTCCACAACCCAACAAGGAATATGTGATCTGATCCTAAAGACCACAGTAGAGGGGGTGGGTGTTTGTTTTTAGACCCCTTAAAACACAATTGGATTAACCTAGTAAATTAGCCAAGTGATTACTTAGTCCAAATTTCAGATCTAGGTTAACACAATCAAATAATCATATCAATGTAAAGTGCAGAATATAAAGAACACAAAGATATGATGACCCAAGAAACCACACCGGTAAAAACCTGGGGAGCATTTAACCTAGATATCCTCAAGGTAAACCTGAATCCACTATGAAAGAATCGAAGTTTTACAATAGCGACTTAGACCACTAACATTCTATTGCTACCCACCAGTAGAAATTTACTAACACGATCACGTGTAAACTCCGAGACCACGGACTCCTTCTTTCTTGGATTCTTTAGCAAGTACAAGCAACCCCGCTTGTGTACCGTTAAGCTCTTATGGCAGCAACTGAATGATCATCAAGCTCTTGAAGAAATCTCCTTCTTGATAATCCTAAGCTTGTGTGAAGGCAAGCACATCTCAGATCTCACAAGAGATTCACACAAACAGCAATATGAGCAACCTCAAAAACGTTGCTAGGGTTTGCCTTTTATACCTAGGGCAAAAAATAAAACCCTACATGTCTTAATAGGCTAGGGCTAAGTTGAAAAAATCTGCAGAAAAAACATTCTGCCTGAGATTCGATCGATCGAGTCTAAGCTTCGATCGATCAAGCCAGCCGAAATGCACACTTAATTCTGCAACAGCTCAATTCCAACTTTACATAAAAGGCACAACTTTGAGCAAGTCTAAACAAGACTAAACAACCTGTTTTGATCATGGTTTGCCAACAATACACATTAGAGTTCTAATACATTAGTTCCTAAGTACTTAGAACCTAACAAACTCCCCCTTTGGCAATCCATGACAAAACACAACTAAAAGCTCAAAGTTTACAAAGAAAAGCCCTTTACAAAAAATGCCCATTATAACAAATCCAATCCTAACTACTATCCATCAGTTGCAAGTGTAGACAGCAGCTCAATTGAATCAACCTGTATATTTCCTAAAACACTAAACAAAACGCATAAACGCATGTGTGGAAAATAGAAGTAAACAAAATAAATTCTTGATTTCACACAACACAAAATAAAGACATATATCAATGAATAACTCATAAATATAAATCAATAAGCAGTGAAACAAGAAACATATAAAACAATAAATGTATCTCCCCCTAACATGGATAGCCCAACAAAAATACATCAAGAGCCGAAAAGGTAAATACAATCTAATCTCCACAAGCTCCAACAAACAAAAATCTCTCCCCTTGAGAACAAAAACCCTCTACAAATGTCCAAATGTACTCCCCCTGTTTGTGACGGAATGCCAAAGGGCAATCAAAATCCATCATCAAAAGGAGGTGGCGGTGAGGATCGTCGAAATTGTGCCAACTCTGTGCACAAGGCACGGATCTCATCAAGCACGTCCACCAAAATCTGTCCATGAGCCACCTGAATGGTCAAGACATGATCCAACGTACGTCGAATGTCTGAATCATCCGAAATAGTCGGTGGAGGAACATCAGCATCAGCAGCAGCAGCACCAGATGCCACAGCCGAAACATCACCTGTAGAAGAGGGAGGAGGGGGTACAGCACCAGAAGGCTCAACTCTAGGATGCGTAGAGCCAGCTCTCATATGAGCAGCCCTCTGCCTAAGGAAGGTGGCACCTATAGGAGTTACAGCATGTACGGGCTCACCAGCAGGGAAGTCATCTAAACCAAGAAACAACAAAATCCTATGAATGAAAATAGGATCAAAAAGAGCATGAGCAATGGCTGAACTCCTATGAACTTCGTTCAAAGAACGAAGAAACAGATGAGGAAAACTAATAGAAGCACCAGAAACAAGGGCGTACAAAAACACACATCGCTCAATAAGGATGGTGTGGAGATGAGAAATAGGCCATAAAGACTGACACGCTATCCTAAAGAAAAGATAGGTAGTCTCAGTAAGCTCAGCGAACGTGATCCGAGGATCAGAACCCCACTAGATAGAAGACTCAATGATGTATGACATAACGTCATCAAGGGGTGAAGACTCCGTATAAGGATAGACAGGCTGCCTAACTATCGGAACACCAAGAGCCTCAGCCACTACCCTAGGGGTAATGGTGAACTCTACACCTCGTATCCAACTCCTAACCAAAGTGTTGGCATCATAGATGTGGCAAGAGAGGTTCGAGTAGAACTCTCTAATCAGGGCAGTCGAGGGTAGATGATCTATCTCCAACAAAAGCAACCAGCCCCTACTCTCAAAATTTGCCCTAATGGCAGGATCTAACTCATCTAACACAACCTTCCGCTCAACCCAAATCTTTCTCTTGCTGTCCAGCTTCTCATATAACTCTCTGCTTTTGTCACTCCGAAACAACTCACTCCTAGAGGGAGACTCAGAAGAAGTGGAGGGTGTCCTATGGGCTCTATTCTTCCTAGGCATGGTGCTAGGGTAAGGACAAAGACACAAAACCAGAACCAAAAAGAACAGAAATAAAAAAAACAAAGGGCAGACTGCAAGTTAGCACAAAAAAAATATAGAAAAAAAATCTATATGATGCATGAACAAATAAATGTCATGAAGCATGCTCTAATGCAGTGATAATAAATTCAATATAAGTTCTAATTCACAAAATTGGCTTGAGCATAGAGTTTCTAACAAAACCCCAAAAAATTTGAAAAAACCACTTGTTCAATTTGTAAGAAATTTACCAATTGATCATCACACAAGTTAGAAGACAGATTATAATGATCAATTACATCAATCCAACAAGCCAATTTCATCAATTAAATTCAATTTGAACAAAATCCCCAAATCGGGTAAATTCAAGCCCTAGAATTTTGAATTTCTCACAAAACACCAAATTGGTCAAATTAAACACCATAGATCATGTTTATAACATTGTAGGACAAAAACTCAATGATCAATTTCACAAAATAAAGCTTGAATCATCAAAAACCCAAAATATGCATAGGTCCAAAAACCCAAAATAATGCATAAATTTATGCATGAAACATGAAAATAAGTGCAAAAGGAAGGGTATAAAGGTCTTATCGACCTTGGGAGAGGAAAAACTTGCAAAAAGAACGGAGGAAAACGACAAAAAATTGATGTTAAGCCTTGTCCGATTCGGAGAGAGAGAGAAAAGTTTGAAAAACTTTTGAAAAGTGAGTTTGAACAAGTCAAAATCAGTTTTTTTTTTTTTTTTAAAAAGAACTTATTCACGATTTTCGATTGATCAAAATTTTAGGTTCGAACGATCGAAACAGACAGAGGCTCACTTAAATTTTTAATCGCAATTTCAATTGATCGAAAAACAGCCTCGATAGATCGAAATTCTGGAAAAAAACACATTTTTGAAAAACACAGCAAATTTTGTGCAGAAACTCCTCAAAGCATTGAATTTTATGAATAAAATGCATGAGTATGAGATGAAATGCTTTTCAAAACCACAAGTTTTAAATCCAATTTTCCCAAAATTAAGATTTTCAAACATTCTCCCTTTAAATTCTCAAGCATCAAATATGTTTTGCATAAAACTCAAGGTATTTTCAAACTTGGTTGGTCAAACCAAAAACACACACAATTACATGTACAATGTTTAGCAAAGAGTAACTTGTGTAGTGTGTGTAACTAGCAAAAGCTTGAGATACATGTGAGGTGATATGTGAATAGCAATCAAATAGAAAGTCTACAAAATTCATCACATAGGATTTGAAAGGGACTATCACCTAAAGAGTTACATCATATAACTCCCACATCTCCTAGATCATAAGCTTGCAATCATGTAAGTTTCTTGATTTTGCCTCATATTGTACACGCAAATTTTAATTGTTCAGAAATTTATTAAAATAGCCGGGATAATGTACACACCAATTTTATTTATTTGATTTAGTTTTAAGTCCAATAATGTACACACCAATTTTAAGCATTAAACTGAGGCTACACCTTATGTTCTTTTTGTGCATGTGCTACACTTTCTCAAGCACAAAATCTTACGATATGCACTAAGGTGTTCATAATTGGCTAGTGAACAGTCGTGAGATGGTTATTTATGCCTTTCTCAAAAGGTTCAAGTTCGACGGTCAAAGACATGTGACTTCAAGATCAAGATAAAGTGATCAAAACCATAAACATCTTTCCCACACAACATGCACTACAAAGCTTCAACTAGTAAAGTGCAATAAGTAAGCTCATCAAAGCTAAACAAGGTACAAAAGACATGTTATGTGAAAATAAATTGACCAACCTTGTTTTCAAAACCAAGAAAATAATGCAAAACACAATTTGCTTCCTTTTTCTTCCTTCCCTTTTTTTTATTTGGAAAAAAAAATAAACAAAAACAACCTAGAATGAAATGCATGAATGTTATGTAATGCAAATCCTAGAAACAAAGAAAACAAAAAACCAAAGAACAATGGTCACAAAGAATATAGCACTGAAGCACAAGAACCATGTCAGAAAGACTCAATTAGATTGAACCTTTTACATCCAAAACTTTTTAGATGCACCTCGAGCATTGGAGTTCTTATTCACATGAGAATGATTACCAACTCCAGGATTGGAATAAAGGTTTAGAGCCTTTACCAATTCACCAATAAGCACCATAGGATCTTGTGCTTGAGGCACAAGTACTTTTGGTTTGTTTGCTCTCTTAGCAGCTTGTAACAGTTTGGACGAATGTGTCCAGACTTTCCACAAAAATGACAAACCTAGGCAGGCTTATCATGTGTCTTGTCCTTAGAAAGGGTAGTCTTCTTAGGTTTGGAAACTTTAAGATCAACCCTAATCTTCCTAGGAGGTGTCACTTCTAAGGATTTAACAACCTCACACACAGGGGGTTTGACAACCTCACTCACAGGGGGTTCAGAAGAAGATGAAGGAATAAAGATAGTGGAATTGGGTGCAGACACATTGAAGCTTTCTACAAAACCTAATCCAGTTTTGTTAGAAGGAGACTTTTAAACACTAAGCATATGATCAAGTTTGGAACTAGCAAACCTATTAGTTTGTTCTCTAGCAACAGAAAGCTCATGTTCCAAATTCTTAACTTTTTCAAGCAAAAGCATGTTCTCAGACTTAACATTATTCAAAAGCTCAGTAGCATCAAACATTTTCACAAGCAAAATTTTCTTTTCAAGCTCAAGAGAAGCAATTTTCTTTAAGCCTAATTCAACACTCATGGCATCCTTTGCAGCAACTTTGCAAAGTTTATTGTAGGCTTCTTGTAGATCTGCATCCTCAGAGAGTTCCCCATCAGAAGGGTTCTCTTCAACAGACAAGCTTTCATTGAATACAGCAGTAGCAGTGAAAGCAATAAAGTTTCCATCCTCGTCAGAACCAAACTCATCATCGGAAACTTCATTATCACTAAGGGTTACAGCCATAGCCTTACCCTTAGACCTCAAGTATGTAGGACATTTAGATTTCATGTGACCATACCATTGACATCCAAAACATTGAGGACCCATAGAACTATTAGAAGATTGACCTACTTTTTCTCTAGGTTTTTCAGTATTGTTAACCTTAGTGCGATCATTCTTCCTAAAGTTTCTAGGTTCAGCAGTGTTCTTACCTCTTGCCCTTCTACTGTTATTGCTAAGGAAATTCCTAAAGTTCTTGGCAAGGTAAGCAATCTCTATGGCAGAGAGCTCATCATCAAATCCACCAACCTCAACATCATCAACTGACTTAAGAGCCATTGATTTGGATTTACTAGTTTTGGGTAGGTCTAACTCATAGGACTGAAGAGATCCTACAAGTTCATCAACAGGGATGGAGTCCACATCCTTACTCTCAGTGATGGCAGTCACTTTGGGTCTAAAATCTTCAGTTAAAGATCTAAGAATCTTCCTAACAATTTTAGGTTGATCATAGATTTCACCCAAGTTGTAAGCAGAATTAACAATATCATTAAGTTTAGCATAGAATTTATCAAAGGATTCATCATCAAACATCCTAATGCTTTCAAATTTAGAAGTTAATTGCTGCAACTTATTAATTTTAACAGCCTTTGTGCCTTCGTGCACAATCTGGAGGATATTCCAAGCAGTGTGAGCAACCTCAACATTTGAGATTCTCTTAAATTCCTCCATAGAAACAGCGTTAAAGATAGTATTCATAGCTTTACTATTAAACGCGGCTGCTTCTTTTTGAGAAGTTTGCCACTCACTAACAGGGGTAGTGGGCTTCTCCCATCCGTATTCAACAGAGTTCCAAACTCTCTCATCAATTGATTTCAGGAATGCGTTCATCCTTACTTTCCAATAAGCATAATTATTCCCGTCAAAGTGAGGTGGAATAACAAGAGAGTGTTCGTGTTCCATGACAACAGGGGTCAAGGATTAGCTCAGAGATCAAAAGATCTACTGCAAGAGAGCTACCTGCTCTGATACCACTTGTTTATTTTTAGACCCCTTAAAACACAATTGGATTAACCTAGTAAATTAGCCAAGTGATTACTTAGTCCAAATTTCAGACCTAGGTTAACACAATCAAATAATCATATCAATGTAAAGTGCGGAATATAAAGAACACAAAGATATAATGACCCAGGAAACCACACCGATAAAAACCTGGGGAGGATTTAATCTAGCTATTCTCAAGGTAAACCTGAATCCACTATGAAAGAATCGAAGTTTTACAATAGCGACTTAGACCACTAACATCCTATTGCTACTCACCAGTAGAAACTTACTGACACGACCACGTGCAAGCTCTGAGACCATGGACTCCTTCTTTCTTGGATTCTCCAGCAAGTACAATCACCTATGCTTGTGTATCGTTAAGCTCTTATGGCAGCAACTGAATGATCATCAAGCTCTTGAAGAAATCTCCTTCTTGATAATCCTAAGCTTGTGTGAAGGCAAGAACCTCTTAGATCTCACAAGAGATTCAGACAAACAGCAATATGAGCAACCTCAAAAATGTGGCTAGGGTTTGCCTTTTATACCTATGGCAAAACATAAAACCCTACACGTTTTAATAGACTAGGGCTGAGTTGAAAAAATCTGCAGAAAAAACATTCTGCCCGAGATTCGATCGATCGAGTCTAAGCTTCGATCAATCGAGCCAGGCCGAAATGCACACTTAATTCTGCAACAGCTCGATTCCAACTTTACATAAAAGGCACAACTTTGAGCAAGTCTAAACAAGACAAAACAGCCTGTTTTGATCATGGTTTGCCAACAATACACATTAGAATTCTAATACATTAGTTCCTAAGTACTTAGAACCTAACAATGGGCACTTCCATTGTCGGATAGAGTTCAGTAGTGTTAAATCGAAACACATGATTTTCAGGATCCCAGAATTTCACAGCAGCATGAAAGAAGTCCCCACTTGATTTTGACGTTCCTCAGAGCCTTAATTCCCTCTAGTTTGAAGGCTGTAAAATTGGTTTTGGTACTGAAATCAAAGCTACGAACCCATCTATTGATATCACGAATTATTGAATGAGAGAAATTTTGATTGCTAGCCATGGATGACTTTTTGCTTGTGAATATTGTGTTTTGCTAACCTTTATGTAGAGAATCGTCGCAGGAGAATTCCTTTATATAAGCTACATTGATTCCTAATTTGGTTTGAAATAGGTTTTAAAGAGTTTGTAGCTAACTAGGAGAGGGTTTCATGATCACAAACAAAGTAAATGTTTTTCAAAAAATGCGAAAACGCGAAACATGCATTGGAAAATCATAAGGAGTCAGCCCTCCATGGCGTGAGCGTCGTGGCGTGGCCCAGTGCCATTCGGCACTCTAAAAGTGACAATCGGCACTCCAAAAGTGTCAAATGGAACTCCTCACGCACCAAGTGGCACGCAGTGCCTCAATTGTACACTCATGCAATTCTATGCAATTTCGCGTTCTTGAGTAATTTTTTAAGACCGTTTGACACTCAAAAAGATTTTTTTGGTCAAACTAGGACATTCTAACGTGTCTAACTCACTTGTTTTCAAAAATCATCACTTGCATCATTGTTTTCAAAAAACAATTTGATCAAACCAAGTTTTTTAAAGATTCATGAATTTATGTTCCAAACTAGGGGCATTCGCCCATGTCTCATGCATTTTCCAAAAAAAAAGGGACCACCATCATTTTTTTTCCAAAAAAAAAAAAAAAAAAAAAAAAAAATCATCATTGAGATTTCTAAAAATCATGCATTCTATTTTAAACTAGGGGCATTCGCCCATGGCTCATTTATCTTCAAAGAAAAAAGCACCATCATCATTTTTAAAAAAATTCATCACCAAGATTTCCAAAAATCATGTATTCATTTTAAACTAGGGGCATTTGGCTCCGCCTCATTCAAGCAAGTGAAGATCCCATCAGGGCTAATCAAGATAAGTTTAAGTTGATACTACAAGATCTCATCAGGTGAATTCTAAACTTATCTTAGTTAAAGTTTCTACATGATCCAAGGTGATGCCAAGGACAAAGAGCTAAACATGGAATATAATACAAGATCGTACTGACAATTAGGACTCTGAGTCCGCCTGCGCGAGGATCTCCTTGATCCACCTCTAGAGGAGCCAACTTCAGTATTTCCTTCTTGACTTGAGAAAAAGTGAGGATCGTACTGACAATTTTCAAGTTTAAGGCTCCTGATCCTTTCCTCTAAAGTTCTTCTGGTAGCATTAGCAGTTTCCATTCTATGTGCCTAAAAAGTCAGCAGAATCAAGCATTAATTCCACCGTTAAGCAAAGCTTAAGTAAGAGATATTCAGAAAGCAACATGGCATACCCAGTCTGAATTATTGAGCATATATTGGGAAGATTGAGTGCGAGCTAATGATTGCAAGCCTCCAATCATCCACATGCTTTCCTCCACAAGATCCATATCAACCTAAAGCACAAATTTGCCAGATCAAGAGCCATCAGATTAAGAGCCACTCATCAAGCTAAGAAGAACTAAGGACAAAGAACTGAAAATTCAAGAACTTACCGGATCGGGCTAAAGAACATTTGGTACATGCTCTGGCCTAGTCAGAGGCATGGAACTATAAGTTCTGTCAGGATTCATCACATCATACTATCATGCCAGAAAATGGGGATAAGTCTCCATGAAAGAACTAGAAGAGCCACAAGCATGGTAAGGAGAGGGAATCTCTTCCTCTTCCTCTCCCCTTTCCTCTCCTTTAGAAGCAGGAGGCTGAAAATCCAACATACAAGTTTTGTTACCAAGCAGAAATGTGGAAAAGGAATTTGCAAGATAAAGAATTTGATGGTTAGGAGAGAAGAGAAGTACCGTCCTGCCAACCAAGCAACCTTGCAAATGAAGTCGAATAAATTCAGAATAAGTCCCCGGTACTCCTGCAACCGTATAGCCATCACAGGCCTGAGCAATCTCTTCATCAGTCAAAAGATCAGCCAATCGGACAGTAAGACAAGGAGGAGTTGGAATTGTGGTAGGAGGATACTCATGTTCAACTTGGGGCAACACTCTATCACCAAGATACAATACCTTCCATGTCCACACTCAAACAATACCTGTTGGCCATTCAGCTCTAAAGCCCGCTCACACTCTGCATACCCCTCACATCCAGCCCAAGGATTTAAATTCATCTGAAAAATCCAAGAAAAGCCCAGAATGAGAAACGACCAAGCCATAACCAAGTGCCAAAGATTTAAAAGAAGAAGGGAGAAAGAACTCACATCATCAGCGGTCAAATTGTCAATCACCAAGCGCCAAATTTCCAAAGAACGCCTAGAAGGTGTAGACAAGCGATGTTTGGGCAACCAATGGAGAAATCTAAGAAAAATGCTAGCTACTTCCTCCCAGATTTCAGGACCAACTCCGAAATATACATACATCCAGACCTGAAAAATTCACAACACCATTACCATATAGCCAAAATAATTTTCCAAAACCCATACATAGCCCAAATAAATTTCCCAAAACCTACACATAGCCAAAAAATCACAAACCTTACCTACCATACAAATGGAGCCCCACCTAAGCTTGAAAGACTCCACCTAAAGAGTTGGGTCATGAAATGCAGCAGAGTAGCATAAGCCATGCCACCCCAATCATAATTCCAGATTTGTTCAATTTTTCTCAAGCTCCCCAAGTAGCGTAGATTCACAGTACTTCCTAGATCCAGACACAAAAAAGTCCCAATAAAAAGAAGCATGAACATGTGAGCACCTTTTGCCATAGTCTCACAATGGGGAATATTCTCACATAGCCAAGACAAAGGGATATTGTTACTCTTCATTCTAGAAGGCACTACACCTAGAAGTTTCTTGAGTTCAGCTGAAGTAAGGGAATCATTGACAAGAATTCTTTCACCACCCAACCTCAGACCAATAATAACAGAGAAGTCATTAGGTGTCAACATTACTTCCTCAATGCCTGGAAAATGGAAGGTACATGTAGTGTCCCAGAAGCGCTCTACCAAGGCGAGAAGTAACTGAAGATCTTTGTATTCATGTGTCTCATGATTTAACAAAGCTTCGAAGAAAGTGCCAAAGCCTGCTTTGTTGATGATGTTTTTGATGCTAGGAGACAATGCTGCCCATGCACTTTTTAACATTTGGAGACTGCCTCGACTCTTGAGGCTCTGCATCACAAAAGTTCAGCTCATAAATTCCCATGACCAAAACTCACATGTCCAAAAAAAAAAAAAAATTCCATGACCAAAAAAACTCACATGTCCAAAAAAATTCCCATGACCAACAAACCATATGTCCAACAAAATTCCATGACCAAACCTACATCACAAAAAAAAAAAAAAAAATTCTCACAACCAATGCCCCACCACAACAAAAAAATCCAATGCCCCACCAAAATTTCACCACAATCAAAAATTTTCACATATCCATATACAACTACCAGATTTTTTATAGCCATGCGAAAAAGTTCCTACACTTCCAAGATAGCCATAAAAAATTCCCACAAGTTCATGCCTATACACAAATAAATTCTCACATAGCCAAAATCATAGCCACATAAATTTTCCAAGAACCAACCTCACATACCCAACAAAATCTTTCCGTAAGTCAAAATTTCATACCCACGAAATTTGCCCATTCCCACAAATTTACTCACAATTTTTTTTTTCCATATCCATAAAACAAAGTTTACACATGCCAACAAACTTTTCCCCACATGCATCATGAACATATTCATCCAAGCCTACAACACAAAATTTTCACAATGCCAATACTCCCAAAATCCAAACCAAAATTCATCCAACAACATCACAATTTACCCACATTGTCAAAATTCCATAAGCCACCAACATTGTCTAAATTGCACCATGATCAAAAAACAACACTTCAAGAATGCTCCAAAGCCAACATTTTACAACATGATCAATCACACAATGCCCCAAATCGCAACAACAAAATGACAATATCTCACCATGAAACTTTCAATGAAATATGCAACAACATTTTTCCAAACAAAGAAACCAAAGAAAAACTCACCTTGGTGTCTACATGACAATATGGAGCATAGGTCCTAGGGTCTTGAAGAAGTCCATCCTCATCATGCCAATCAAAAGTTGGATCATATTTCTTACCATGAAAAGCAAGAAAAGAGGATCCCTTGGAGGAAGAAGCCATCTCGATGCAAAGAAAAATGGGTTTTACAAATGGGTTTCACCGAAAAAGGGTGTGTGGTGAAAATGCTCAAAAACACAAGGATCTAAAGAAATATTGATGGAGATGGATGAGGGAAGGTTAAGAAGCTTAGAAAAGTGTTTTTTGTGAGAAGAAATGGTGAGATGAAGAAGAAAAATCAAGGGGAAGAAGAAGGTGAATAGTGTTAATGGAGGAAGAGAGGTTGATGAAAGATGAAGCAAAAAAGAAAAAAGGAGAGAGACAAGGAAGTGGGAGGCCAAAATTTTAGCCCCCACACTTAAAACTCAGCCAAAAGCTGAGTCAACTCAGTCAACCCAAAAAAAAAATTTTCAAAGTCTTAAGTATCTTTCAAACTCCAAATTTTCAATTCAAAATTTTCATTCCCAAGTGAAAAAATCACATTCTCAATGCCAATTAAAAATTATAAAAATCAAATCAAATCTTCAAATTTTCAAAATTTCAAGAAAAAAAAATTCATAACCCAGATTTCATGATCAAAATTTCAAGCCTTAATTTTCAAAATCCTAAATCTCAAAATATTAGATTTCAAGTTCCAAATTTCAATTCAAAATCTTCAAGTTTCAAGGTCTCAACATTTGAAATGAAAATTTCAAAACTTCCAAGTTTCAAAAACCAAATGTTTCTCAAAAATAAAATCTTTTGTCAATCAAACTTTTCTTGATAAAGTTCAAGTCAAGAAGGAACAAATGAAGATCACACATCTCAAAAACAATGGAATCATAATGCTCTCATAATTTAAAGACTTTTTGTAGGCACATTTCCAGACCGAGGTAGAGAAGCCTTGGATCGACATTTCAACATTTCCAAATCGAGGTAGAGAAGCCCTGGATCAACGTTTCAACAGTCCAGATTGAGATCAAATTCCAGATTGAGGTAAAGAAGCCCTGGATCGACATTTCAACATTTCCAAATCGAGGTAGAGAAGACCTTTGATCGCCATTCTAGCAATTCCAGATTGAAGTAGAGAAGACCTTTGACCGCCATTTCAACAAGTCCAGATAAAGGTAGAGAAGACCTTTGATCGCCATTCCAACAATTCCAGATTAAAGTAAAGAAGACCTTTGACAGCCATTCCAACAAGTCCAGATTAGAGTAGAGAAGACCTTTGATCAACACACCAACAAACTCCAAATCAAGGTAGAAAAGCCCTTGGGTCGCAGATAGCTTCAATTTCAAGGTAGAAAAGCCCTTTTGCCCTTTGGATACCTTTCGTCAAGATTTAGGTAGAGAAGTCCTTTGGTCACAAGACAATTCCATTTTCAAGATCAGGATTGAAAAGTTTCTTGGTCATCCTATTTGTCAAGAATCATTTCTAGAGTCATCAACTATCAGCTAAGACCAGCATTTTCATTTTTGCCAAAAGATAAGGCACTAGTTCTATGTTCCAAGGTTTTAGGTTCAAGGGCTAGGTAATCTTTGAAAATTCAACCTCAATTAAATCATGGATGCTAAAATCAGTGTCCTTGTTTTACATTGACATTCGCTTTTCAAGCTCTATCAATGAGGGGCATTCTGTAGACACTCAATTTTGCACCCATGATTTAATCAAGGAGAATGACTTGAATGACCATCCACGTACCCCAAAAAATCATGATTGCATTACATGCATCAATTTGTCTTTGCATTACATGCATCAATTCATTCATTGCATACCATAAAAATGATCTTGAGGTTTTAACGGTCACAATGGTGTGTTCGATTTCTAAATCGGACCATCAGATCGAAAGATATCACATGATCAAGTTTGCACGGTCAACGTGCATCGTGTCTAGGTAGAGTCGACCACACATGATTAATTTAAATTAATTCTGATTGGTTAAACAATTAAAATTAATTAAATAATTTTGTGATTGGTTGATAATTAATGTATAAAATAGGGATGCATGCATAGAAATAAAAGGGATGATTGGATAACAATAAAATTGTGGATAATCTAAACTTTATCAAGATTTATTTTAGGGAATTTATCTACAAGGTAATCATTCTTAAAAAGCCTGAATTATCTAGAAAAGTGATAAAAAAATCATAAACAGAGGATGAAAACACGTCTAGGTGCAAGGACCGGATCAAAAAACCCTAGAAGGAGAGTCCAAAACGCACCCGAACACAAAAATGCATTCGGCATCCAAGAGTACCATTTGGCACTTTTGGAGTGCCGAACGGCACTTTAAAAGTGCCGAATTGGCCTTTTTTGGGCTTTGGCCCAACGCCCTTCGGGTGACAATAAGGTACACCCTTTTCAATCTTTTCGCAGAAGGATGAGTCCCGATTTGCATTCTACACTTCGGGCTATTTTTTATAGTTTTCTAGCCTCTATAAATAGAGACTGGATCTCATAATTCAACACCTTTTTTCTATGCTCTGAGAGGCACACTTTTTGAGTCTCTCAGATTGCTGATACTTGCTGATTCTCTATGATATTTGCTGCTTAAAATAGGTTTTTTAGGTTTCAAAGATAACTGAATAAGTTTCTTTGAACCCTAAGACATCCTCTCGAGAACAAGGAGTGCTCATGCAAGGGGTTGTTTTCAATCACCCTATCTTTTTTATGCTTCTTTTTATGTTGATGAATGTTTTTATCCATAACATGAATGATTCATCATTGTTTTGTTTAAAGCATGATTGTTTGTTATGTGATTGTTATAATCTTTCTTGAATGTCAATAATCTACATGTGAACAAATTATTTTTCTTAAAATAAAAATATATCTGCATCTTTATTAGATGTAGATTTGACTTTTTCTTAAAATAAAAACAAATCTGCATCTTTATTAGATGTAGATCTGAATTTTTTTCTTAAAATAAAACAGACCTACATCTTTATTAGATGTAGATCTGAATTTTTCTAAATGGATTTGCATCTTTATGAGATGCAAATCTGAATTTTTCTCAAAATAAAAACTAATTTGTATCTTTCTTAGATATAGATCTGATTTTTCTTTAACATATGCAGATTTTTGAAATAAAGAAAAGATTAAACATGATTGTGTTTCTATTTGTTTTGTTTAATTCATGATTGCATAAATTTAAATTATGAGTGAAACTCTCTTCTTAAACAATCTTTTTCATTTTTTTAAAACATATAAAAACAGATCTGGTTTTTCTATTATCAAAAACCATTTTTTTTAAACATCACAAAACAAATCTAATCTTTTACAAACCAAAAAAACCATTTTTTTTAGTTCTTAAAAATAGATCTGATATTTTTCAAATCAAAAAGACTTTATTTTATGTAATAAACATAGATATGAATTTTTGTCTCCAAAAACCACTCTTTTCTACATACTACAAAACAAATCTGGTATTTTGACAAATCAAAAATCAATTTTTTTACCAACCAAAATAGATCTGATTTTTTTTTAAAGAAGAGACTTCATTCATAAATAAATGTGTGTGATTTGATTTTTTCACATGTTTAACATATCATTCATAACATACATAAATAGGTACATTGGTCACAAGAGTCTAGAAGACCAGACTCTGTCTAAGCGAAATGGGTGCCTAACACCTTCCCATTCCGTAACCTAGCCTCTAGATTTAGATCTTTGGATAAGTAGATCTAGTCCTATCTTTATTTTTTATTTTGGGTAGAATGTAACTAGGACAAAACGCCATGTAATTATTTTGGTAGTTTGTAACTAGGACCCAAAGCCATGTAATCTTTCAATTTTTCAAATATGTAATTTTTTTATTTATTCAGTCAATGAAGAGAATAATTCAGTAATGTATTATTTTTTTGTATAAAAAATAAGTGGCGACTCCACACCACTTACCCAAAAAGAGAGGTGCCCTAAAAAGCACTCCAAAAATCTCTCGTTTTTGAGAGGCACTTTCCGAGGTCTCTCACAATGGCGACTCCACTGGGGACCCGAATCTCTTTTTTTGAGGGGCACTTTTCGAGGTCTCTCACACCTTCCTTCATGGTTTTCTTAAAGAAGAAGTTTACATGACCAACCTCCAGGCTATGTTAATCCTTCCTATCCTACTCATGTCTGCAAATTGCAAAAATCCCTTTATGGGTTGAAGCAAGCTCCTCAAGCATGGTTTGAGGGATTCACTTCCCAGTTAGTACACTTGGGTTTTGTGGCTTCTGCGGCTGATTCATCTTTATTTGTGTTCCACTCCTTAGCAACTATCATTTACTTGTTACTTTATGTTGATGATATTATCATCACTAGTAATAACCCAACTCAGATTTCGAATCTTTTCAGTGCTCTTAGCCATACCTTTGAAATCAAGGATCTTAGTGCTCTTAATTATTTCCTTGGCATTTAAATCACCTTTACAAAGTAAGGTCTGACCTTGACACAAACAAAGTATGCCTCATATATTCTTCATCGTTTTCATATGGAGAATGCTAAGCCACTAAAACCCCTTGTTGTCCATTTGTCAGACTTCTTCCTCATGATGGTGTCACTCTGTCGATCCTACTGAGTATAGAAATATGGTGGGTGCTCTGTAATACTTGACATTCACACGACCTGATTTGGCTTTCAGTGTCCATTAATTGTGCCAGTTCATGAATCAGCCTACCACTACTCATCTTGAAGCTGCTAAGTGAGTTCTACGCTATGCTAGGGGTACTCTTCATCATGGTATTCATTTCTCTCTAGGCCCATTGACTCTTTCAGCTTTCACTAATGCTGATTGGGCTGGAGATCCCACAGATAAGCATTCCACCACTACTCTATTGGTCTTTCTTGGCTCTAATCCTATCTCTTGGTCCTCCAAGAAATAGCCTACTGTCTCATGTTCTTCCACTGAGGCTGAGTATAAGGCATTGGCTACTACTGCTACTGAGCTAGCCTAGCTTTGCATCTTGTTTAAGGAGCTTCGCTTATTTGTTTCTTGTATCCTTGTTCTTTGGTGTGACAATGTCTCTACTATAGCTTTAGCTTCAAATCCAATGTTTTTATTCCAGAACCAAGCACATAGAAGTTGATTACCATTATGTTTGTGAAAAGGTGCTTCGCCGTGATTTGTGTGTACATTTTGTCTTAGGTAACGATAATTTTGCAAATATTTTTACCAAACCGTTGCTTGCTCCTCTGTTCTTGTTATTTCGAAGCAAACTCATGGTTGAACTGATGCAAAACACACAAGGCTTGTGTTATGCATCTAAACGATGCCGCTTCAGGCTTTATGTTATTACTGTTAGTATATCAGCTAGTTAAGTTCGTTAGTTTACACAGGAATTGCAATTAAAAGGTTGTTAAGCATTTCCATATTTTCAGGGATCAGTTAAGCTTAATCCCTTAGTTAATTAAGTATAAATATCTCACTATATCTATACTATTCATTCAAGTAAGGTTTAATAGAATTTCTTCTCTATTCAGATCAAAATCTCTCTCTCTCTCTCTCTCTCTCTCTCTCTCTCTCTCTATTTTCCTTAGTTCTTTATTTTCTGTTTTCCTTGCTTTTCTTCACCAATATGCTAATTTTTATTGAGGTGGTCGGCGATGCTGGCTTTGTAATTTTTTTTAAAGCAGTTTTGTAGCTAAGTTAGAGAACCGCTGGAAAATGGTTTGACCGTTCCGGTTCTCGGGTTTCTTGGTTGAACTGTGATTTTCGATTTTTTCTCGATTTTTTCATATTTTCGATTTTCCATGATAACCGAATCGATATTAGGGCTATCCACGAGTTGATCGGATCAGGTTTGAGATCAACCCGTCATTCAACATGCTTAGATCGGGTGGAAGAAGTGAAGACTCGTAATTGGCCGGCAACCATTGTGAGTCGAGTTGAATCGGATCCTGGCAGAGGATCGATCAGTTTGATTGAACCGATGGTGCGGTGGTGGTGGTAGATCTTCGCCGGATCTAAACAGAGGAGATAAAGATTTGGATGGATTTTGAATAGATCTGAGCTAAACCTTGCCAGATCTAAGCCAAATGTCACCGAATCCACACCAAAAATTGTCGGATTTGAGCAAATCTATGCCAAACACCACTGGATCTGAATAAATCTAAGCAAACATCGCCGAAACTAAGTAGATCTAAGAAGAGAAAGGCCAAACATGACTGGATCTGAGAGGCAAAGTGTCTAAAGTCGCCGGATCTGGGTAGAATCCGGTAGATTCGAGGGTTTTGAGGTGGTTTTCCGATCGAGTCAGGTAGCTTGGGTTTTGGAAGAGGACACCCACCACACGACCCATTGGAGTTGGTTTCTAAGTGACTAGACCCGTAGCCGACCGACGAAGGGATCGGATCAGGCCACCGGTAGTTGGTTCCATCGGGTGGCCAGTTTGCTTGGACAGCCCTAACTAATATACATATCAGTTTACGGTCGGACCGATTAAATTGGCCGATCCGGTCCGGTTTTTAAAACCAGACTTAAATCTTCACAATATCCTCTATGATGTCCACTGTTGCGTTTAATTGTTATAGAAACTACCGATTTTTTTTGTGCAAGATTCTTTTAGGCGCAGGTTTTTCTTTAAGGAACAGTGCACTAATTGTTGGACTTGGGTTACTACTGATTCATTGTTCTACTAGTATAGGCTCTAAGTCTACGGTGATGAGGCCATCAAAAGTCTAAGGCTATAAGGGACAAAAAGGGACTATGGTTCAATTTACGGCTATCGGTTTTGGCTTTGACGTTTCTTCTATAATTCTTTAATCTTAAGAATAGTGGTGGCAGAAAAATAAAGAAAATGTATTTATGAATATATGGATTTTGGGTTTGAGATGGCAGTGAAAAAAAAAATCATAGCTTATTGTTGTGAAATTTTAAAGTACTCCCAAGTGTACGAACCGTATCGAAATATAGTTTGACAAGAACGAGGTCGAACCCACAGGGACTTGAATGAACGTAAGAAAATTAATTAAACCTTAACCAAATTAATCCTAATCTAGTTTAATAAAAATTGGTTGTTTGCGATTAAATAAACTAAACAAATAATTAAACTAGGCAAAGATATAATATAGAGCAATAAAGAGATGTAAACAATCTAGAGAAAGGAATTAAGGTTTTGGAATCCGCCTTGTTAATTCATATCAGCATATATTTATGATCATTAATTTTTCCCAACCACTGCATGATAATCTAGAAATCAATCTTGCTATCATGGAAAATATCATCATTAAAACTTATGTTTAAAAATCTAAAGCATATTCTTCTTCGCTTCCTAGGTATAAAATCAAATCATCAATTGTATCCATAGCCAAACAAATCACAAGATATATCCAATTCTAAAAATCAAATCATAAATTGTATCCATTGACAGACAAATCACAAGCGATATCCAATTTTATAATCAAGAATTAATAAACCAAGCATTCAATTAATTAAGATAAATCCTAAATCATGAGAAAAACATGATTGAACTCATATCTAGAATCCCATCTTAGTCAATTGATATGAAGCAAGAACAATTTAAATCATTAAAGAACAATTATTGTGGGAAAAATCAAATCACATAAATATTACTGATAATCCTTAAAAAGGTTTCATCCTCAACCCTAATTATAAATTTAGCTACTCATGGTAATTGAAATAAAACACAAGAATAAAATACTAAACATTAAACAAGACAAATAAAATAAAACTAACTGTCATGGAAGAGGTAGCCGCAGCTCTCTATACATTCAGCCCTCAGCCCTAGCACTTGGCTCTCTAAATTTTGCCCTAATGAGCCTTTAAATAGGTCAAGGAATCCTATTACAAGTTGAATTCCAGTTTGGAGAAAATCCCAGATTTTTAGGCTTCACTTAACCGACTATTTTGGCCAAGTTAACGTCAGAATTTGGACTTTTGGTAAACTACAAAGTTTTAGCCCTTTAAGTTAACTTTCTAGCCCAACTTGAATCATCTCGATTGGATATCTGAACCGAAAGATATGCCAAAAATACTAACTGATGTGCAGGTTGGAATCCTAATCCGAATTGGACTTGGATTTGGTGCAAATTTCCTTTGATTCCTAGCTCCAATTGGACTTAAATTTAATTGGGTTGGCCTTCTTTAACTTCATCATGGCTCTTATAAAAGTAAAGTCCATTAGCTTTCTTCTTTGCACAAATCCACTTATTTAATTCCATTCTCCTACAAAAGACAAATTCATGCAATAAGATTCAATTAAGCACAAAATTGATTATTCAACATTATTCCAAAACCAAATATAAAATGCATGAATTAACTCAAAATAAGTATGATAATGCTTTCTAACAATGATATAAATATGCAAAATTAAGCTATTATCAATGCACATCAAATACCCCCAAACCTATATTTTGCTAGTCCTCGAGCAAAACAGATAAAGAGTAAAACAAAACAAAGAAATTAAAAACAAAGAAAAAGGAAATCCTAACTAATCCATTTTCGCTGGAATTTTCGATTGCATTTAGCATATGCAACAAGCCTTTAAACCCCTAGCTTACACTAGTGGACGAGTTGTAGTCTCGTGAGGGTTTGCAGGGAATATACCCACAAAATTCTAAGAATGAATACTACAATTAACAAAACAAAGAAAATCAAACAATTTTTTTTTTTCAATTGCCTTTTGCAAAGAGGATTAGTTCAAGTTCAAAAACACTACAAATGCTAAAGAAATTTCTCATGCCATCAAAACTCAACGTGAGTGAAAAGTGGTAGCCAACCCAAACATACTCTTAGTTTTAGAATAAACTTGACTTGAATCTCTATTTGAAAGTATGCTTCAACTCAAATCTTTCCGGTGTTATCACTCAACAAATGAAATCACTCTGAAATGGGGTGTAACACTCTCAACAATATATGTGAGCGGAATAATGTAAGCAAAATCAAACACCTCACATATAAATCACATGAAAAACGCTTAACCAAGAAAGAACAAGTAGTCTCATGAAAGGATGCCAAAAAGAATTTATACCACACTTTTTATTCAGTCATATCAATATTTGAACTACACAATCTTTAAGATCAAATAAGGACTTTATTAGGACGTAATGTAGGGTAAAAGCAAAAGGAATGAAATAAAAATGGGTGAAGGTAAATAATAAGAAGTGTTTTCAAGATTTGTCGGAATGTCAACTCTTTTTGGAATTTCCATTCAACATTTTTTTTCCAACTCTTCTTCTTCAAAACAACATTCATTCCTTTCATTTCACTTCTCAAAATTTGATGAGAACCCTTTTTATTTTCTTCTTTTTGACACTTTTCCTTTTTTTTTTTTTTCCTTTCTTCTTTGAATTCTCGCACAAACCACCACATTGAAACAAACTAATCAAATTTCATCTTGAAACACTATGGATAAGGGCTTTAAGAAAGAAAGGCTAATTAAAAGGCTCAACGGGGTGACTAGCGATAATGTATCAAGAAAGAAAAAGAAAAACACATATATGGCTCAAAGTAGACAAAAATGGCCTAATCTCATCTCTCAAAGACTAGTATAGTTCATTCAATATCAATGACTTCAAAAGATTCAAGTGTGGCATAAAATCATTTTTTTTTTCTTGGCCAAAAGAAAGAACAATGAGACTACAACAAGGAAAATATGTTACGCACTTCCAAATGAACTTTAAGATTAGAAACAATAAATAACCCTCCAAAAATAATGATTGGCTCAAAACTCACAGGGGTTACAGTCTCCACATTGTTATCATCAAGATTTTCTAATCATTTTTATCCTTCAACAACAAGTTGTGTCTGAGTGGCTATGTGCATGTGCAATGAATTGAGCATGAAAGCAATGAAATTCTTTAAGCAAGAGTAGTATAACAAACTCAAAACATAAACCTCAAGCTAGGCAAAAGATTTTTTTTTTTTTTTTTTTTTTAACACAACAAAACAAAAAGATAGAAATCTATATACATACCCCCAAACCTAAACCAAACATTGTCCTCAATGTTAAAAATGATACTCTCAAATATATGTCTTGAATGAAAAGAGAGCAAAAATAGTAATATGCAACATGAGAACTAAGTAGAAACAAGTAAGGTAAGGAGAAGGAGGAGACGTACCTTGATCAGGCTGATTGTTATAAATTTTAATATCTGTCAAAAATCAGCTAGAACAAAAGAGTATAAAACTAAACAAGAAAATAAACACAAATATTGATCTAAAAGCAGAAAATAAACAAGAAAAAGTTTTTTTTTTTTTTTTTT
This sequence comes from Notholithocarpus densiflorus, assembly GCA_030021035.2. Classification (NCBI taxonomy): domain Eukaryota; kingdom Viridiplantae; phylum Streptophyta; class Magnoliopsida; order Fagales; family Fagaceae; genus Notholithocarpus; species Notholithocarpus densiflorus. The sequence continues at coordinate 217,492 of JARYZH020000229.1, read as the reverse complement.
GCAAAAAGATTTAACACAACTGGAGATCAATCCTGATAAACAAGACCATCCAAACCTCAACAACACCATGGAGATAAATAATGCATATTATGAATGGACTAGTCCAATGAGATTGTAACTTACCTGGGTCAAAAACATGTTGGGAGGCTTTAGCAGTGTCTTCCAAGTGAATTCTTTGCATAACCACAGAAGCACTAATACCCTTAATATCAGCAATTTTCCAACCTATAGCTTCCTTATGCTCTTGAAGTATACTTATCAATTGTTGTTCCCAAAACTCATCCAACTTTGGTGGTTCTACAATAGATGGGAATGGGGATGAAGAAAGTGGACAAGGGACCACTTTTGGTTGCCAGCTATCAGTACTTAAGAGAGGAGCAAAATCCAACAACGCATTGACCTCCTCAATTGATTTTTCAGTATCCAAATTGTAATCAAAACGGGTTAAGCAAGCCTTTAGGGGATCCTCACAACTTGATTGTAGGAAAGTATCATGGACTAGGCTCCCAATCATGTTAACCTCACATATATCCTCATTGTCTAGTACTTGCTTACTTATGTCAAAGATATTAAGCTCAACAGTCATATTCCCAAAAGAAATCTTCATCACACCACTCCGACAATTGATTAAAGCATTGGATGTGGCTGAGAAAGGGCGGCTCAAAATGACATGGATTTGTGTACTGGCATTTAGGGCAGGCTCAGTGTCTAACACAACAAAATCAACATGAAAGTAGAATGCATCCACCTTAATCAGCACATCCTCAACAATACCTCTAGGGATTTTCACAGACCTATCAGCTAATTGAAGTGTCATGGTTATGGGTTTTAGCTCCCCCAAACCTAGCTGTAAATAAACTGAATATGGCATTAAGTTCACACTTGCCCCCAAATCTAGCAAAGCTTTCTCAATGAGATGATCCCCAATCTTGCATGAAATTGTAGGAGATCCAGGGTCCTTACATTTCACAGGATATTTATTCTTAATGATTGAACTGACTTGCTCTGTCAAAAATGCCTTTTTAGGGACATTTGTCTTTCTCTTCATTGTCACAAGATCTTTTAGAAACTTGGCATAAGCAGGAACTTGCTGAATTGCATCAAGAAATGGAATGTTTATTTGCACTTGCTTAAAAACCTCTAAAATGTCTCCAAATTGTGCACTTTTTTTAGGACTAATTAACCTTTAAGGAAATGGAGCTTTAGGAACAAACCTCTTATCAAGGGGGGAACTAAGATCCTGAATTGGAGTGGCGGGTGGGTTGTCCTTCTTTTCTCCATGATCATCATGTGAACTATGAGTTCCTTTTTCCTTTAACACAATATTTTCATCATCCTCCACTTTTGGCATTTTCACTTGATTATCAACTTGCTTACCAGACCTAAAGGTAGTAATAAACTAAACATGTTCTTGTCCATGAGTAGAACTAGAAGAACCATTGATGGCATACTGTCCTTTTGGGTCAGGGATAGGTTGCCTAGGAAACTTTCCTTTTTCCCTCTCTCCAACTTGGGTTGCTAACTGGCCAACTTGATTTTCCAACTTTGAAATAGCTTGAGTATTCTAATCCGAATTGGACTTGGATTTGGTGCAAATTTCCTTTGATTCCTAGCTCCAATTGGACTTAAATTTAATTGGGTTGGCCTTCTTTAACTTCATCATGGCCCTTATAAAAGTAAAGTCCATTAGCTTTCTTCTTTGCACAAATCCACTTATTTAATTCCATTCTCCTACAAAAGACAAATTCATGCAATAAGATTCAATTAAGCACAAAATTGATTATTCAACATTATTCCAAAACCAAATATAAAATGCATGAATTAACTCAAAATAAGTATGATAATGCTTTCTAACAATGATATAAATATGCAAAATTAAGCTATTATCAATGCACATCACTTATTTAGAAAGCTTCTCCTCTAGCTGTTACCATCACAAGTTTTTCTTGAATTATTTGATTGTTTAGTAAATGGTACCTGAAAATTGTTTTAGGTGATATCTAAGGATTTTAGAGGAAGGATTAAGCATTAACATCAGACGTTCTAAAAATATGTCTTTTTAACACATCAAAAAAACTACTTTATTATTTTAACACACAATTTTACAATTCACCATACATCACATCTTCTATTCACCATACATCACATCTTCTATTCTTCAATTTGAGATTCCGCTGTTCACTCGTGTCAAATATTTTGGCATTTAGAACATCTCATGTGAGATGTTTCTAGGGAGAAGTTCTTTTGTGGTGTGCTAGTTGAGGTAAGTAACTTTTCTCATAATTGGTTTTATTTTTCTTATATCACTATATTTTAGCTACTGAATATTGGTTTACAAATGTTACAATTTTATTTCAATTGTTTTAGCTACATTGATTTAAAGTAAAGAATAAAGAATCATCATAAATGTATTTGGTTACTATATACATTATTTTATATATGTATTTTGAGTGAGATATACATTGTTTGAACTATGATTTTGGACAATTAGACTATGTTTTGATCTCTAATACCCAACAAATGGGGGTTATTCATTGGTACTGAAACTAATTTCATCTGGGGCATTACGAACCTATCGTGTTTCTGGACCTAGCTAATGCGGGATATACATTAACACGTAACTAGTTTCATTTGAATTTGATGCCCAGTCACGGGGATATAGCGTGACCATAGTCATAAAAGATTGTTAAGAATATGAATTTTGTTTAAGTATTTGAATTGCTTTAAATCCATGAAACTTCTTATGTTTTTTGAACCCGTTGTAAATTATAGCTTTTGATATATGAAAAACTGATTATATTCTAATCAATCTATGATATATTTTTTAAAGTAAAATATTTGACCAATGTACAATTTTCTACTTTACTATTCTATTTGCTTGATCCAACTTCTTAGGACTTTGGTTACTCACTGAGTTGTCAACTCACCCCCACTTTTCTCCTCCAGTTTTAGATTATGAAGAATAGCAAGTTTTGGGATTTTTGTTGAGGGTGTACGCATGAAAGGAGATTATGAATTTTTGAAATAAGATGACCTTGTAATAATTAGTATACCTTTTGTTTAATGGTTGTGGACACAACAAAATGGAGTCGCCACCTAGTTATATGGTCTAGGAACCATGAATATAGCATCCTTTCAAGGAAGGACCTTTGATCTTACTACCAGAGTTTAGGTTCGGAGTTTAGATACGTTCTTGGGAAGGTGTTAGGCACCCAAATCGCCCAACCCTAAGGTTGGTCTCCCATCATTGTGTCTTATACCTTAACCTCATTAAAAGCACTTTCAACACTTGCAATTATACTCACACACACACTAACATACATCTATGCATACAACATGGCATCTTTCATCCCAAACAAAACATACTTATCTATCAACCCAAACAAAAAGGAGCCAAACATATTAAAGAAACCCTAGCATTCATCTAACATATGAAAACCCTATCATACACCTAAAACAAGGAAAACATATTACAAACCCTAATCATACATCTAAGCATGTTCCATCATATCATCAAAGTAAAACCCTAACACAAATGCATGGACATTGCTAATGCATGACTTACCCTTTACTTACCTCTCAACAGTACAACACCTATGGCATCAATGCATGAACAAGTGAATGAATGAAATTAAAGCTAAGAAACCCTAATCTAGTCATGTGATAACAAACAAACACGTTAAAAGGTAAACAAATAGTTATGGAGCTTGAAACATGTGAAAAGGAGGCTACACAGAATACACATGTGAGTGTAGAAACAAAACAAACAAAAATTAGGGTTTCTAGGTAACGGCATCACGCACGCTAAAACAGGTCTGCGTACACATGAGTTCAACCCGCGTGCGTAGGCTAGATCATGCATATGCAGATCCTTACCCAGAAAAACCTAATTTACACAGAAATATAGTAGAAGCCAAACAAAACATAAAATGTAAAATCTAAGAACCTAACATGTTTAAAGACATAAAGAAAACCTAAAACTAACCTAAACAAACATGTGTAAACATAAACTAAACAAAACACAAATTAAAATAAAGATTAAAGGCAGAAAATGAAAGGAAAAGTTTAAAAGGATACCTTAAAGAAAAAGCTCATATGCTTGAGTTTTACCGTTCTCCTCAGTCAAATCTATCACAATTCAATAAAATAGTGATTAGCAATCTTAAACTCAAAGGATTCGGGATAGAAAAGGTCTCAATCAAATAAAAATGACTTAAGGGTGTTTTATGAAAAACTCCCTTTTGATTCACTATTTTCTAGTAAATCTTAGGTTTTTTCCGTGGGATTTCTGTGTGTTTTGAAAATGTACCATGTAAGGCCTTTTATAGTTGAAAAAAATGGGGTTTGGAACGGCTCCCAGACAATGTGGGATTCGTTCCAAACCTCAACCATTATTGTAGAAAACTTTCATTTCTTATACTTCTGAAACACTAGTTGTGTACGCAAGAATGTGCCTGCATACACATGCTTCAGCTTGCGTACGCAAGCCATGACTCACGTATGCAGGCTGAGGGTCACTCTGGTCATTTAATTTTCCAAAAAATAGATTTTTGCTAATTTAAAATGTTATATTTTCCACTTTAACACTCCTTAAATTATTTTAATATCTGATTGGGCTTTAAACTGGTCTTGGGCCTTAGAGTTCGAGCATCATTGGGGAATGGGAGCCCGAGTCGTAAGAGGTACAAAATGCGGTGTCTACAGCGGTCATAGGGTTTGGATTGTTGTATCTATTGCTACTTTGGATATCTTTTGACAATTGCATTATTGAGGATATTTTTGGATTTATTGTTGAAATTTTCTTTGAGGGTAGTTTTTAATTGTTTAGAAGGCCTTGCACACTTGTAGGGTAAAAACTTTATAAGCGTGCGGCCATTGTCACGTGCTTATCTTTATGGTCGAGTTCGGTACTACAAGGGATCGAACCTCTTCCCTTTTGAAGAGAAGTATTTGTATAACAGCCAACTACTAGTCACTTTTTTATCCCAAAAAAATAAATAAATAAAAATACTTGTCACTTTATGTTTAGTATCTATCTATACTACTAATAATATGATTCACTGTTTGAATTTCATCATTTTGCGTACTAAAATATCTTCACACAGATTCTTCAACTCTCTAAAATACCTCTATCTCTTAGTTAAATAAATTTTAAATTTAAAAAGACAAACTGATTAAAAGAGTAATTTACTATTTTTTTTTTAAAAGGTCCTAAGTTTTAGGTTTTTCCTTTCTCTTCTCTAATCTAAATTATTAGGACACTAAACATTATTCCAATTATCTTACCTCTTTCTTAAAAAAAAAAATTAATTAGAAAAAAAAAAAAAAAAAAAAAAAACTCACTTAGAGAAAGATCCTAAGAATTAGAACTCTATTTCTATCTCACTTTTAAAGATTATAACACTAAACCCAAAATAAATAAATAAATAAAAAAGGTTGTGAATGGAAGAGAGGGTAAGGCTAGAGCTGAGCTAGCTTAATGGTTTGATCTCATAACCCTTGACACTGGACAGTTATGAAAGTACTTGTCCGGAATGTTAGGGGCCTAAATGAACCCCCTTAAAACAAAAGGAGGTGAAGAGGTTGATTAATAAAAGGAATGTATCTATAGTGTGTTTACTAGAAACAAAGGTTAAAGAATTGAATGCTCAAAGAATCCAGAATGCTATAGTTCTTGGTTGAAATTTTGTGCACAATTACTAATTTCATCAAATGGGAATGATTTGTCTTTGCTGGGATCCTGACCTGATCCAAGTCAAGTGTATTCGGCAATCGGAGCAACTTTTACATGTGAAAATTCTTATGTGGGCTGGTGAGTTTAAGAATACCTTCATTTATGCATTAAATGATGACAAAGTTGCATGGATCCCTTCAAAATCAGGAATTATTTCTATCTCAAGTGTTTGGGATCAAATTAGACAAAAGAAACCTACTGTTAGTTGGTGGAAAATTTTATGGTAAAATTTTATGATAAATTTTTGCCTTCCTTGTCAGAACATGAAGGGAGGTTGTGTTTAATTGAATTCAACCACTTAAAGGAGAAATATTTTGAGATATATATGATGCTAGAGGATCATCAATGGGTATCTCAATATACATTCTTTTTAAAGGATTTCAAATTAGATTTGATTATTCCCTATATTGTACCGAATATCAAATTGATGATCCAAATCAAAACATAAAATGCCATATATGTAGGGGCTAAATCAGCATGAATGAATTATATTCTCAAATCAAAACATAAAATGCCAGAATCACACTACCAATGTTGTGCTTGATGTGAGGTCTTCTCACTGCCAATTTATTTTCTCTATATTTATTGTGTGGCTAATATTAAACTCTCAATTAGATATTGAAACCAATTATATTTCTCAATTAGATATTAAAACCAATTCTATTTTTGTTGGTAATATCCTTTCGAATCTTTTCTTTCTATTATAGTTATTTTCACTGAAGAATTATTCAAATTGTTACATTCAAGCTTTGCCATTTTTAAAGTTTGTGGTTTTTCGAATACCAAGTGTAGAAGAAAATTTACTAAGAAGAAAAAAAGAATGAGATTGAATCCATCTAAAAGTAAGTGTTATCACATAAATGTGTTAATACTACCCATAGACTGTGTCCTACAAAACAACTTCACCTATTATTGCTCAATTCTTCCACATCACTGGAGACCTTCAACGCCATAAATCCATAATACAATTATTATGTTGCTGATGGATCTTCATTGTGATTAGATCTGTCCTAATTTTAATAGAACATCCATCTTGCTGAAAAGTCTTCTAAAAAATTGGCAAAAGGAGTTTTCTCCTCTGCCCATCATTTTGCTGCCATTACATCAAGATCAGACAAAATTCTATTCATGTCCGCAAAATATGGCCAGCTCTTCTTGCTTTACTTCCCATTCTTGGTCTCCTGTTCAAAGCAAAAATCTTTTTAATTAAACAAAATTTTACTCTTGCCTTCAAATAAAGGCCAGCTCTCCATACTTTCCTTCCCATTCTTCCTCCCCTCCTCATCTCTCCCTCTAAAAACGTGAAATTTTTCCATTAATAAAAACAATCACAAACTTAAAGAGCCATAAGTGTAATTTAGTCTAAATTTTAATTACAATGAATTCACAAAGTTGTAATTTTTTTATCAAGAGCATTTTAACTCAACTTGTACTTTCTAATACCATCAAAACAGATGTTTTAGAGTTCAATTTTAGGTAAAATTTTGCTAAGTGTCAAGTGCCGAGTTCATGCAACTCAATTGACGCTTTTTAGAGTTTTCAACGAAAACATCTAAAATTTAAATTCCCTCACAAATTATGGATTCTCGAAAAAAAAAAAAAAAAAAAAAAGTTTCAAGAAACTCACAAATTATGGATATAGTTTTGATTTTTTAAGAGAATCTAATTTCAATTTATATACATATAGTTGTGCATTGCAAACATAAAAATCAAACTGTGTAAAAATGAAATCAAACAAAAAATGTGAAGTGCCCTTCAATTTATCTTACATACGAGCCACACATACCGAAGAGAGAAAATTAGGGGTCGTTGGTATGGCATTTTAAGCAACATTTTACAGTTTTTAAACAATATTACACGTATTTTCAAACACTTCTTTACCCATACGTATTTTCAAAAAATACAATGTTATTAGAACAACGTTACCAAACAAGTCCTTAGTAGTTAAGAATCCAAAGAGTACTCCTAAAAGAGCGATCATGTCCCTTTTGACAAATCCAATTTCTTCAAACCTTAATCGTCCAGTGTCCACATTTGTTCAATCAGAAAAATTCTAAGCTGCCTAAAATCAATGTCCTACCAGCATCCACAAAGTTAATGTGGCAAAGATGCGAACCTACCTTAAAGCCTAGAACCTCTGCCAATTCATCTTCTGCTTAAACCATCGCACTTGCAAAGGTAAAAATATTTTACATATAAAATATTTGCAAAAAAATATTTTCATCTTACAGTGTTTGGCAGTATACATGAAAATGTTGTATAAATTATTTTCCAATGTTTGGCACAACGTAAAACGAAGAAATAAAAACAAAAACAAAAAAACACAGAAAAAAACCGAGAAAAATTTAAAATTTCCCATTGCTTTAGTTTACAATCAAATCCTGTAATCAAATTCCCACTAAAACATCCCATTGCTAGTCTACAGTCATCTTGTTGGCGGTTATCATTTTTCTATACCTTTTATTGATAGACAGTAATTTGTCTACTAGTTTCACTTAAATAATGTACCATACAAACTCAAATCGAATCACGTTCTAACTCAAGCTTTGAAAAATGGTTACTCAAATTTCTAAAAAAGGCTAATAGCTCCTGTTGTAATTTGACAAAACCATCAGACCTCATAATTGCAGGGATATCCCTGCATCTGTGTGTTGCAAAACCCAATTTTGTTAAAGATATTATTACAGAGTAATTGATGCACACTCCACCAATTTTCAAGATCAAGCTGCTTTCTTGCAATAATTTTCAAGCCATTCCATTGTAACACTTTTTGGCCTCTCTAGTGGTAGTCCAAGAGCTCGGTCCCATATCAGCTGAGCAACAAAAGACAAAATACAATTCAAATAAACTCATAAAAGAGCTGCATCAGAGAATAACTGCAAATAAAAGTAGGGGCAAAAAATAACCTGAGAGCAGATCCAAATATTTCTTGACACACCAAAAAGGACAGTAAAATATCTGTCACCGAATTAAAAATTATAATCATCTCTCTCACTCTAATAGTCATAGAATGTCCAAATGAAGAATAATCACAGGTAGATCAGATGTAAATGAAATATCATACCCTGCTTCAGTTAAACCAAAATGAAATATCATACCTTGCTCGGATTTTTTGGTTATCCATCTACATAACAAAACCAAGATAATGGGGGTTTTTTAACTTTTCTTTAGCCACACAAAACTAAAACAAAACAGTAAAAGCCAACCACACAATGAAGAAGATGCATTTGCATTCTTTTAGTCAGATTACATGCTACAATCGTTTGCATAACATAAAATAAAACATAGGAAAACCTGGTCAGCGACCTCTTCATAATGAAGACTTTCACACCTCTATTTCCTATATATGCTGAAATTTCATCTCCAACTGAAGTTCTGGAAACATTGTTTGTAAATGTTATAAAATGTTTTATGAATTCTCATTCTGGATTGTGATTAGCTAGATCACCCCAACTGTAGTAACACACTCCTTACACTATGATCATGCCCATATTCTTAATACAGAATGGAAGCACACATGAAAATCATTTTTCTGTTATTGCATTCCACAATATCTCATATGTTTTAATTAAATTCATGTCACAGGACGTCTTACAGTTCAGATGTGTAGTCAGTTGCTAATATCAGTGAAAAATGAGAGAATCAACACACCAAGAGTGAGAATTTGGACTTAGACGGCTGATCAGATGGGTTTTTGCCAAAGATATCAGGTGATTTTAATCCCAACTTTCCTGTTCTCAGGCTTCCCATAACCCACCAGTACAGCAGTATAAATAACTACCTTTATAAGGGACTTCTTACTTGCCTATGTGGAGGACAGTGGCCAAGTTTGTCAATTAATATATGTGGCACAGCAAGCTTTGCTCTATTCAGATATTTTGGGGCAACTTCCTATGTATAACACAACTTCTTAAATCCAAAAGAACTAACTAATTTTGATTGAACTCATGTACTCATCATAAACTAGAATACAATAATTTCATCACAAAAATATCATAATGCCACACATAAATAAAACCCCCCAAAAAAAACCCAGATCTGAAAATCATAAACACTAACTCATATCAAACAACCAATGTCAAAATCATCAAAAAAATAAATAAATCTCACACAACCAAATCAACACGGAAAAACCCATATGAAAAATGATAAGAAATCAAATGTGTAAAATTATAATTCATCAAAAACAAAACCTGAAACTTTGAGGAGTTTTTCAAGCAAGGAGTAGAAATCGAACCTAAGAAAAACCAGAGAAAGGTTAGAGATGAAGAAAAACGAAAAGAAAAGGAGAAATCTAATCTAAAAAGATAGAAAAGTACCTGGGTTTCGCCCGCGATGAGCGGCGCTGGCGGAAGCTAGAGCTAGCTGGTAGTGCCTCAGACCTTCGAAAGAAATCTGATCTGGGGAGAGTTTGAGCATAAAGTGACTGTGGGAGTGAAAAGAGTGATAAGTATCAGGGTGCGAGGGAGTGAGCAAATGTAAAATGTTTTACCAAAATTGTGTAAAATATTTTACATAAATTTGCTTATAGTTGATTTGGTTGACTGAAAATATTTTACTTTTGACCAAATATTTTATTACAAAACAAACACCGTAAAATTGGAAAATATTTTTCTGAAAATATTTTACATCGAAACAAACAGAGCTAAGTTACCATAGCTCAGTCGTATATATCTCCAATAGAAGAGATGGGATCATCTATAATGAAGTGTGAAATCTCGATTCCCTTTCCTACTTAAAACATAATAAGAATGCCTCTTGCTGCTCTTGAAATCGTTCTTTTCAGAATTTTCATAACCAAAAAACACAAGAGGGCTATAGGATCCCCCATACTTAAATAGTAAAATCTCTACAATGCTAAAGAAGCTGGTTGGAAATCTATTAACTGAATCTGAGAACGTCAGTGGAGACACAAGCTTAAGTCCATTTTGACCAGCCAAATCTGTACAACAAATACAAAGGAATTTACCAAATGTCATGCCCCTATACATAAATCAAAAACAGAAGAGGACATACAGACTGCAAATCCAAAACAACATGCATATCTCAAGTAACACTGCATCACTCTTCTCAACAATCCCATATTACTAGCTACCATTGTGCTCTAATTCCCAATAACACAAATTCCTGGTTGATATTGCAGTCCTTTTAGTCTTATTCCCAACACTAGAAAACATATCTGGAAAAGAGACTCCTCCTCGCGTGTTTTATTCCCAAAATAAGACCCTTAAATCACTTGCATCACTCACCCAAATAAATTTTGTACTGAGTCTGAAATATCCCAAGCATTCCAAATGCATCCCAGAAACTAGTTGGTATTGCAAATTAAAGGGGAAAAATCAACCGCCATACAACAACTAAGCTCAAATCTTGTACTTTTAATAGCAATTCCTTTCCATCAAGGAAAATAGTCTTAACACTTTATGAAAATTTTCAATAGCAATTCTTACCATCAAGGAAAATAGCACTTCTATGAAAAATTTCAATAAAAATTCCTTTCCTTCAACGTAAATTCTCTTTGCACGAAATGTGAAATAATAAACCACTAAAATCTCCTCAAACACAAACTGGGGCTCTATAAACCACAAGGATTACAAAATCATACATCTCCTTATACTATACATGAAACAAAAATTATATTCAAATTGAGATCCAAGCTACCATAAATATCAACGAAAACTCTTCTCAACTAGAATTTATTTTTCATTTTTGATGACAAGGAACCCCCTCAAGTTATGGGCCAATGGGACCACCCTGGAGGGGCAAACCCCAGATGCCTACATAGCCCCATTGAGCAGGCATCAAGTAAATCGCAAAATGCCTCAGCTAGGAGTCGAATCAAAGACTTCTGGTTTGTAGTCCAGGCACTCTCCCTTACCACTGAGACACCCTGGGTGGGGGCCCTTCTCAACCAGAAATCCAGAATATATCCCCCGTCCCCCCATTGAAAAGGATATGCAACCTAGATAGTAAAATAATCTAGGTCTAACAAATCTAGGAGCCTACGAATCTCAAAAGGCAACCTCTGCCAAAAATAACTAACAATCTCAAACCAAACTTTATTAGAATTCACATCAGGTGATAGACTCCAATTTGTACTCAACAAAATCGGGATCCATAAAGAATAACAATTAACTTACCTAGTTATGAATTGCTCCCCCCCAATACAGCATTACCCACACCAAAACCTTGTCAAACTCCAATATATCACCATCAACCTCCTTCCCTCAACCACATAATCAAGTCTTCAACAAGTGAGGCAGGAGAAGATCGAAGATAAAAGAACAATTATGGTCTAACAAGTAATTAATGGCATAGGGAACTGAAATTGAAACATTGAATGAATTGGATTTTTAATCGGGTTTTAGGCATGGGCTTCTAAATTTTGCAATATTATGTGATGGATGCTTTCTTTTTTCAGGTCATTCCAATATTGTCACTAAATGCCATCCTTTGTCTACAAGCACATTTCCTCAGACGACTTATGTATTGCAAGAACATACCCCAAGCATTGCCAATTTATTTTATGTTTTTTTTCCCTTCTTGATCTGTTGGATAATTCCTTGTCTTTATGCTAGAAACCATAAGTAATAAAAATAAAGCAGTACATTTGCTTCTTTGCTGTTTGTTACAGTTGAGCTTACAAATATACTATGTTTCCCTCAAGAATTTGTCTTTATTAGGATGGTTGATAAATAAACAAGTGCGTAGCAAACAGATGACCCGATATAATCTGATGCCCCTCCAACAAATTTCATCATATACAATCATACATTAGTCCTTAAAATAACCAGAACATATATCTTCTTGTATGTAATTTAGATACATCTTTATACATATGCTAAACTGAAAACTTTTGAATTTCTCAAAAATCAAATCATAAGAAGTGGATAAGTATTGAATGAATAGAAGAAGAATCACCAACTGCACAAATGCTTCCCCCCCCCCCCCCCCCCTTTTTTGTTTCTTTGACTGGATCAAGCCAATAAAATTGTCCCTTAGACCTTTATAAAAAATAAAAAACAATAAACTTATTTCAAGTCCTTGGCCTTCCAAGGTAAAGAAGGACTTCTACATTTAAAGGCAAGAGTGAGAAGATCATATAAATGCCTATAATAGAAAATATTGCAGCAGGTTAGCATAAGAAAAAAGAATTTACATCAAAACGGAGAAAGCAAAATTGTTTACTAAAAAAATTGTTAGTTCAGAGACTGCAAAGTTTTAACACAAAGAAAGGGTGCAGCCACGAGTTATGAGACAAACATCTTCAGCAGGAATGTATCAAAAACATGTCCAACTAGCAAAAGAGCTGATCCATGCATAAGATTTCTCACTGCATAGAAGTGTCATTGCATGCTTATTTAAATATCCAAGTGGAGCCAACTACTGGTCCATTTCTGTAAGTATAACCAAGATAAAATTAACTACTGGTCCATTTCACACAAACTGGAGGGAAATCAGCATTGGGAAATGGCTTTCCACCATGCAAAGGTCTAGGCAGGTGATCATAGCATTAAGTTCTCAATTTCCCAAGCTTATTCAAACCCATCTTTTATCACAATCATCCAATTCAACTGCATTTAAGACAATTAAAAACATGAACTATTCAAATAGAATAAAAACCATTATTTTTCTATTTTTTGAGAGAACAAATTCTATCCCTGAGATTTTAAGTCACTCCTAGTTAACTGCTTAGTTCTGCCAAATCCTGCAGACCTGACCACTCTGGAAAATTGTTTTAACTCTCAAAAAACTTTCAATGCAGTGTGTTTGGACAGAATCCTCTAGCTAAAAATCAATAGCAACATGACCATTCCATCAATCAAACCTTAACTTTCCAACAACATTCACTCAGGCTATCTATTCCAGAACTAATACCAATGAGCCCCTTTAACACCCCATAACAAATACGCTCAACTAATGACCAATAATTCTAATCAGTACAAGTAATATCTTGACTATGGCCAGTCCAGTTAGATGTTGATCTTTGTGAGTCTAAAACAGTGTAGGCCTTTTGACTTTACGGGTCTATTAACTAGATAAATTTAATGCTTTTTTCTCAAGTAATTTTGTAAACTCTTGTACCATTACAAGAAATTGAATTCAACAAAAAATCAAATGACAATCAATTCTGCTTTTAGTTTGCATTAATGTCCTCTCAAATTGAATTAATACCTGTATAAATGAGCTTGTGAATTTGGCGAAAGAGAATGGGAAGTGACAAATACCGTCAAAGATGCAAATTAAACAAAGCAAAAGAGGGAGACATTGTCTGGCATTTTACAATGTAAAAGAAATCAAACCAAACGAAGATGATGCAAAGGAAAACAGTTTCAATGGAATAATAGTACCTGGGCAGATTTCTTTAAAATTTGATTAAGAGATTCTCAGTTTCTTTAATGATGGCTATGGATTGAAGATGGCATCATTTTTTATGGAGGGATGAGCCATTGAAGAAGAACCCAAATCAAACCCATCACCATCAGTTGAGTCCATGCCCAAATTTAGAAAACCCAAACTTAAGTCAAACCCATTAGCTATATCCATTGGAAGCCTTGAATCAGATGTCAGGAAAGACAGCTAGTGTCATCAGGTATTAGAGGAGGTTGAGGTTCTCCTATGTCTGAGTCTATTGAGACACATGATTCATGTGAACTGCTGAAAGTGGAGAATGGAGGAGTAAAGAAAGGCGCGTGTTGCACTGATCAGCATTTTGAGAGTTGTTAGGGATGATAATGGAATTTTGAGGAGGACAAATGCATTCCACATGTGCCCCCATCCTTGCAATGACAGGAGCAAAATTTCCAAATTCACTTGTCCAGTGAGAGATTTTACATGAAACTTTAACATGATTCTGATCACCTTGCATCAAGTCTCCAAATTTCTGTTGTAATTGGCTATGAGGCACACCATAAAACCACAAATGATCACACTTCAGACACTGAAAGATTGGCTGCCGCATGAAAGGTCGCTTATGACCATTGGTGAAAATGTTGACAACACAAATCCAACTGATTATATCATCGCAAAGAGAACCGCACTTATCATTATTAGTGTAACTATCCTTCAACGGAACTAGATGAAAAGCAATACAAAAGGCAAATGTTGGAAATTTTGGACCAACCCAAAATGATATGGAACTTTCAACGCTTTGATGGTTAAACCACTTTGGAATCTTCTTTTCTGGTACTATAATATTATATCTCTCTCCAAAATCAATTAGATACGCATCTAGAGTTGGACGTAACTCTTCTTCAATTAGGAAGAACTTGGAGAGAGGGAGCTGGGAAGAGTAATCAATTTGATGTAAATGCGAATCCACTAATGCGTTGCCTTTGACACCTGAACATTTCATATATGGTGGAAGCCCTAAATTTCTTCCAAACTGCATGCAATTAGGAAATTTGAGAAATTGGAAGTTTACAAAATCTAGTAAAGTATTTGGAAAGGTATCCAAAATTGTTTCTTTATAACTTTAAGAGAGAGAGGTACCTGAAGGAATAATTTTCTTAATGATTGTAAATTCAATGAGATGCAATTTGGTGCATACACAGATCTAATACTTTCTGGAAGCTTTGGAATTTTCTTAAGGAACTTGGAATCCTCAATTAGAAGAAAATCTAAACCATTGAATCTCATAATGCCATCTTGGAAGCTCAAATTTTCACTCCCTAATAATAAACATTCCTTTGAGAGGTGGAAACAAGTCAATTTTTTTTGAAAATTCAACATTAGATATCCACATTTTGAAATGCCACCATAAGAATTGCATAGTTCTTGTCTACCAATCTCCATGTCCTTTGGAAATTGGACACTGCCATGAAGAACGAGTTTGCGAAGACATTGCAATTTATAGATGCTAGTTGGAAGATGACACGAATAGAAATAGGAACCTATATCTAATCGTTCAATCCCAATGAGATTCCCAAATGATGAAGGAAGCACTCTAATAGCAGTGTATGCCAAACTTAGAAACTTTAAATTTTCCATTTCTTCTGGAATATCAGGGAACCACTCAACCCTTTTGCACTCATAAAGAATTAAAAATTTAAGAGATTTCATCATGATGCAGCTTGGAAGAATTTGAAGTTCAACGCAACCTGTGAGGTCCCAGCTTTCAAGCTTATCAAGACATCCAACAGAGTCATGAACCTCGACTAATTTTATACATTCACAGAGATTCAATTGCTTTATGTTTGGGGTGGCGATCAATAAGTCAGGTAATTCCCTAATATATTGACAGGATTGGAAATTCATGTGTGTCAAGCTTCTACACTGTATCCTCTGTAAAAAAAAAAAAAAATCAAAAAAAAAAAATCAAAAATAACTTCAACAAATGTTAAATCATAGTTTAATCATTAATGAAGTAATAATAATTTATAAATAAATAAATAAAAATTATACCTCGAGAATCTTGTACATTATAACCCGACCTTCTAGCATGTTAAGTATAGTGAGTTTTTTAGGACGAAAATTGGATGGTAAGGAAGATAAAGGAAATCCACGCCAATCAAGCACCCTTAATCCGTTGGGAAGGTATTCAAGATCTCCACAAATGTCTACATTACTAACGATAAGGAACTTGAGATTTTTCATCTTCTCAAGACATTTAGGCTCTAATTGAATCTTTGATGATTTAGGTGAGCATATCATTATGCCTCGAATTTTTTCCGACCCCTAATTAGACAAAGCATTAAGTGAATCACACTGCACAATAATAAGTATAATGGCAGAAAATTTTAACAAAAACCAAACTTAATAAACTTAAACTTTCTTCTACACTTAAATGGAAAAAATAATCACTACATATGCCATTTGAAAAATGAAATAAAATGATGTATACCGTATTTTCAATTAGTACATTAAGAACATCCTCATAACGCCATAGCCTGCTACGCTCTCCAGGTAGTTGTGGTGACTCCCGTCGAACAATGTCCTTACCCATTTTTTGTAGGAAATCATGCATCAACAATTTGCCATATTGATCAACCCTTATTAGGCACTTATCCATAAGTTTTTGAATTCCATAATTTGGATTTAAATAGCAAGAATCCAATATATCCATGACATACATCTTCAAAAATCCCTTAAAGAAACATGCAATATCAAGGAAAATATTCTGTTCAACTTCATCCAATCCTTCGTAACTTATTTCGAGTACTTTTTGAATTTCTTTGTTAGGAATTCTTTCATACTTATCTATTGCACTTTTCCATTCAGGTTTAGTTCTTCCACACAAATCAGCACCCATTATTACTAGAGCTAATGGAAGTCCCTTGGCATATTGTATAATTTGGTTTTCAAGTTCCAAATAATCTTTTTTGGGTTTGTTGCTTTGGAAGGCATGCATACTAAAGAGTTCATGAGCTTCATCTTCATCTAGTTCCTTAACCTCGTATGTTGAAAAACATTTTCCAAGAGTAGCTACCAAGTGTTTGTCACTTGTTGTTATAATGATTTTGCTTCCGACAGCAAACCAATCACATCTTCCAAGCAAATTTTCTATCTGGACCCATTTATCCACATCATCAAGAACTAAAAGAATCCTCCTAAAAAAAAGTCTTTCCTTTATCATATTGATCCCTCCAGATTTGTTACCCACCTTTAAATTTTTATCCCTTAAGATCTCGAAAAGAAGGGTCTCTTGTAGTTCAACTACACCATCATTTGTCCCCGATTTTTCTCTAAAATTTTCTAGATAACAAAATCCATCAAAACGATCACAAATTCTGTTAAAAATGGCTTTTGCAATTGTTGTCTTACCTATTCCACTAGGGCCATAAATCCCTATCATGTGAGCATCATTTGATTCAATATCTGAAAGAATGCTCTTTACTCGATAATTTATTCCAACAGGATATTGAGCAACAAATAATGGCGTGCAATTTAATTTAGAATTTGAGATCTCTTCAACAATTCCTTGGATAAATTTGAACTTGCTGCTACTATCATTCACATAACATTAAAAAATATAATGAGTTAGATTAGAAAATAGAAATATGAAGATAAACCATATTTAAGATGTTTGGTGCGTGCATTAAATTTGAAATATTGAAAATTATAGTAAGTGGCATGTATTAATTTACAAATATATAACTTTAATTAAGTTAGCACTTCTTTCTTTTTTTAGTTAGGAAAGTATTTTTAGGCCTTTAGGTGTAGTTATCCAAACATATTAAGCATTAAACCATTAAGGGAGTGGTATGGTGGTTCATTAGTTCAACAATTGTGTCACTGGCTCAACTATTAAGACAAATAATTAATTTATCTTAAATAAGAATAAATTAATAAATACAAAAAAAAAAAAAAAAAAAGTGAAGTTACAATAAATAAAAAAATGCAATGGTATTCAATTAGTACATAAACATGTAGGTATAACATAGACTAAAATTAATAGAATATTATTGTTTAGAAAATCTAATTAAATATAGAATTTAATATATGCTCATATATAAAAATGACTATAAAATAGGACATTTTGAATTGATCAAGATGACTTAAACATTAAAAACCAAACCGTTCAAATAAAATCGTGCGCTTCGGTATTTTACTCAAAAATTTAGTCGTTTTTCATGGTTTAATCGTTTTTCTTTTTTTTTTTCTTTTTCTTTTTTTTTTTCTTAAATCTGATAGTTTCCTTCATACCAATCCAGAATTTCGTACAATTCATCAGTTTGATGAATCAATCGTCAGTTTGGTACAACTATGATAACTATACTTTTAACATGAAGTTGCATGGAAAATCTAGTTAGGTGATAACTGAAACTTACAAAAACCCACTTTTTTTAATACTAGAAATAAATTATTAAGTTTTTCAAAAAAATAATTAAAATGAATAATATGCAGGTGAAACTCCCATTTAATTGGTAAGGTAATCTACATTTAAATTATTCTTTCTACCAATTCTCAAAAAATAATTTCTACCATTGCAAGCTCACTTCTATAGATGAAGATATGAAAAAAAGAAAGTAGATTCATAATTTGGTAAAATATTAGTGGTCATAACAAACCACTAAAACTCATAAAAATTACAAGAATTGTTACTGAATACATACCTATGCTTGTAATGCCAACCAGATATATTAGTTGCTTCTTGGAGAGCGTTTTTCCATCTTTGTACTTTCTTTTTGTCCTTAATGTTTTTTTCATGTTTAGCTAGAGCTTTCCTGAACTTTCCATTTTGGTTACGTAGTTCTAATGGGGCCACCTTGTAAAAAACCGGTCGCACCAACTGGTCATTCTTCTTACACTCAACAATCTTGGCAAGCTCATCCAAACACCAAGTGGAAGATGCATAGTTTTTAGAAAATACGATTATTGACATCATTGACTTCTCAATGGTTTTGAGAAGCTCTTCAGAAATTTCTTCTCCCCTTGGCTTATCATCGATGAAGGTGTGAATACCCTTCAAACACAAAGCCTCATACAAATGGCCAATAAATCCATGGCGGGTATCTTGACCTCTGAAACTTAAGAAGACATCAAAGTTCTTGGGTTGGTGAGTGAAAGAGGAAGATGAGGCCCCTTTGCTGATCACAAGAGCCATCGGGATTTATGAGCAAACTGTTGTAAAGATCTGAAAGGAGGACCAAAAAAAACCTGTAAGGGGTTGTCAACATAACTCAAAAAGTGAATGACAAATTAGGAAGAGGGTGAATGCAGGCAAGAGGAGCCTTTAAAGGTGGCTTGCTTTCGGTGTGACCAGTAAGTCTTTAAACTTTCAAGTGCCATATTGATGCTTTTTTCATTGCAATATCATGGAAGTTTCTGTCAAACCTTTACTCCTTTAATATTTCTAAGCACCATACCGGTAATTGTGGTCAAGCGGAATTGTAATTTTGTATCTTATTATTCAATATTGAAATGAAATGCTTGTGTTTGTTTACAAGATTAGGTTTTTCATGAATAATAAGAATAGTTAGGTTGAATTGGGATAGATGACTAGGAGATTATTTAATGGCTTTAGGAGAATGTACGGTCAATGTGCAATAGGTGATGTGAAACTATCACCGCCCAAAAGCTTTTAATATTGGAGCCACTCAGCACTTATAACTAAAATGAATTTTTTTTTTTTTTAAATAATTTGGTAATTGAGAGGAATCCTAGTTTTCATAATTAAGGATAATATACTATGTTACTGATTTACAAGGCTATTAACAATCAAAAAGATGAATCCAAATATTTGGTCCCACTCCTCTATACCCCTTTATGTTCCACAAATAAGAACATGCCATATATCCACCTATTTAATTAATTCCTTATCTTATTCCTTTTTCTTATTTCACTTACCTAAAATAAAAATAAAAGATTCCACACATTCCGGTACCACCACCGACCTCTGCTGACACCATCAGTGCCAGTCATGGGCTCACAGCCATGCCGCCAACTCCACAACTGACTGGTGCTGATGGCGTCGGTGACTGGTGCCAGCGGAAGTTGGTGGTGCTGCTTGAACGTGTGGGATATTTTTTAATTATTTTAGGCAAGTGAAATAAGAAAAAGGCATAAAATAAGGAATTAATTAAATAAGTGGACATATGGCATGTTATTATTTGTGGAACATAATGTGGTATAGAGAGAGTGGGACAATTTATTTGGATTCCCAAAAAGATGCTATTAGAACACAATGAGCATATACATCTTATTTATATGTATTTGAACGAGTTTATTTTTCTACGCTTATTTTACTTTAAAAATAAATTAGGCAAAAGTACAACAATACGGATAAACAGAAAAGTATAAGTTAAATAAAATTAATAAACTGGAGGAAAAAAAAAAAACCTCCTGCAAACAGAAAATTGTGATAACGTTATTTTTAATAACAGTAGTTTCTGCAGCACAGGCAATGCCCATGCTTGTCATGTTCATTAAAATTCTAGAGGAAAGCCAAATAAAAATTAAGAATTGAAGTAAAATGTTAGTTTTATAATGAACAACTAAAATGTCTCCTTTTTCGTACTCTGTTTTCTTTGGGCCCGTGTTTGGGGGTGTACGAACTGTACTGCTGTATCTGATTTTTTAGTTTCTATTTCCTTTAACTCTTGATCTTTTTGTATTTGTTTTCTTGTTCAAAGTGTTCACCATCATGAACATGATGTTCAATTTTTTCTCAATAAAAGTCTTATTACCTATCAAAAAAAAAAGTTAGTTTTATAATGAAGCATGCAACAAATTGGGTGAAATAATTGACACTCAAAATCCTAAATGCAAGTCTAGGCTGCAAACAATGGCAAAAAAGGATGTAGCAACTTGTAAAAACTATAGAGAATAAAAAAGACATCATAACCCAAATATTCAAACAAATTACAACAAACAATAGTGTTTTCATGAAATTAGAAAGTATACATCATAATCCAGCCCAAATATATGCAATACTTTAAAAGGAAGTCATGAGCAATTTCCCATAGAGAAGCTTGCAATGATTGAAAAAAAGAGTTTTGAGGTGGTCCCATGCATTATCACTGAGGTCAAGCCTAATTGACAAATTGATTTAAACATCATTATAGCTGTCATCTCTCTACATGCTAATGATATAGTTTGTGCAAGTTAATCAATTTACTCTACATTAACATAATGGAATATTAGCCCATGCCTCTTCTAATAACTCAACCACTTTTATGTTAGGAGCTTTCTTACATGTACAACAAATAACTCCTAGAATTGATTTCCAAATCAAAGAAGCATCCCAATTTTTTAATTTCAGAATTGAAAAATAGCAAATTCACAAGAAGTTCATGTGATGTGCAATGTACCCAATCCTTTTTTTTTTTTTTTGATAGGCAAGAAAAAGTATATTAAAACCACTACAATATGCATTAAAAGCAATTAAGTTGAGAGAACACTTGCAAACTTGATCCCAATAAATTTCCCTATTGATAGCGGAATACACCCAACAACACACCAAGGAAAAAAAAATAAGGAAAATTACATTTTACCACTCTAAAATATACCCTTGATTACACTTAGCACCTTAAACTTTTCAAATGCATGTTTTGTACCCTAAACTATGGTCCTTGTTACACTATGCACACTAACATCAAGTTTGTTGTTAACTTGGGAAAAATATGGCACCACATGAAAAGACTTAATTGTCCCCATTCTTAATTACTTAAAAACAAAGGAGAAATTATACTTTAAAAATACTCTTGATTATGTTTTGCATCCTAAACTTTGAATTTCCGTCCAAGTTAGCAGCAAACTTAACTTTGGGGTGCAAAGTGTAATAAAGGTCATAGTTTAAGGCGCAAAAATGTGCATTTAAAAAATTTAGGGTGCAAAGCGTATTATGGGGTATAATTTAGGGTGGTAAAGTGTAATTTCTCCCAAATAAAAAAGAGTTATCAATCACAAAATTAGACACTTTTTTTAATACGAAGGCCCTAAATTTTTTTTTTTTTTTAATAAGTCACGAAGGCCCTAAATTCTTAAACAAAACAAAGAGGAAAATAATTCATATATCTCTAGAAAAACAAATAAAAATTGGTATAGTGGTTTGCCAAATCGAATTGACTAAATTGTATCTGTAATAGAATTGATAGAAATTCAAAATCTTGTTAATCCAATTTGCAATTGATTTAAAGTTTGGGTGGCTCTTCGTGAATTGAAAACTCTGTTAATTACAATTCATTAATAGTAAGAAATCTCTAAGCAATTGAATCCCTAGCATTGCTCATAGTGAAACATAAAGGAGTTTAGTAAAAATACACTTTCTCCTGCCTGAAGCAGTCAACATCTAGATACATCATTTTCTCAAGAAACAATGATGACACTGAAACAAATTATTATTATTATTTTTATATAAAAAAAAAATGGATATGCAGCATTCCAAGGCCAAGGGAATCCTCTTCGCCTTATGTAAGTAAATACTGCAATTTCTGAAAATGGGTTTTCTTTCTTTGTAGCAGTCAGGGATGAAGGCATACATTGACCATACGGGGCAATGCCCCCCTCTAATTTTTTTTTTTTTTTTTTTTTAAATATTAGTATATTTATGTACTAATTTTAGCAATTTTATTCTATAAAATTACATTTTCCCTCCTTAACAATATCATTGATTCTTTTTGGAGTAATGTTACAAGTTACAACCAAAAACATATTTACAAAATTTTTACAAACCGTTAAGATACAAATTCTTACTGGTTCGCATTTGATCCACCGACAATATATCACTTTTTTACTTACCAATAACCAATCACCATATCAGCAATTTGTAAAAAAATTTATAACTCTAGCATTTTCCTCATTTTAAAGGCCATTAAAAAATTTAATAAATCTAAAACAAAATATACAAGCCCAAAAAAATTAGCACAACAAGAAAAATTACCAATAGCAAAGCTATTAAACCCAATTAACCAATTTTACTCAAGAAAAAAAAAACACCCGGCTCTTTTAAAAGTTTTAAACAAAATAATTGTCTTTACCTAGTCGCACGCATCAAAAACTCAAATAAACAAAAAAGAAAAAAAAAAACCCTCGGCGGCTAAGAAGAGCCAGAGGTCAAAGCCACCCCCTAACTCCAAGTCCTAGTCCTGGCTCCATCCCTAGTAGCAGTGAGCTTCAGCCTAGGCTAATATAAAAGGTAAAGAAGTCTACCTTCAACAGAGGCAACTTTAGTAGCAACAGAACTCAAAATGGAGAGTTTGCCTGGCGACTCTAGGAATTTTCTTTAGGGTGGTCAAAAAGAAAACTTGAATATATCAACATAAAAAATATATAAAAAGACACAAACACATAAAATTTTACAATTTCCTTCTACTAACAAAATAAAGAGGAAAAAAGTGACTAATGAGAGTTAAAGCGAGTACTGATGATGTTGAGATGAGAGTAAAAAAGTGATAAGAGTCAACTTATCAAAAATATAATAATAAAATAAAGTGATAGAGTCTAAAATGATGATTGAGATGAGAAAAATGGAGAAAGTGAGACGAGAGGCAGAGAGTAACAAATGATAGTCGCTGCGACTGCAAGTCATGCCACTGGGGAGAGCAAAGCTCTTGGGATTGAAAAACTGAGAGCAGAGCTATCGGCACCACCGGGGAGAACTCATGGCTACAGTATCTCTCTTAGTATCTTTTTTTTAGGAAAATTGAAATTATGAATTATTTTTAATGTTATAGGTTGAACGAGTTATGAATCTGAATAATTAAGATTTTTATTTATTTTTATTTTTGAATGAACTTTTGGTTGAATCTTTTGTTCATTTGTTGTTATTTGACCAAATCTTGTTGTTCGGGCTAGCTATTTTCACTGTTATTTAGGTTAATTTTTATTATTGTTATTTGGGTTTTTATTTATTTTTTTTTTTTTGTTGAATCTTTTGTAAATTTTTTGTTGTTTAGCCTAATCTTGTTGTTGTTTGGGTTATTTTTGTTATTATTTAGGCTGATTTTTATTGTTGTTATTTGGGTTTTATTTTTTTTGTTTAAAGGGTTAAAGGACTATATTTGAGAGACCAAGATAATTTGTGAGAAATGTTACATCCACAACAATTTCATTACAAATCCTAGATGACAAGCTTTCATTGATAGATAAAAAAAATGCGATGTCACTGGTGAACTCAATTGAAAAACAGTACCAACTTACCAATTAAGATTTGTTATGAAATTGTTGTACACATAACATTCCTCTATTTTTTATTTTTGTTGAACCCAAATTCTTGGGATTCTCAAGTCTGTTCAATATTTAGACAAATCATGTTAGTTTTAAAAATAATTATGCATGTAAATATTTTTTTTCAAGTATAATTTTTTTTTTTTTTTGGGAAGTCCTGAAATGCATATGGAGCCACCCCTTTGACCGATACCCATATGGATCTTTCAAGTCTTCGACGCTGAACAGAATAGTCTGAAGCTGATAATGCAAAGAAATCTGTCTAAATACCACTTTAAAATCTAAGTGACATACTACATTACTACTTCAGCAACGATTAGATCAAATGGGTTAGAGAAGCAAACCCAATGAAACCACAAATATTATCAAGCTCGTTCGATCCCATATAACACACAAAAACAAAAACAAAACTATAAGGTAAGCATTTCATCAAACATGTCAAAGACTCACTACTGGATTTGCGAAATCATAGTAAAAAGAAGAAAAAAAAAATCAAACCAAAGAGAAATTTAGAGAGAGCATGCCTGTTGTGTGTGGAGAGCCAAAACATCAAAATAACACCTCTCACAACATAAAGAACCCTTTATCACCTGCTCCTCTATTTCTGACTCTCAATCTTGTCATCCTAGATCTTCGGTTGTTGTGGTCTCTCCCCTCTTCTTTTCTCATACGCTCTCTCTCTCTCTCTCTCTTTCTTTCTATCTGTAGAAAAGTCAATGGCAAAAAAATGCAAATGACCAAACTGCCGACAAACTTTTAGGTGGATGTAAAGTTTTAAGGATAAAAAGGTAAACTTATAGAATGAAAAGACAGCCACTTTGTGACAAACGCGTCATTTCCCACTCTCTCTGCATCAAAAAGCTAAGGGGCCGTTTGGTTTTAGTGACTTTCATCCCTCGTCGCTCAATTTCTATCAAACCCATCTGCTTGGCTTGATTTTTTTTTAGTTCTATCCCTCGTAAAAATAAAAATAGAATTTTGGTATTTAAATATGAGTTACGGTGGTAAAGCTCTAAAAAAACAAAATTAGTGGGACCCATTTTCCTGACTTGTCTCTGTCAAGTCAGATTCACTCCTTCTTCTTTTTTTTTCTTTTTTTTCTTTTTTGCTTCTTTCTTTTTTGTTTCTTTATTTCTTCTTCACAGATCCACCAACGGCCAGAATTTTTTTTTTCTTCTTGTTCTTCTTTCTTTTACAGCTCCACCAACGGCCAGATTTCCTTTTTCTTCTTACCTGGGGTACCAATCAAACACACAAACACAAACCCACAACCATGTTCATCCATTCAGGAATGTACAAATTTCTAGTTTTTTTTTTTTTTTTTTCAAAATAACACTAATTTTCAAACAATTTTATTAGTTAACACGTTTTCAAAACTATTTAGGAAACTAATATCTCGAACGTAATAAACTCAATTTTGAAATGTTAAATTGAGTCCATTAGACTCGTTTTCTGTCATTGAAATCAAGTCCATAGAAATCAATTTCTTTTAAATTGAAATCGAGCCTTACAGACTCGATTTCAGTACTCACTCAGCAAAAACAAAAAAAAAAAAAAAAAAAAAGGAAAAAGCCAAAATCGAACATAACAACAACTCAACTCTTCTTCTCCAACAATCAAACACAACAACCAAAGAGAAACAACGAAATCAACAAACCCAGAGACCCACAATGAAATCAACAAACCCAAGCACTTGATCAATGCCGTGATTATGGCTCAGATGTTGACTTGGAACTCAGAGTCGGACTCAACGAGCCTTGGCAGTATTGTGTTCAGAACAGTGTGGTGGTGCATCTACACCAGCGTGGTGCTTCCTTGTCCTCTTTGCTGGAAGGTATATTAAGTTTTTTTTTTTGGGGTTTGGGTGGGTTGAGGTTTCAGTGACGAAGAAGAAGCTCGGAGCTCACAGTGTGGAAAAAGATTTGTGTGGGTTGAGGTTTCGGTGAGGACTCTTTTATTGCATTCTAAATATTGAGCCTATAAGGCTCGATTTCACTTTAAGGAACTCGAGCTTTACAGGCTCGAGTTCCAGGCTTCGCAAAACACAGAAATCGAGTCTTTTAGTTTCGAGTTACTACAGTAAACTCGAGTTTAATATACTTGAGATGTTAGTTTCCTAAATAGTTTGGAAACAATGCTAACTAAAGAATATGTTTGAAAAATGGTGTTATATGGCAATTTTGGCCCAAATTTCTTCCCCAACACAAACAGAACCCAGAAGTAAGAAATGAAAGAGAGAAGAAGGGCGGAGAAGAGAGCGGGTTTGTTTGCTATTTGTGGCCTATGGGTTTGGTTGCTTCTGATTTAAAGAGTGTGGGTCCTGTGGGAGAGAGGAATGATAAAGGAGCATAGGAGTGTGGGAGAAAAATATAGAGGTGTGGCCACCAATCTGTCTAGACACCGCATTTTGTACCCCTTACGATTCAGACTCCCGTTCCTCGATAATGCTTGAACTCTAAGGCCCCATGCCAGTTTAGAGCCCAATTAGATATTAAATCAACTTGAGAAGTGTTAAAATGGAAAATATAACATTTTAAATGAGCAAAAATCTATTTTTGAAAACAAAATGACCAGAGTGGCCCTCGGCCTACGTACGTAGGTCGCGGCTTGCGTACACGAGCCAATGCATATGTACGAAGGTACATTCCTGTGTACATAGCTAGGGTTTCAGAAGTATAAGAAATGCAAGTTTTCTGCAATGATGAGGTTTGGAATGAATCCCACATTGTCTGGGATTCATTCTAAACCCCATTTTTTCAACTATAAAAAGCCTTACATGGTACATTTTCAAAACACACAAAAATCCCACGGAAAAAACCTAAGATTCACTAGAAAATAGTGAATCAAAAGGGAGTTTTTCACAAAACACCCTCAAGTCAATTTTATTTGATTAGGACCTTTTCTAGTCTCAATCCTTTTAGTTTAATGTTACTAATCACTTTCTTATTGGTTTGTGAATAGACTTGACTGAGGGGAACGATTAAAGTCAAGCTTGGAAAGCTTTTGTTTAAGGTATTGAGTCTAACCCTTTCTTTTTATTTCTTTTTGTTTTCTGCTTTTCTTTCCGTGTTTAATTTTGTTTCTTGCATGGTTTATGTTTGTATATGTCTATTTAAGTTAGTTTTTAGTCCTTTTCATGTTTTGTGCACGTTAGGTTGTTAGATTTTCATTTTAAAGTTCTACTTTGTTTTTGCGTTTTAGGTTTTCTGAGCAAGGATCTGCATATGCAAAATCTTGCTTGCGCACGCAGGCTGGATTATGCGTACGCAAGCTTGTTCTAGCACGGTGATGTCGTTGTCCAAAAACCCTAAATTTTTGTTTGTTTTTTTTTTTTTTTTTTTTTTTTTGCCTTCACGTGTTTGTTCTGTTTAGCCTTTTTTTCATATGTTTTAGGCACCATAAGTTCATGTTCACCTTTTCACATGCTTATTTGTTATCACATGTTTAGTTTAGGGTTTGTCTTAGAGTTTCTTAGTTTTAATACCATTCATTCACATGTCCATACATGATGCCATAGGTGTTGTGTTGCTGAAAGATGAGTAAAGGTAAGTCATGCATTGGTATGAACATGCATTTGATATTGTTTGAATGTTCGTTCTATGTTTTTAATCCCAATTGTATGCCTTGTATGATTTTGTGATTGCCACAATACCTTATTGCCATCATTAAGTTGCTGCCTTGCTTTAGGTGTATGATATGATAGTTTTCTCACATGTTAGATGAATGCTAGGGTTTCTTTTGTATGCTTGGCTCTCTTTTGTTTGGGTGGATAGATAAGTATGTTTGTTTGGGATGAAAGATGCCATGTTGTATGCTAGAAGCATGTTAGTGTGTGTATGAGTCTAGGATATAAGTGTTGAGTTAATTTTTAATAGGGTTAAGGTATAAGACATAGCGACCTTAGGGTTGGACGATCTTGGGTGCCTAACACCTTCCCAAGAACGTACCTAAATTCTGAACCCATATCTCTGGTAATAAGATCAAAAGGTCATTCCTCATAGGGACACTATATATATGGTTCCTAGACCATTGCAAAAACTAGGTGGCGACTCCAAAGACATTCCCTTGTGTCCACAGTGGCGACTCCACAGGGGATTGTGAGTTTAATTCCTATGTGTCTTGTTCCTTAACCTTAATAAAAATTATTTCAATGCTTGTTTTGCACACACATTACTTGTCTTTTTTGTCCCTTAACCTTGGTTGGTGATGAATAGGAAGATGGAAGGCTCCATTCGAGCCCAAGTTTTTCGAAGTTCTTCCCTCCGACTCACAATCGGTGCCATCGCCTATAATGGGCTTTGAGTACGTTAAAAGTTTGCTACCAATCCGCTATGGGGTCCACTTAGGCCCTCGGTTGGAATCATAGCCCACCTAGTTATGAGTGACCTACTTATCTATCCATTTAGCCTTAGGGAGCCTACCCACACTAGAGAGATCCTAGACCCTATCCTAAAGGACAAATAAAAGGTATAAAAATGGAAATGATGGCCCTAAAGTTATGGTATACCCTAAGATGTTGTGGGACAAAAAGAAAAGAAGTTCTCACATATAAGAGGTTTGTCCCTAAATCCAAAGGCGTATCTTAACTTGAAAGGTTTATAAGACCATAGCTTAATTGCTATCGTAGACCCAAGTGGAAAAAAAACCCTTTTGAAAAATAGGACTTTGGGCCTAAGATAACAAATACACTATGGACTTAGCATCTAACATCCTTCAAAGTCAAAATGAACTTCTCTAATCTTGGGTCTCTTTGTTGCATGCCTAGACCCAAAATGATGAGAATCTCATATATTTTAAGAGGAAGGCTACAATGTATTCTAACTAGAGGGTTATTTCAAGAAAAAAAAATGATGAAATAGCAAGTGAAGAATGAAAAGCCCAAAAGTGATGAATACATTGTAAGCCCAAGTTTGAGACAAAGGGTTGAAAAATTCCTAAGTACATTCTAATGAAAGCCCATGAGAGTAATATGAGAGCTTTATTGTAAATAAACCGAAGCCCAATAAAACAAGGGGCAAGGATCCATGAGAGGGAAGGGAGTGATATTGTAATGAACTTACGAATTTTCTAAGAACATCTAAAAGTAAAAAGAACCTTTTAATTAGGATATGAACTTAATGAAAATGGGGCTTCTTTTCAGGCATCATTGCACCGCCAAAGTCAAGAAAACATGTCCCCACTCCCATTTGGATTCAAGAGAAAGGAAGGCGCTTGATCAAGATAGAGGACACACACCAAGAAGAAGAAAATCCCCAAGAAACAATGGCTACCTCCATGGAAGACCCAATGGCACAAAGGATCCTTAAGGCTTTGGACGAACATGGAGAAGCCCTTAAGAGGGAGGGCGCCTCACTAGGTTGGAAGAATCTAAGCTCAAGAAGCCTCCACATGTGGAAATCCATGATGATGAGGAGGAAGGTGAAGAATGGGATGAAAAAGACAAGTGGAGTATGAAAGAAACAAGAAATTTGAGAAGCTTACCGTAGAAACCATGGCTATTAGGGAAAAGGTGGAGAAAATACAACTTGCCTTCCTTAAGGCACAAGGAATGGATGATTACCTCTATAACATGGGGGGAGTAAGCTTAAAGGCTTTTATTGCATTGCCTTCCAAGTTCAAAATCTCCGATGTGGAAAAGTTTGATGGGACTAGGGATTCAAAGCAACACATAAGAAGATACCTAAGCATTACTGAGATGAAATGGCTAGATAAGAAGCAAACTCCACACGCGTTTCCCCTTTCACTCATAGGAGGTGCAACAAGGTGGTACTATAGCCTTGATCTAAACAAAACTAAGGTATGGAATGAGTTAGTGGAGTTGTTTGTGGACCAATTCATCTTCAACACCATGATTGATGTGACTCTAAGGGATTTAGAGACTACCAAGCAAGGTGTAAGGGAGACATTCTCCGAATACATGACTAGATGAAAGAACAAGGCATCTAGAATGGTCAATAGGC
Organism: Notholithocarpus densiflorus; assembly: GCA_030021035.2. Classification (NCBI taxonomy): domain Eukaryota; kingdom Viridiplantae; phylum Streptophyta; class Magnoliopsida; order Fagales; family Fagaceae; genus Notholithocarpus; species Notholithocarpus densiflorus. The sequence goes on along the minus strand of JARYZH020000229.1, from coordinate 187,189 downwards.
CAAATGAGAAAGACCAAATCAAAATGATTATCAAGAACTTGTTTCCGGTTTATAATAGTAGGCTTTTGTCAATGCCTATTAGCTCATTTGGAAAACTATGTGATTATGGGACAAGAATCAAAGATGCTCTCAATAATGGACAATTGGAGAAAGGGGAAACCAAGCCTCCAACCAAGAAGACATATAGAGGGGAGACCACCACTAAAGCACCCAATCCCGTAAATGTATGCGCTATCATACCCCAACAAACACTAGCCTACCCAAAGAAAGCTCATCGAGAATTCTCTGACCTAGGAATGACCCTTACCCAAGCATATGAAAATCTATCCTCCAAAGGATTCATCAAGCCTTTAGACCTCACACCCATGCCTAATCCCATACCTCCCACTTGGAACTTCAATGAATATTGCCAATACCACCAAAAATCCGGTCATAAAACCGATAATTGCTTCCGCCTCAAACACAAGATACAAGACCTCATAGACAATGGAACCCTCCAAATCCCAATATCATCACCAAACCCAATATTAAAAAAAAAACCCTTTTCTCGATTACCATAAGGCTCCTCCTCTATATCAAAATTGAGTGCAAGTAGATGAGATTGAGTAGGACTGCTTAAAGTTGATAGAAACTACAAATGTCAATATCAATGCCATGGAAGTCCAAGCAATATGGGATGAAGAAGATGAAATCTTAAAGGAAGCAATAGCAATATGGGAAATACTTCCCAAAGGAGCGACAAAATTGAAGAAAAAGGTTTTAGAGGACAATGTAGCAAACATCACTAGGAGTGGGAAGCACTACAAGCCATCCTTTTTGGAAAATGATCATCCTGGTAGGGATCTAGGGGAAGGGTCCAAGCCCATGAAACCTAGAGGAAAAGAAGATAAAGAAGAAGAAGATATTGTTTTAATGCAATTGAAGAAGACCCAAGCTCATGTGTCTGTATAGGGCTTACTCATGGCTTCTTAAAAGCATTGTAAGGCTCTCTTGGACGCTTTGATTGGGAAGGAAGTACTTAGAAACTACACCACAAGAAGTTTTGTCTCTCATGGGAGTTGAGGGTTTTTCACACCCTCTCCTTGCTTTTTCTAATGAAAATCCCTCTCCTAAAGGAGCTACTCACACTAGACCCTTGCAAATCACCATTAAATGCATGGGTGCCAAAGTTCCAATGGTTCTTATTGACAATGGGTCCATCTTGAATATTTGTCCTTTTAGGATCGCCTTCATTGTTGGCCTAGACATGGAGACCATCATTCCTTCTCCCTTGACTATAAAAGCATATGACAACACTTCAAGGAAGGTCATGGGTACTTTCAAGGCTCCTTGTAAAATTGGGCCAATGGAAACCATTGTGAAATTTCATGTTATGGACATTACCCCAAATTACAACCTTCTCTTAAGAAGGGCTTGGCTTCACCCTAATAGGGCGATCCCCTCCTTACTACAACAAAAGATGAAGATTCCATGGAAATGAGGACATTACCCCAAATTACAACCTTCTCTTAGGAAGGGCTTGGCTTCACCCTAATAGGGCGATCCCCTCCTTACTACAACAAAAGATGAAGATTCCATAGAAATGAGGGATTGAAGATATGGTTTTAATGCAATTGAAGAAGACCCAAGCTCATGTGTCTGTATAGGGCTTACTCATGGCTCTTAAAAGCACTGTAAGGCTCTCTTGGACGCTTTGATTGGGAAGGAAGTACTTAGAAACTACACCACAAGAAGTTTTGTCTCTCATGGGAGTTGAGGGTTTTTCACACCCTCTCCTTGCTTTTTCTAATGAAAATCCCTCTCCCAAAGGAGCTACTCACACTAGACCCTTGCAAATCACCATTAAATGCATGGGTGCCAAAGTTCCAATGGTTCTTATTGACAATGGGTCTACCTTGAATGTTTGTCCTTTTAGGATCGCCCTCATTGTTGGCCTAGACATGGAGACCATCATTCCTTCTCCCTTGACTATAAAAGCATATGACAACATTTCAAGGAAGGTCATGGGTACTTTCAAGGCTCCTTGTAAAATTGGGCCAATGGAAACCATTGTGAAATTTCATGTTATGGACATTACCCCAAATTACAACCTTCTCTTAGGAAGGGCTTGGCTTCACCCTAATAAGGCGATCCCCTCCTTACTACAACAAAAGATGAAGATTCCATGGAAATGAGGGATTGTCATAGTGCTCGGAGATGGTGAGATCCTAACATCAGTTTGTGGACTCGAGGAAGGAGGGAGTGAGCTTAAAATGAATGGCTTTGAGTTTGTGAATATGACTAATTATGGGTTGAAGGATGAAAGGTATGCTACCGATTTGTTACCATATTGTAGCCGCGAGGTGATTGCAATGATGAAGAACATGAGATACATGCTTGGTATGGGCCTTGGAAAAGAAGGAAAAGGGGTAGTTGAGTTCCCCAATATCAATACTCAAGTGATCAAGGAGAGTCTAGGATTCTTTGAAGGCTGCAACAGAATCAAGAAAAACCATGGCACTCTTAATGGGAATTTTGTGAAAGAAGAAGGAAATTTTCCTTATTGTGGCTTTCCCGAATCTTGGGTAGGTAAAGATGGAAAGGTGTATTCGTGTTGGGAAATGTTCTTTAATAAAAAACTCACTTTTAAGGAGAAGCCTACCGTGGTGATCAAAGAGATGCAAGAAGAGGTCAATTAGGTGAACTACATAAATGCTAAAGCAATGAAGACCATGATGAAAACAAGTGGGGGCGTGTTCGCCATCACCAATGAAGAGCCAAGTGATCCTTCCAAATTCATCATGCCTATTACGGGGCCCATTAATAATTGAACTTGGGTTGGGTTTTCTGAGAACACGGGGAAACAGTTTTGCAATGCAAGTTTCGATGTACTTTTCAATATTTTTCAATAAGATGAATTCTGATTTGTCTTACTTTGATGTGTCTCATAACATTGAAATTCTGCATTTAAATTATTCAAATGAATTTGAAAATGAAATTAATAAACAATTGAAAAAGAAAATTGAACCTATGGAACCTATTCTTGAAACTATTAATTTGGGCAATGATGAGAATCCATAATTAAAATTGGCTAAACTCTAAATGAAAAAGAAAAGAAAGATTTTCAAGAACTCTTCATGGAATTTCAAGAGGTGTTCGCATGGTCCTATGAAGATATGCCTGGAATTGACCCTGAGATAACTCAACATCACATTGATACTTATGACCACATGGTGCCCGTCAAGCAAAAATTAAGAAGAATGAGGACCGAATGGCTCTTAAAAATCAAAGAGGAAGTCACTAAGCAATTAAAAGTAGGGTTCATCAAACCTGTACACCAAGCCGAATGGATAGCCAATGTCGTGCTCGTATCTAAAAACGATGGAAAGGTGAGGGTGTGTGTGGATTTTAGAGACTTGAACAAGCCATGCCCTAAGGATGACTTTTCTCTCCCTCACATTGATGTCTTAGTGGATAACATGGCAGGAAGTTCCTTGATGTCTTTCATGGATGGTTTTTCGGGGTACAACCAAATCAAGATGGCTCTCAAGGATATGACTAAAACCATCTTCACTACCAAATGGGGAATCTTTTGCTACACGGTAATGCTGATTGGCCTCGAGAATGCTGGGGCAACTTACCAAAGGATGGCTACAGCCTTGCTACATGATATGATAGTGAAATCGAAGGATAGAGGAAGCCATACCATAAACTTGGAATTCCTTCGAAAGAATTAAAGAATATAGATTGAGATTAAACCCACAAAAGTGCACCTTTGGAGTAATCACTAGAAAGTTGTTAGGGTTCCTAGTGAGTGATAGAGTGATAAAAGTTGACCCATCCAAGATTAAAGCCATATTGGAGATGACTCCACCCAAAAGTGAGAAAGAAATTAGAGGTTTCTTGGGTTGACTACAATACATTAGTCGATTCATTGCCAAGCTCACCTCTACTTGTGAGCACATCTTCAAACTCCTAAGGAAGAATGAACCACATACATGGAGTGATGAGTGCCAAAAATTCTTTGAACTTATCAAGGAGTATCTCCTCCACCCACCTATCCTAGTGCCTCCACAACATGGGAAACCCTTACTCCTATACCTTTCTATCATAGGGAATGCAGTTGGAAGTATGCTTGCACAAGAAGATGATGTAAAGAATGAGAGGGCCATATATTACTTGAGCAAGAGATTCCATGATTACGAGACTAGGTACACTCTCATAGAAAAGTCATGCTTTGCACTTGTTTGGGCCATATAGAAATTGAGACATATTATTTTACCATTCCAAATTGGGTGGTAGCAAGGATGGACCCATTGAAGTATCTTTTTGAGAAACCCGATTTGAGTGGAATATTGTCAAGATGGTTGATTTTGTTGGCAGAATTCGATTTGATGTATGTGGCTAAGGAAAACTATCAAAGGAAGTGTCGTGTCAGATTTTTGTGCCGAGAATCCTGTAGAGGGGGAAGATGGTAAAGAAGATTTTCCAGATAAGGACATTTTGGATGTTGAGTTAGGGGCATAGAAGATGTACTTTGACGGAGCTATAAACCAATATGGGAATGGGATAGGAATACTTTTGATCACTTCCGAGGGATCTCACATACCTTTGGCAATCAAATTGAACTTTGAAGCAACTAATAACATGGCTGAATATGAGGCTTGCATTGCCAAAATGGAAGCTCTTCAAGAATTGGGGGTAAAGGAGGCCGAAGTCTTTAGGGATTCAACTTTGGTTACAGCCCAAGTGCAAAAGTTGTGGAAGGTGAAGGAGGAACATTTGAAGCCTTATCAATAATACTTGGAAGACTTGACCAAGACCTTTGACAAGATTGTTTTCATAGGGGATTTAGAACATTCCGATCCTTTATTAAATTCAAAAACAAAACATGAGAATCATAAAAGTGTAGAAAAGTAAAATATGGGGCATATTAGGGTGGTCACTCAATCCTCCTTGCTTTCTTGCTAGTCTTCATATAAACCTTCTCATCCTTTAGAATCCACTTCATGTCATCCTCCAGCCATTGCTTGTACCTTGCAGTAGAATAGATGTATCGAGGAGGAACAATGTCTTTCATCACCCTATGACGTGGCCAAGCCTCACTGATCTTGCCCAAGATCCTATTGGTGAACACCGTGGTGTGGAAGACACTCTCATCATTAGGAGCTCCTTGATGCTTTCCAAATTGTCTTGAGATACGACAAGTGGAGTAGTAAAAGCAGCATCAAAGCCCAACTAAAGTCACACAGTGATCCTTGCAGCAACTATAGACCATGCTTAAGATATGCTACCATTCCATGACCCACTAGATGTCGGTCTCCTTAAGGTGATCCATAAGCTCCATGTACACCTCAAAGCTCATGTCATTCTGATGAAACCGGCGGTCCTTAAGATGCTTAGGAAGGTAGGTGCTGAGGGGCACAGTAGGAGGTTGAAGCAACCGAAACCTCTCTTGTAGCCATATCTAGAAAAAAAAAAAGTGGAAAGCATGAGTGAGAAAAAATAAAAAATAATGATGAAAGACGATACAAAGTGCTTTAATGGGTTGAAAACCGAAAGGCAATCAATGCAAAACTAGAGGAATCCTGCTAAGCTGAGAACCTAGGCAAAAGTTAGGGATTATACCTAAAGAAGAAGAGAACTTCCTGTAAAACAGCTTGCTTCCTTCCTTTGAAAGGCATCCAAACCATTGAGAGTCTCCGCCAAGATTAAGCCCACTGGATTACCTTTCTTTAGCTCATAAGCCACCATGCACATCCGAAGGTCCACGTAATATGACTTTTGGACCAAAAAATACCTTGCAAGGGCACATAAACAAAAGGCACGAAGGAAGTATGATCGTGGCCTCTCACCCTCAAGAAGGGCCAAATCGGAAAAATAATCAAAGACAGCCTAAGGTTGAGCTTGCCAAAGACACACCATTTATTTGCCGTGGCAACAGGGACACCCAACACAACTCGCAACAAGGAAGGAAGATCCCCGTCCATAGTAGGAAAGATGGGATCATCAATCTCCGATTCACCCATGATGGCAACAAATTCCTCAATAGTGGGGCATAATTCTATTTCGTTGAAGTGGAATACATGCCGAGAAAGAACCCAATAGTTGGCAACTGCACGAAGAAGAGACTCATCCACCCTAATTTGATGGAAGGGGAAGATGCAAGAAAGACCATAGGGAGCAATGGAATCCTTGAAATCGGGACCAAGCTTCCTAATCCAAGTGGAGACATCAAGAGGAGAGTTTTCTGCCATTAGGAGACCTCAAAAAGTGTTCTCTGGGTTGGAAATACGTTGGTGAGGGTTTTGGACTCAAACGGCTACTTTTATATTTAAGTAAGTCGGCTAGGGTTTTTCTGATTCGTAGCCCACATACACAAAGTCAACCTTGCGTATGCAAAGTTAAAATTGCGTACGCAGGCTCATCTCCGCGTACACATGGCGCTTGGCAGAAGTCCATGTTCCCCCGTTTTGAGCAGAGTTTTTCTACTTCAAAGCATTCCTAGGGTTCCTATGACCTAAAGAATTATTCAAGACATATTCCAAGCACAAGATTGCAAGCATTAGAAAAGCAAAGTTGTATAGAAACATACAATTTATCATATATCTTGTAAATTAAGTGCTAAATTCCAATCAAAAGCATAAATGTAAAAAGATGTTCTTAAATACAATCGTTTGTCTTAAACTTAATCCAAATGTTTGCTAAAGGGAATGAAAAACACTAAAAGCAAAAAATAAGAAGAAGAAAAAAGTTGTGTTGTATGCCTATATGTATTGTAATTGCAGGTAATCAACAGTGCCGCCTCTTCCTTAGTTGATAACTAGGAGTCGCCTTCGGGTCCTCCTCCTCCTCACCACCACCACCATCATCATCATCATCACCACCACCACCGCCTGGATGGGCCACTCCTCTAGGACCGTATAGCTCCCTCGAGTAGTTGGTCACTTCCAACTTAAGATTCTTGGCCAATTACACCAATTCCTCATGCTTTTGAATAGTGGGTTGCAATTTGAAAAAGGAAAGATTAGTGACTAAAACAAAAGGAGAAATTTGGCAAAAAGAGAAAAGACAAAGGGAAGAAAGAACTCACCACTCGAGTGTTGAGAGGGAAATGATAGCCCATGACATTAGGGTTACGGGGCATGACACTACCGAGCAAAGCCATCCGGGCCATAAGCATAGACTGTCCAAGGAAGATGTGGAGGATCAATGGGCTCATCGGCAACAGGTCCCCATTGTTACAATTTCTCATATTAGAAATAATGACAAAAAAAAAAAAGAAAGAGGAGAAAAAGAGATTGAGTATATACCTGAACAATAAGGGAAGGCATAAGGCAATTGATGTTGAACTCCTCATAGTCCAACCCCTCAAGAAGCCGCTCGGCATAGGAAACACCCCCCACGAGTCGTATTCAGCATCAGTCATGGAGTGTGGGGCAAGCATGAACTCATGAGGGTCCATCGGAATCTGTCGGTCATCCCTACCCACTAATTGGCACCTCACCTTCTTTGCCAAATATAAAGCCCTCAAGCCCGCTCCTTCAAGGGTTCGGGTAATCTCCCAAGCAATGAGAGCGACAGGCTCCAAGTTGAGAGTGGCAGGAAGGGGCTAGCCGGTCCATGGGGCCCAGTTTACCTATAAGGGCACAAGGTTAGAAAAAGAGTATTCTGAAAGAAATGCATGAAGAAGCATGAACAACTAGAACTCTTAAACTTACCTTATCTAAAGTTAACCCAGTAAGGTGTGCCCTTACTTGGAGTTATGAGGCCATACCTAACAATTTACCGCTGCAAGAAAGAAGCACAAGCCACAGGTTAGATGCAAGATGACAGTTTGCAAGATGACATATGCAAGATGACAGATGTAAGATGATAGCTTTCAAGACAATACAGTTTGTAAGACTACAAGCTACAAATAAAAGTGTAAAGAATGAAAGGAGAACTAACCTCAAAGAGCTTCCAAGACCCCATAAACTGTAGCAAAATGCCCTGGCTGAGAGTGTCGAGGGTGAAGTAAAGATAAACAAGACATGCTTACCCCCAGTTGGCCCTTCGTGCCTCTCCAAAGTCCTAGAAGAGGGTTAACCACCTTAAAGACACTGTTTGCCCACTATTGGCAAAAAGGTAGGCCCCTAACAAGTGGAGAAGGAAAGCCCTAGCCATACAAAAACACTCATCTGTGGTCTTCTGTAGGAGGAACATGTGATTCGAAACCAAGTCAAAGTAGTGAATGGTCTGAGTGGAGTACTTCCTCCCCAACATATTGAGACCCAGCTGGATGTCAAACACACCGTCCAAACTGATGATGGCCCCTTCGAAGCTAAGGCTAGTCATGCAGTAAAAGTCGTAGGGAGTCATCATCATCTCCCGCTCAGTAATACGAAAGGTGAGGGTAGTATCCCACCACCTCTCAATGAGGCACTGTGTTAGGCATCTATTGTGTAAGTGTATCTGGGGTACAAGTGTGTGTGTGTGTGTGTGTGCAGGGGTATGCATGTACTAAAGCAGGGGTGTGCGTGTACTGATGTTGGGGTGTGCATGTATTGCTGCAAGGCTGTGCATGTAAATATGCAAGTGGCTGCGTCTGAGTGTGCACTACATAAATGAAAGTAGTTAGTTAGTTTTTGTCAGTTGGATAGAGTTGGTTAGTTAGTTATAGACTTGATGTATAAGATGAGTGTGGTGGTTACAGATTCATTCATGGAGTAATAACACCAGATTGAATATCTCTCTCTCTCTCTAATTCTTTACATTGCTTCTTATACTCTGTCTATGGAGGCCTAGATCCCTTCAAAGTGATCTACCACTCAATTCCCTTTACTTCCTAAATCTTAACATTGGTATCAGAGCCTTGTTGATCCCAATTCACCACCATGACTAAAACACGATCTAATTCCTAGAATACTGAGAAAATTACAACGATGTCTAAGGTCCTTGACTGCCATGAACAGACATTACAAGAAATTCAGAAACAATTGCAAGCCCTCAACTCATTTATGCAGAGAATAGTTGAAAATGAAGAGAAGTGTCTTAATTCTCCCATTAATGGGTCACGAGCTCTTCAAATTGGGAATGCCAACAACTTGGAGTCTTCTTCAGTGTGTCCCATCAAGCACTTGAAGTTGGAATTTCCTCGGTTCCAAGGTGAAGATCCAACTTGTTAGATCTATAAAACCAACTAGTTCTTTTCATACCATAGTACACCTGAACATCAGAAGGTAATCATGGCTTCCTATCACCTTAATAGGGAAGCTCTGATTTGGTTTCAAGATGCTTAACAAGCAGGTGGCTTTGCTAGCTGGGAGGCCTTTATCAGAGCTTTACAGACTCATTTTGGTACCTCAGCTTATGATGATCCAATGGAAGCACTCACTAGGCTAAAGCAGACTACCACTGTGGTATCCTATAAAGGTAACTTCGAAATTTTTTCTAATAGAATCAAGGGGTTGTCTGAATCTCACAAACTAAGTTGCTTTTTGAGTGGTCTAAAAGATGAAATTAGATTACCAGTAAGGATGCTAGTTCCTAAGTCCCTTAATGATGCCTTTGGGTTAGCTAAGATTCAAGAAGAGTTCTTAATAAGTAATAGGAAGTCTTTCAAACCAATATCAGATATCAGTAAACCTTTTATCTTAGGATTACCTAAGTTGGAGGGTAGAAATGATTCAAAGGTTAAGCTTCCATTGCAAAAGCTAACTAATGCTCAAATGGAGGAGAGGAGAAAACAAGGCTTGTGTTATAACTGTGATGAGAAATGGCATTTAGGACATAAGTGTAAAGGGGAAAAGCTGTTTTTACTAGAGAGTTGGGATGTGGATGATGAGCCTTGTTCTGGTGCTCAATTAGTAGAGGTGGAGGAAGATGAGGTGGTGTTGGGACCTCAAGAGAATGTGCATTTAGCTGATAGTGTAGGTGCACCTACTGAGATCACTTTGTATGCTTTGGTGGGCAATCCATCTGCTTAGACTATGAGGGTGAAGGGCAAGATCAAGAATCATGAGATAGTGTCTCTCATTGATTCTGGGAGCACACACAATTTCTTGGATGCTGCTGAGCTGCATACTCTAAACTTACCATTAGATACTTCTCAAATTTTAGAAGTTAAGGTGGCTGATGGGAACATTATCAAAACTTTGGGGGTTTGTCATGGAGTGCCAGTCATTATCCAAGGGTATAAATTTGTAGTGGATTTCAATGTGTTGCATTTGGGGGGGGGGGGTGTGCAGTGGTCCTTGGCACTCAGTGGCTGTGTACATTGGGTGAAATTGTATGGGATTTCAAGATTTTGACCATGAGATTTTGTTATTTGGGTAAAGAAGTGTTCTTGCAGGGCTTGCATATGTCACCTTTAACCTTTTCAGAGGCAAATAAATTGTTTTCTAGTGGAGAAAAGAAAGGCTTGGTCCTCCATATTTCAACTGTCAACAATGCTGGTTCTGATGTCCAGCCCTTGTTACCTGCTGCCCTGTCAGACTTGCTGGCTCAGTTTTCCAAGGTGTTTGAAGTTCCTACAGGATTACCTCCAATCCGAGGGCATGAACATCAGATTGTCCTCAAAGATGGCACACCACTAGTCTGTGAAAGACTCTACAGGTACCCCTATTTCCAAAAGTCAGAAATTGAGAAAATTGTAACTGAATTACTTGAACTTGGTTCAATCTAGCCTAGCCAAAGTCCTTTTTCCTCACCTATTTTACTTGTTAGAAAGGCTGATGAAAGTTGGAGGATGTGCATTGATTATAGAGCACTTAACAAGGCCACCACTAAGGATAAATTTCCAATTCCTGTGGTGGATGAGTTGCTAGATGAACTTGCAGGTTCCACCATCTTTTCTAAGTTGGATTTGAGGTCAAGGTATCATCAAATCCATATGAAACCTGAGGATGTTCCTAAAATAGCCTTTAGGACTCATGAGAGTCACTATGAGTTCCTTGTGATACCATTTGGCTTGACAAATGCTCCTTCAACATTTCAGGCTCTCATGAATGCTATTTTTAGGCCTTATTTGAGGAAATTTGTGCTGGTCTTCTTTGATGATATTTTGGTTTTCAGTTCAAATTTTTATGATCAACTTTCTCACTTGAAAATTGTGTTAGAAGTTCTGCAGTCTCATCAATTGTATGCTAAGCAATCTAAATGTGTGTTTGGTTATACTGAGGTTGAATATTTAGGCCATATCATATCTGGGGAAGGGGTGAAAGCTGATCCTAAGAAGACTTTGGCTATGCAACGATGGCCAATTCCCCAAAATGCTAAGGCTTTGAGAGGGTTTTTGGGTCTTACAAGATACTGTAAGAAATTTATTCAAGGTTATGGGGTTATTGCTTAGCCTTTGACTGACCTCCTCAAGAAAGATGGGTTCCATTGGTCAGATAAAGCCCTTATTGCTTTCAATGAGCTCAAGGCTACAGTAGCTCAACCTCCAGTTTTGGCTCTTCCTGATTTTTCAAAACCTTTCATCATTGAGTGTGATGCTTCAGATTATAGGTTTGGGGCTGTTTTGATGCAAAAGCATAGGCTCATTGCCTATCACAATCAGGCCTTAAAGGGAAAACATCTCCATTTGTCTGCTTATGAGACTGAGTTGCTTGCTTTGGCCACTACAGTCAAGAAATGGAGGCCTTATTTGTTGGGCAGACCATTCATTGTGAAGACAGATCATCAAAGTTTGAAGTTTTTATTGGAGCAAAGAATTGCCACCCCAGCTCAGCAAAAGTGGTTGGCTAAGTTGTTGGGGTATGCCTTTGTAGTTGAATACAAGAAGGGTGTTGAAACCAAAGTGGCAGATGCACTTTCAAGGAGATCTGATTACATTCCTATGTCATGTAAGCAAGATGAGTCTTCTAAGGCTAGTTGTCTGCTGCTTCTTTCAATTCCTGATCTTACCTGGTTGCATATCCTCAGAGAAAGCTACTCTCAAGACCAATTTATGCAGCAACTTATTCAATCCATTCAAGCTGGTACTGCTCCCATTAGGTTCACTTGGCAAAATAATCTAGTTTTCTACAAGGGCAGATTCTTCCTGGGTCCTCAATGCCCTTTGAAGACTCAAGTTTTGTAGCTAATTCACAGCAGCCCTGTGGCTGGTTACTCAGGTTTTCTCAAGTCTTACCAGATGGCTAAGAGGGAATTCTTCTGGCAGGGGATGAAGGCAGATATTAAAGCTAATCTGAGGGAGTGCGATGTGTGCCAAAGAATTAAGTCAGAGACTTCTGCTCCAGCTGGTTTGCTTCAACCTTTGGAGATTCCTACTACTCCTTGGACAGATGTAAGCTTGGATTTTGTTGAAGGTCTACCTAAGTCCCAAGGGTATGAGGTAATTCTGGTTGAGGTAGATAGGTTGACAAAATATTCCCATTTTGTACCTATCTCTCATCCTTACTTTGTAGCCAAGGTAGCCTTCTTGTACATACACTATATTTTCAAATTGCATGGCATGCCAGCATCTATTGTGAGTGATAGGGATGCCAAATTTACTTCATTGTTCTAGTCTGAATTATTTAGGCTGCAGGGAACTAATTTGGCCATGTCAACTGCTTACCATCCTCAAACTGATGGTCAAATAGAAATTGTTAATAAAAGCTTGGAGCAATACCTAAGGGCCTTCACTAATGACAGTCCACATAGATGGGCCGAATGGTTGCCTTCAGCAGAGTTTTGGTTTAACTCCATTTTCCATACCAGTTTGAAGTTAACCCCCTTTGAAGCTTTGTATGGTTTCCTACCTCCTACATTGCAATCCTATGTGCCAAGTACTACAAGGGTGGCTGCTTTGGATGCTTTATTATGTCAAAGGGAAGTCGTCTTAGCTACTCTTAGAGAAAATTTGGCTGCTGCCCAGGAAAGATCTTTTGAGGTTGGTGATTGGGTTTATTTGAAGTTGCAGCCCTATAGACAAAGAACTTTGGCTTATAAGGGTAAGTGGAAGCTGTCACCTAGATATTTTGGACCTTTCCAAGTGCTACAGAAGGTTGGGACAGCCTCTTACAAGCTGGATTTGCCTCCTAAAGCCAAACTCCATCTTGTTTTTCATGTGTCATGCTTGAAATTGAAGCTTGGCCAGCAGGTTCATCCTATTCCTACTTTGCCACCTATGGATGCTGAGGGTCAGGTGTTTGCTGAACCTATCAAAGTGTTGCAAACCAAGTCCAGGTCATTGAGGTCTAGAGAGATTACTGAAGTTCTGGTTCAGTGGTCTGGTTGTTCCTCAGAAGATGCCACGAGGGAGTTTCTGCATCAACTTCAGTTGTTATTCCCTCACCTTTATGGGCAAGGTGCTTTAAATGGGAGGGGATAATGTTAGGCATCTATTATGTAAGTGTATCTGGGGTACAAGTGTGTGTGTGTGTGTGTGTTAGTGCAGGGGTATGCATGTACTGATGCAGGGGTGTACGTGTACTGATGCTGGGGTGTGCGTGTATTGCTGCAAGGCTGTGCATGTAAGTGTGCAAGTGGCTGCGTGTGAGTATGCACTGCATAATTGAAGGCAGTTAGTTAGTTCCTGTCAATTGGATAGAGTTGGTTAGTTAGTTAGAGACTTGATGTATAAGATGAGTATGGGTGGTTACAGATTCATTCATGGAGTAATAACACCAGATTGAATATCTCTCTCTCTAATTCTTTACATTGCTTCTTATACTCTGTCCATGGAGGCCTAGATCCCCTCGAAGTGATCTACCACTCAATTCCCTTTACTTCCTAAATCTTAACACACTACACCAAGGTAGCACTCGCAAACTTCTCCGGAAGAAGACCAATGATAGGCTTAAAGCCTGCCTCCCGATATAACCCCTGGTTTTGGGGACAAGAAAGTTGAACCACTCCACCACCTTATTGGTGCTTCCCCTATCAGCATAAGGGGACGAAGACTGCAAAATTTAGAAAATATGATGTTTTGATTCAAAAATGAAGATAAAAAAGGGTATAATGATAATCAGATGCAAAAATGACAAAAAGGTGTGTTAGGATTGCATTTGGAAGTGAAACGGTTGAAAAATAAGCGAAAATGGACAAAGTAGGGCTTATGCCAGGCATCTCACGTACGCAGGTCAAAGCCCACATACGCAGACAAGACCCTGCGTACGCAAGTCCATTCCCACGTACGTAGAGCTTCAAGAACATGCTTACGTACGCAAGAACAGAGTTGCGAATGCATGAATATGACCTACGTACATAGGCCCGAGCCACGCACGCGAGAACACAAACAGAAGCAGTTCTTTAAAATTTTCAAAGAAGCATCATCCAAAATCAATCCTAAACATGTTCCTACCCCTTCTAAGGTGTTAGGTTTTCATCTAAACTGATCCCATTGCAAAACCCAAGCATTTACATGGCCAAAAACACATTAAAACCGAAGATCATAGAGAAACTTGAAAATGAGAAAAAGTTTGAAAACTTACAGATTCAGCCATGAGAATGTGATTCTTAGGCCAGTATGTTAATGTTGGAGGCACCACCAACCTTGTTGCTCCAATCCAGCGGGTGAGATGGAAGGCATCAGAAGATAGGACGTAAGAGGACTTCTTGGCCTTGGGTGCCATTGGAGAAGATGATAAGAGAATGAGAAAAAATGAGAAAATAAGAGGGTTTGAGAGGATGAGAGAGTCTGGAAGTGAGGAAAATAAAGAGGGGAGGGAGGTTATTGTAGAGAGAAAAAAAAGGAAGAGTTATAGAGAATGTGAAAAGGTGAGGGAAATGAAGAGAATGAAGAAGAAGAAAAGAAACGGTTGGTAACCGTTGGGAAAAATGAAAAGGCGAGAACACACTTGATGGCTAAACTATGTGTAGTTTAGACCTCAACACTAAACTACGTGTAGTTTAGTCATGAACCAAAAAAAAAAAAAAAATCTCTTTCAAAAAAGGTAAGACATCTCAAGATTACCCCAATTAAACACAGAATTATCAAAAGACTCCCTAGTAAGGGGTAATGGAAGCAGAATACTCTTCCCCTGATCAAGCGCATCAAGAACCATCTTCAGTAGATCAAGCACATCAAGAATCATCCCCAGTGAATTGAGCACATGAAGAACCATCCTCAGTGGTTCAAGCATATTGAGAACACCATCCCCATAAAGGAAGCAGAAGACTCTTCCTCAATATTTCAAGCATCTCAAGCAATATCCCCAATAAAGGAAGTAGAAGATTCTTCCTCAAATGGATCAAACCTATCGAACATCATCCCCATAGAGGAAGCAGAAGACTCTTCCTCAAAAATTCAAGCATATCGAGCATCGTACCCATGGAGGAGGCAGAGGATTTTTCCTCAATGGACTCAAGCACATTGAGAACACCATCCCCATAAAGGAAGCAGAAGACTCTTCCCCAGCGGATCAAGCATATCAAGAACACTATCCTCAGTAAGGAAGCAGAAGATTCTTCCTCAAATGGATCAAGCCTATTAAACATCATCCTTAGTGAGGAAGTAGAAGACTCTTCCTCAATATTTCAAGCATCTCAAGCAATGTTCCCAGTAAAGGAAGCAGAAGATTCTTCGTTAAACGGATCAAACCTATCGAACATCATCCTCATAGAGAAAGCAGAAGACTCTTCCTCAATAATTCAAACATATCGATCACTGTACCCATGGAGGAGGCAGGAGATTCTTCCCCAATGGACCCAAGCACATTAGAAGCAAATTCTCAGTAAGGAAGCATAAGATTCTTCCCCAAAGTATCCCCAATAAGGAAGCAAAATATTCTTCCCCAATGAGTCTAATACACCAAAATCCCTAGCGAGGAAGCAGAAGATTCTTCATCAAAGTCCTCCATGAACCATGTAGGAAGCAAAAGATTCTTCCCTAGTAGATCACACATCTACATTACTCCTCAACAAGTCCATCCATTCTACTCCTCAGCGAGTTTCTCATTCCCAAGCAAGTTGTGAGAGGCAGAAGATTCCTCCCCACGCACATCTACTCTTTAGTGAGTTTTCACCATCCGTAGTGGATCCAATAATCGAGGCTACTCATGCACATATCCTCCAGGAATTGAACATGCAGGCACAATAGAAAAAGGTTGAGATAGTGATAGAGACCAAGGTTAACTCGAGGCAAGAGTCTCACCTGAAAAAGGAGAGACAGAAGTGAAGAAGACAAGAGGAACAAGTCACCCAGAGAAGTTTGAGGCAAGCGCCCCGAATGGACACCACAGAGATTATATCCTTTTGTTGTTTGTTGGGTTAGCTTGTAAGAGCACCCTTGTTTGTTTTCTTTTTCTTTTTAAGTGACTCTAGGATAGTGAGTCACTCACCATTTGCTTGTAAGTGGCAAAACAGGTTATGGGATAGTAAACATGTCATTGCTCATTTCCCGAGCAACAAAGGCAAGACTTCGAATATACAAATCTCAAGTAGCTCTTTGGAGTTGCACCTCGCCCCATGTATGCGTGATGTGTGTCATGTGCGTGGGTTGGGCCCCAGGTGTACGTCAAAATAAAATGTTTTGTCTCTTCTTATTTTGATTTTGTTAGCGAAGCTCACGAATTAAAAGAGGGGCATCTGTAGACACTGCATTTTGTACCTCTTACGATTCGGGCCCCCGTTCTCTAATGATGCTCGAACTCTAAGGCCCAAGGCCGATTTAAAGCCCAATCAGATATTAAATTGACTTGGGGAGTGTTAAATGGAAAATATAATATTTTAAATGAGCAAAAATCTATTTTTGAAAATAAAATGACCAGAGTGGCCCTCAGCCTACGTATGTGGGTCGCAGCCTGCGTATGTGAGCCAATGCATGCGTACGCAGGTACATTCCTACATATGCAGCTAGGATTTCAGAAGCATAAGAAAGACAAGTTTTCTGCAATAATGGTTGAGGTTTGGAATGAATCCCACATCTTCTGGGAGGCGTTCTAAACCTCATTTTTTCAACTATAAAAAGCCTTACATGGTACATTTTCAAAACACACAGAAATCCCACGGAAAAAACCTAAGATTCACTAAAAAATAGTGAATTAAAAGGGAGTTTTTCACAAAATACTCTCAAGTCAATTTTATTTGATTGGGACCTTTTCTGGCCCCAATCCTTTTAATTTAACGTTGCTAATCACTTTCTTATTGGTTTATGAATAGACTTGACTGAGGAGAATGGTCAAAATCAAGCGTGGATAGCTCTTATTTAAGGTATTGAGTTTAACCCTTTCTTTTTCTTTTCTACTTTTCTTTCCGTTTTAATTTTGTTTCCTGCGTGGTTTATGTTTGTATATGTCTGTTTAAGTTAGTTTTTAGTCCTTTTCATGTTTTGTGCATGTTAGGTTGTTAGATTTTCGTTTTAAAGTTCTGCTTTATTTTTGCGTTTTAGGTTTTCTAGGCAAGGATCTACGTACGCATAATCTTGCCTGCACACACAAGCTGGATTATGTGTACGCATGCCTTTTCTAGCGTGCGTGATGCCATTGCCTAGAAACCCTAAATTTTTGTTTGTTTGTTTTGTTTCTGCCTTCATATGTTTGTACAGTTTAGCCTCTTTTTCATATGTTTTAGGCCCCATAAGTTCCTTTTCACATGCTTGTTTGTTGTCACATGTTTAGTTTAGGGTTTGTCTTAGGATTTCTTAGTTTTAATGCCTTAGTTTTAATGTCATTCATTCACATGTCCATACATGATGCCATAGGTGCTATGTTACTAAAAGGTGAGTAAAGGTAAGTCATGCATTGGTATGAATACGCATTTGATATTGTTTGAATGTTCATTCTATGTTTTTAATCCCAATTGTATGCCTTGTATGATTTTGTGATTGCCACAATACCTTGTTGCCATGATTGAGTTGCTGCCTTGCTTTAGGTATACAATATGATATTTTTCTCACATGTTAGATGAATGCTAGGGTTTCTTTTGTATGTTTGGCTCTCTTTTGTTTGAGTGGATAGATAAGTATGTTTGTTTGGGATGAAAGATGCCATGTTGTATGCTAGATGCATGTTAGTGTGTGTGTGAGTCTAGGATATAAGTGTTGAGTTAATTTTTAATAGGGTTAAGGTATAAGACACAACGATGGGAGGCTAACCTTAGGGTTGGACGATCTTGGGTTTCTAACACCTTCTCGAGAATGTACCTAAACTCCGAACCCCTATCTCTGGTAGTAAGATCAAAAGGTCATTCCTCGAAGAGACGCTATATATATGGTTCCTAGACCATTGCAAAAACTAGGTGGCGACTCCGAAGACATTCCCTTGTGTCCACAATCTGGACGAGAAGTGGTTGCCCAGTGCCCACCAATCTGGCCGAGAAGCATAGCATTGAAGAATAAGGTAGAGGAAGGAGGCGATGAGAGCTTCTGGGTTCAGTGAGTTTGGGCATTTTGGGGGGGGGGGGGTGGGGTGTGAAGGAAAAAAAAGTAAATAGGAGAAAAGAGAGTTGAAGGGTTTCATTAATCATGCGGGTAGCCGTTCTGTACTCACTGCATTAAGTCAATCCATGGGTAGCAAAAAAGGTTGACAATTTTCAGTTTTTAAAAGGAATACTCAATCGGGTTTAAAGGCCAAACAAAACTGGGTATAAGTAGAGGCTTTTCAAGTGATAAAAAATGAGTTATAGGGTGATGAGTTTTGAGTAATGAGTTATGGGTGGTGATTGAGTGATGAGATATCACTCACTTACCATCCGAATAGGCCCTAAATGTCTAAAGCAAACAATTCCGACTCGCTCTACAACAAACACGTCTAAAGCAAACAACCCACTCATGCCATTTTAAAGTTTTGAATGTCTTTTTTATGGTAAATTGCAAAGTACACCCCTAACGTTTGAGGTTGTTTGGATTTTACACCCTAGAGTTTAAAAATTTGGATTTTACACCCCTAAAATTTACTTTTGTTAGCAAAAATAGCCCCTTCGTTAGTGGTTTGTTGATGTGTCCGTTAAGTGCCACATAAGTTGATGAAGTGTGTTAACTGATCCAATTAAAATACGACATATGGATTTAACAAGATAAATATCTTAAAAACTTTAAATAATTAGAATATTTTTTTTAAAAAGAATAATTAAATAAAAATAAAATAATTCAATTTTTGTTTTTCTTAAACATATTTTTTATGGACTTACATAGCATTACGCAACTACGGGGGATGTTTATCAAAACATAACTACAGGGGATGCTCTTGAATACATTTAATATGCTTTCCAAGCTATTTTGCATTCCTATGACACTATTCATCAACTAACTTGTCCAGGTACCTCTCAGCAAAATGGTAGAGCCAAACGAAAACTTCGTCATATTCTTGACACTATTCGTGCTTTCCTTCTCTCAGCCAAAGTTAATGCTCCTTTTTTGGGTGAAGCTGCTCTTCATGCTATTCATGCTATTAATCGCATTCCCAGTTCTATCATTCAAAATCAAACTCCATATGAGCGACTCTTTGGGTCACCTCTAAACTATCACCACCTTCGTTCCTTTGGTTTTGCCTGTTTCATTCTTCTTTAACCGCATGAGCATAACAAACTTGAGCCTCGGTTTAGACTTTGTTGTTTTCTTGGCTATGGCAAAACTCAAAAGGGGTCTCGGCGTTATGATCCTGTCTCTCATCGTCTTCATATCTCCCGCAATATTGTCTTTTGGGAAAATCGCTCCTTTGTCGAGCTCTCTCACTTTCGTACCTCTCTATCTACATCCTCTGTCTTAGATCTTTTTCCAGATGAGCCACATATTCCTTCTATTGTTGCTCCTGATCCTCCTATAGACTTCTTTATCCAACCACTAGATATTTTTGATGCCTCTCCTAGATCACCCTTTAATGAACAGGTGGAAGATGAACAGGTCGAAGATGAGCCACCTAACCCTGAACTTGGGTCCCCTACTCTTGCTCCGCCTAAAGATCTTGCACAAGACATTCCACCTCGTCACTCAACTCGAGTAAGATCCATTTCTGCACATTTACTTGACTATCATTGTTATACTGCCTTTGCTACACTGCACGAACCTCACACCTATCGTGAGGCCTTCACTAACCTTTTATGGCATACTGCAATGAAAGAGGAACTTCATACATTATCTAAAAACCATACTTGGGATTTGGTGACTCTCCCCCTTGGGAAATCTATGGCTGGTTGTAAATGAGTCTATAAGATCAAGACTCTCTCTAATGGGGTCCATTGAGCAATATAAAGCTTGTCTTATTGCAAAAGGTTTTACACAGGAGTATGAGATTGATTATGAAGAGACCTTTGCTCCGGTTGCTCGTATCTCATCTGTTCATGCCCTCTTAGCTGTTGCTGCTGCCAGTAAATGGGACCTTTTTTCAGATGGATGTCAAAATGCCTTCCTTAATGGGGATTTAAGTGAAGAAGTTTATATGCAACCTCCTCCTGGTATCTCTGTTGAATCAAACAAGGTTTGTCATCTTCGACGTGCTCTTTATGGCCTTAAACAAGCTCCAAGAGCTTGGTTTTCCAAGTTTAGCTCCACCATCTTTTGCTTAGGTTACACTGCCAGTCCTTATGATTCTGTCTTATTTCTAATGACAAAGGCACCATTTTGCTTCTCCTATATGTGGATGATATGATCATAACTGGTGATGACCTTAGTAGCATTCAAGAACTCAAGGATTTTCTCAGTCAGCAGTTTGAGATGAAAGATCTTGGACATCTCAGCCACTTCTTGGGTCTTGAAATCACTCATTCCACAGATGGTCTTTATATTACTCAAGCCAAGTATACTTCTGAACTTTTGTCTCAAGCTGGACTCACTGATAGCAAGACTGTTGATACTCCAATTGAACTTAATGCACATCTGTCTCCCTCAGGGGGGAAATCATTGTCTAATCCCTCTCTTTACAGACGATTGGTTGGCAGCTTAGTTTATCTCACTGTCACTCGTCTAGACATTTCCTATGCAGTTCACCAGGTGAGCCAGTATCTGTCTGCTCCACGATCGACTCACTATGCTGCTGTTCTCCGCATTCTTCAATACCTGAAGGGCACTCTCTTTCATGGCCATTTCTACTCTACTCAATCTCCTCTTGTTCTACGTGCATTCTCTGATTTTGATTGGGCTAGAGATCCCACTGATCACAAGTCCACCACTGGTTATTGTTTTCTTCTTGGTTCTTCTCTGATTTCTTGGCGAAGTAAGAAACAAACCCTTGTGACCTATTCCAGTACTGAAGCAGAATATCGTGCCCTTGCTAATACCACATCTGAGCTCCTTTGGCTACGATGGCTTCTTAAGGATTTGGGTGTGTCCACATCCTCTGCTACTCCTCTTTATTGCGACAACCAGAGTGCCATTCATATTGCTCACAATGATATCTTCCATGAATGGACTAAACACATCGAGATCGATTGTCATTTTATCCGTTATCATCTTGTCCATGGTGCTCTCAAGCTATTTTCGGTCTCCTCTAAAGATCAACTTGTAGATATCTTCACCAAGTCACATCCTAAGGGACACCATTGTGCCACTACAAAAAAGATTGCTATTTGCGACGAAACTTTTTCGACGACTACAAAAAGCCATCGTAAAAACTAGCTTTTTCGACGGCAAATCTCTTCCGTCGACAATTACTCGTCAAATATTAACACATTTGTGACAGCAAAACGAGTCTGTCGAAAATGCCTATTATTTTTGTCGAAAATGTGATTTTTTTTGGAGGGAAGTGTTCCCGCCTTACTTTTTACGACGGCATAAAAATGTTCGTCGCTAGTAAAGTATTATTTACGATGACTGAAGAAAAACCGTCGGAACTATTAACACTTATGACGGCTTTGGTATGTCGAAAATACAAAACATATATTTTTTATGGTGTTATTACTTGCGACAAACAATCTTCCATCGTAAATATAAAAGAGGGTATTATTTACGACGACAAAAGAAACACCGTCGGCACTATTAACACTTGTGACGGCCTTTATGCATCGAAAATACAAAATATTTTTTTTTTATGGTGTTATTATTTGTGACAAACATTATTCCATCGTAAATAATAAAAAAAAGGTATTAGTGACAGACATGAAGCCATCGAAAATGGTAAAATATTTTGGAGGGAAAATTCCCCCCTTACTTTTCACATTTGTGACGACATTTATCCATTGCAATTAATTTTTTTTTTTAATTTTTTTAATTGAGTTTGTATTTATGAGGAACATGCTGACCGTTGTAAATAGTTAATTTGCTTTAAAAGAAAGAATGTATTAGTAATGGAATTGAATCCCTCCCAATAAATAATATTTGAGATGGACCTACGCTGTCGACATTGGTAATTTTTTTAAAAGGGGGAAATCATGTCCTTATTTTTCATGTGTTTGATGGTTTTTTCCATCACTATATATTGTATTGTTATTTACGACGGACGTTGTGGTCATCGTTAATAGTTAAAATTTTCATAAGAAAAATAGGTATTAATGACGGTAAGGTAAATCTGTCACAATAAAAGTGATTTCCAACATACATATGGCCGTAAAAAATGATTATTTACTTTGAATGGTAAATTTTCCTCAATTTTGTCTTAAAACTCTAGAATTTTTGTCTTAGTTTTGAAAACAGCAAAAAAACATCTAAAAAGACCCTCCAAGTACATGAGGGCTATTTTGGTCATTTCAGAAGTAAAACGTATTTTGATGATTTTGAAGCTTTTAGGGGCACTTTCATCACTTTAGAAGTTTATGTTTATTTCGGTCATTTTCTAGCTTTGATGGCATATTTTAGCCATTTTGAATGGTCGGATTGTGTCAACGGGTTAATCAAAATTTCCTAGTGGATGGGTACAAGAATATGTGTCCATCATGAAACCAGATGGGGATCCAAAATCTGACCGTTGGATTGGTAGGATGTGGTGAAATATTTGTGTTTATAAATTACAGTGATAATCAGACGATCAGATTATGAGAACAGAGTAGTCAAATCTTGCGAAACTTCGTCAAAGTCTATTAAACTTGGTCAATCTTTGGTCAAAATTCAAAGTTGGTTCTAAGACCATTGGATTTGATCAAATTAGGTTATTCAAGGAGGTTTTAAGAGGGTTTTGGGTATTGATTAATGTTTTAAGGTTTTCTTGGTTTTCATGTTTTTATTAGTTTCAAGTTTTAAAATGGCAAAGTCAAAAGTCATATGCAAATCCATTCGAGGTCATTTTGTAGGTTTTTGGTTGTATTTTGCAGATCATTTTCTTGATTATTAGTAATACTTATATAGTGTATAACTCTCTTAATTAGTATAGTATTTGATATTTTTAGTGATTGAAGTTTCATTATAGGCGGATACATGCATCCATCTTGTGCCATTGTCAAATTTAAAATTTGACCATTGGATTGAAAAAGTAGGATAAAATATTGGTTTTGATGAATTTTGAGCTCAATCAAACGGTTGGATTAGGAGAATGTGACCAATCAAAATTTCTTGGTGTGTTGGTACAACAACACGTCCATAATGCTCTATACTCAAATCCAAAATCCGACCGTTGGATTGGAAGAATGTGGTGAGATATTGGTGTTGGCAAAGTATGACATCAATTAGACGGCCAGATTGTGAAAAATAAGTAGTCAAAGTTTGCAAAACTTGGTCAATATTTGGTCAAACATGATCAACCATCGAAGTTGGGTCTATAACCACTCGATAGGATCAAATTATGTTGAGTAGAGAGGTTTTGAGTGTGTTTTGGGTATTGGGTATTGGGTATTGGGTATTGGTCAGTGTTTTAAGGTTTTCTTGGTTTTCTTGCTTTTATCAGTTTCAAGTTTTAAAATGGCAAAGTCAAAAGTCATATGCAAATCCATTCGAGGTCATTTTGTAGATTTTTGGTTGTATTTTGCATATCATTTTCTTGATTCTTAGTAATATTTATATAGTGTATAACTCTCTTAATTAGTAGAGTATTGGATATTTTTAGTGATTGAAGTTTCATTATAGGCAGATACGACACACGTCCATCTTGTGTCATAGTTAGATTTAAATTTGACCATTGGATTGAAAGAGTAGGATAAAATATTGGTTTTGATGAATTTTGAGCTCAATCAAATGGTTGGATTAGGAGAACGTGACCAACACACCAAGAAAATATTAATGGGATATCAAGTGGATTTTTTTTTCCCCTTCAAATGGGGTGGTTTTGCCTAATAAAATACACAAAAAAATTTTAGTAGCTATTATTGGTTATTAATTTTGTAGCTTTTATTGATATATGAGACAACGACATACATCCGTCATGCGCCAAACTCATATTCAAAGTTTGACCATTATATTGAAAGAGTGGGGTAAGATATTGGTTTTGGCGAATTTGAGCTTAATTAAATGGTCGGATTGTGTGAACAGGGTTAACCAAAGTTTCTTAGTGGGTGGGTATAACGACACGCGACCATCATGCAACAAACTGAGATCCAAAATTTGATCGTTGGATTGGCAGAATGTGGTTAAATATTTGTGTTTGTGAAGTACAGTGACAATCAGACAGTCGGATTGTGAGAATAGATACTCAAATCTTGCGAAATTTCGTCAAAATCAATCAAACTTGGTCAATCTTTGGTCAAACTTCAGAGTTGGTTCCAGGACCATTTAACTTGATCAAATTTGGTTAATCAGTGAGGTTTTAAGTGGGTTTTGGGTCTTGGTCAGTGTTTTAAGGTTTTCTCGATTTTCATACTTTTCAGTTTCAAGTTTTAAAATGGCAAAACAAAATAGTCAAAAGTCACATGCAAATCCATTGGGGTCATTTTATAGGTTTTGGGTTGTATTTTGTAGGTCATTTTCTCGATTCTTAGTAATGTTTATATAGTGTATAACTCTCTTGGAAGAGTATTGAATATTTTTAGTGATTGAAGTGTCATGATAGGTGGATACAACAACATGTGTCCATCTTATGAAAAAAAAAAAATTTAAAATTTGACCTTTAGATTGAAAGAGTGGGATAAAATATTAGTTTTGATGAATTTTGAGCTCAATCTAATGGTTGGATTGGGAGAATGTGACCAATCAAATATTACTGGTATTTTGGTACAACGACACATGTCCATAATGCTCTAGACTCAAATCCAAAATTTGACCGTTGGATTGGAAGAATGTTGTGAGATATTGGTGTTGGTGAAGTATGACAACAATCAAACGGTCGAATTGTAAGAAATGAGTAGTCAAAGTTTGTAAAGTTTATTAAATAATACAAAGTTTATCAAGCACCAAAATACTTGTAACAACAAATCTCTCCACAACCCGTTGAAAAACTAAAAAATAAGAAAAAGTTGTACTAAATATTTTAAATTTGTATTTTTTTAAGTTCTGGAGGGAGAGTTCCCGCTGCAATTTTTCCTAATTCTAGTGGTCTTTCAAAAAAAATAAAAAGGATTTATTGTGACAAAACACAATTGTTGTCACAATAGCTGAGTTTGAGCCAGCTTTGCACGGCTGTTATAATGGATATCCTATTATGACAAAATTGTTTGCCACAACAGATATAATTTTTGTCACAATAACTCATTAAATGCAAAATATAAAAATAAAAAAATAAAAATAATAATAATAAAGAGAAACAAAAGCGCCGTTTGTCATTCTAGCCTCTAGGTCTCTAACTCACTATCAGGTTTGCTCTCATTTGATTCTAAGAAAAAAAGGGTTTGCTCTTATTCTTTATTTCTCATTGACCCTCTAGCAGCCCACCGCCGACCATCTCCTCTATTTGCCGCCGGCAAGGTACTCTCTCTCTCTTGTTTTGTGATTTCTTTTAGTCAAAAGGGGTTACAGAGTGAAACAAATGACTATACATGGCTGTCCTATTCCTATTATTTGTGCTTGTAAATTTTAAGGTATTTGTAGTTGTGTCCATGGCTGTCCTATTCCTATTATTTTTGAAAAAAGAAAAAAATTTGGAGTTAAATTGAAAACTAGATGAGCAGTGATGTGGGGCCACTAGAAGAGCAAAACTAGAGGCAAAAAAAACAAAGAACTATTGATGTGGGGCCACCTTAATATGATTTAATCGACATTATATCCTATTGAATTTTACATGAATGTTTTTTTCCCTTTGGTAGGGTCCATATATTCTTTACATTGGGACTCTTACTTTCATGGGAGAAACCAGTAGACTATAACATTTTTTAGGGATCACAATATTATTTTATAATAATAATAATAATAATAATAATAATAATAATAATAATAATAATAATAAAATTATTATTATGATTTTATTTAAAAGTATCATATCCTCTAGATTGTTTGATTTGAAAGCATCTGTAGTATGAAAATAATTGCTATTATTATTATTTTTTTCATATTATGAATGAGAATAAATTATTTTAATCTTTATATTGATCTTTTTAATATGGTCCTTAATTTTAGTTTTATTTTTGTTGACTAAATAATTACAACTTATCAAAGTTGTGGCTTTCTTTTTAACTATGTTACAGATGAATGACAAAGAAAGGTAAGAAGCGAGCTATAGAACAAGCAAGAGATAAGGGTGATAGTGTTAGTCAATCACAAGTTTCACCTTCATCATCCGAGTCTCCAACTAATGAAGCACTTGTTTCTTCTAATAGTGTGATTAATGGGGGTAGCAAATGTAATAATACTTAATATTTCCCTATAATTTATCTGCTAATATACCAATTGTATGCCTAAAGCTTATTTATTTATTTTTACTTATTCCATTGTTGGTAGGATCTACTGTACAAAAGAAAAGAGGCCGAGGAAAGGCTAAGGGTGTTTGTCTATGCCATAGCTACAAGTGTGAGATACATGACAAAAGGTCTTTTTTCCCTATTTTTTGGTTATTTTAATCATTTATTTTTTAGTGCTTATATTTCATTTATATTTTCTATTTTACATGTTATGTGTTTCTTTCATTTTATTAGATTCTTAAGTCCAAAAATATTCTTTGAAATGACTGGACCTCCTACTCGTGGTCGTGTGCTTGGCATGGGTGCTGATGTCAAGCCTAGAGATGTGTATGGCCCAAGTTCATCTAGCCAATGTAGTAAGCGATGTCAAGGGGATTGCTTAAAAGAAAAGGAGGATTTTGAGCTTCATTTGAAAGAAATAAAGGATAAAAGGTCTGCTGAGAAAATGAAATTTGAGGAATAATTAGTCAATTGAAAGAGGAAATGCCTCTTATTATAGCAAATGTTTTGAAATCGATGGGCCTTAATTCTATGCAAGAACTTACTACACAGGTATATATATATACCTGAACAATAATAAGGCGGTAGAACCAGCCAAGTAGTATATATCAAAATAATTGAAAACAATAGTTTAAAGTAAATGAAAGCAATTTAGAACCATCCGTTATGGCGGTAATCCGTTATTATTCAATTTTAAATATCTTGTTATCTAGACCCACCAGTACCACCACACAAAGAGAAATTGTGAATTTTATTGCAATATAAATGTAAAAGAAGCCAAATAAATTAATGGTTGTCATAATTGAGGAAATAATCAACACCGGTCTTGATATACAATTAAAGAACACCAAATTTTTTATAGCTGCATTGGGGAGGGAGGATTTGAACCTTGTGAATGATTTGAAAATTAACACAAAAAAATACCAACTGATTAAGTTACATGACTCTTAGCGCAATTCAAAACACCAAATTAAAACCATAATATCAATAATCAAGATGAATTGTATTATTTAAAGCTAGAAAATTTTCATAGAATTTAAGCAATAATTTAACTATTATTAGTAGTAAAATTGAAGAGGAATAGAAACTCAATAAAACAAAAAGGATCCACATGATTGACCTATATCCTATAATGAATTTTAGAATTGAATTCTTATTTTAATTTCAAATGAAAACCAATTTTCGCAGTTGTTAGTACGCATGATTGGAGTAGAATTCAAGAGTTTCCATAACATCACCTTTTATTAACTTATACTATAGGATTTAGAGAGCGGGGCCTATCCTACCGTCCCACCAATTTTCAATCCCTATAAGAAAAATTTGCAAAACATAATTGATTGCACAAAAACAAAACCCCAAGTCAGATGAATTGACTTGATCATTATAGGACTAAGATTTCTCTAAGTTTTACGATGTCTATTTTGCTGGGGATTTGTCTTAAATTCCTATTGTGACTTGAAAAGTTTATTGAGTTTTTTTTAATTAAAAAAAGAAAAAATTAGTTTGGTTATTTTTAGGGTTTCCTTAGTGACAGTATGAAAGAAAAGGTTATTTTTTAGAGTGGAAAAAAAATCTATTCCTTATCCAAAATATAATATATTCATTGTCCACCAAAGAATGAAAATTGAAATCTTATAAATTGATAGTATTACAAAGAATATAATAGTTGAAGCCTTGGGCTCTTTCCAATGGGAAGAGAAGAAGAACTATAGACTTAAGCGAGGAACTATGAGTTTTATCAGAGCGTAATGCAAGGAGAGAAACACCAAAGTTTTAAAATATTTCACAACAATATTTAGTTTTAAAATATTTCATGAAAAGCACCCAACCCTATTTAAGTTTCCCCAAGTCATCACTTTTAAGTTTAGTCTTTACGTCTCTAAAAGAAAAAAAAAAAAAAAAAAGTCTGGTCTTTACCTTTCCTTTTTAGCTTTCCCTCACAAATTCTTCCTCCTCCTCGTCAGTCTCTCTTCCACAGTGCAGAAGCAGTAGCAAAACAAATAGTCTCTCTTCCACAATGCAAAAGTGCAGAACAATCCCTCTCAATCTCTCTCCCACCGAAACCACATGTTTAGCAATCAATGCAACAAAACTTCACACTGCTCAAGAATATTGTAATAGTCAAAATTCAAAACAAAAACACCCAATATAAATTATTCCAATATGTTCTAAGATGACAAAATACTCAAATCTATCAAAACAATCATAAACATCTCATTATTTCAATAAGCCACGAGTAATTATTAAGTTGGAATATTCACTTACCAAAGATATGTGAGTTGAGTTGATCAATGTAGAAAAGCTGGGAAAGAAATGCAGAAGAGAGAAAGAGTCAGTCACGTAGAATTGCTAAATTAAATGAGTAGTAATTAAAAAGAAATTTTTTTTAATGAAAAAGAAATTTACTAAATTAAAGGCATAAATGCACTTTTAGTCCCTACATTTTGCACTTTTTCCATTTTGGTCCCTACATTTTTTTTTTACCACTTTTAGTCCCTAAACCAATTAACGCGTAACATTTAAGTCTTTACCGTCAGCCAACTAACTGGAAAAACTGAGGTGGCAGACGAAACACCTTATTAGCTGATGTGGTGCTGATATGGTACTGATGTGGCGATTAAAATATTATTAAAAAATATTATTTGGCATTTTTATATTGTCTGACATGGCTTTTTGTAAAAAATTAAAATGCTGACGTGGCATATAAAAATGCACAATAATATTTTTTTAATAATATTTTAATCGCCACATCAGCGCCACGTCAACTAATAAAGTGTTCCATCTGGCACCTCAGCTTTTCCAGTTAGTTGGCTGACGGTAAAGACTTAAATGTCATGCGTTAATTGGTTTAAGGACTAAAAGTGATAAAAATAAAATGTAGGGACCAAAATGAAAAAAATGTAAAATGTAGGGACTAAAAGTGCATTTACGCCTAAATTAAATGAGTAGTAATGAATGTTATTGATAAATACTAGAAAGCATAATAAAAAAATATTATTAAAATTACTTTTACGTTGTAGATGAAATTGTAGATGAGCTACTTAAGATTAAGAGATTATTAGATAAGTTACAAACAACAGTTAATGACTTGGAGAAATATACATTTCCTAACACGACATCATTAAGTTTTGTAAAGTCCTTATTTTTAGTTGTCTTTGTTTAATGTTTATATATATTTTTCCCATTTTAATATATATATATATATTTCTAGGCTTAATTGTATTTAGATAGAAAGTACTTGAGTCAAATGATCTTTGTAAAAGCTACATTTTGGGCAAGTTGCGACCTTATGCGACCTGCACAGCTCATGAGTGACACGTGGCAAAAGAATCAAAATAGATTGCCGACTAGGCAAGTCGCGACCATTTTGCGACCAGCCAAGTCAAATGATCTTTATAAAAGCTACATTTTGGGCAAGTTGTGACCTTATGCGACTTGCTAGTAATTCCATCATGTTCAACAAGAAAAGGATACAAAGTATTTATAAAGGGCAAACCGAGGATCACTTTATCAGTCATGTTTTTAACAAGAACAGAAGGAATCTTGAAACAAACATTATCATGGCACACATGAGCATTACTCAATTCATATTTAATTTTCATTTGAGAACCATTAGCAGAAACCAATCTTTCAGTAGATTTTTCAAAATATTTTGAAGGAATCATTCCTTCTTGAATACAATTCATATCCGCACCAGAGTCAATCATAGCAATGACAGTGAAATGATAATCAGGGGAAACAACAATTTTAACTTTTGTAAACCATTTTGGAGGAAGTATTTTATTGATGAGAGTAATCAACATTAAATTTTTTTTGCTATTTTCTTGAGGTTGTTGAAATAAGTTGTAAAGTTGCTCATCATAGATTTCAATTATTTGGATCGCTAAATTTAGTTTAAAAATATGTTATTAAAATTAGTATCTCTTTACCTATCCATGCAAAGTACATGATTTGTAGTGTTTGTTATGAAAATGTTATTAATGTTACTAATTAATGTAATTATTGGTGGCAAATTTATTCTTTGGAGTTCTCATTCACAAGAGAACTACAAGGTTCTTGTTAGTATTGATGATACTATTGTCAATAGTAAGGATTATGTATTCTTTGATGTTGATAATACTATTGTCATTCATCGTGGGGATTGTTGTTAATGTTAAATTAGTACGTTTTAGTTATATCTTTGTTATGTATAGTAAATATAATTTGCATAGTAATAATTTTTTTTGTATACTTATTTAGTTTAATCAAAATATTGCAGATCAATACTAGAGGTGGTGATCAAAATGTGGACGAAAACAGGGAAGATGACTTTGAGGAGGAAAACTCTCAAAAGGAGGACAATGACTCATATGATGATTAGTCTTCCAATATTTATGTTTTCAAGTTTGGTGAAAGATATTATAGCTTTCATGTATTAATGAACATCTGATGCTATTTTGTAGATGTTTCAATATTTTTGTTTTTATTGCATTATGCACTACAATAATGAATTTGTGCTAGTTATTTGAATGGAGAAACTTTTGGGAGATTTATGTTTCCTTGCAATTAAAGTATTAGAAATGATCTCTCTTTTATTATCAACAGAGTTATTTTGTTGCAAATAATGTATTAGTGACGTGGTAAATAGTTTTCAATAACGGTCAAAGTTCATCGAAAAAAAGTAAATGGTCACATTGATAATGTATTGTTGATGACAAACCAAGTATTTTACGACGGTTTTTAGTCGTCGGAAAACTACATTAATGACGACTATAGTTGATCACAAAAGCTATTTTCGATGACAAACCAAGTAATTACGACAGCTTTTATTCGTCCAAAAAAAGTATTAACAACGGCCTTAGTTTGTCGCAAAAAGTATTTGGTCGTCTGACTTCCTCGTATGAAGTTGTATTGTCGATGACAAACGAAGTAACTACAATGGCATTTTGTCGTCGAAACTATGCATTAACAACGGCCTTAGGTCGTCGCAAAATGTATTTGGTCGTCCAACTTCCTCGTATGAAGTTGAATCTACGACGGAAATTATCTAGTAGTTACGACGGAGTTGTGCCGTCGAAAATGAGTGTTAGCGACGGCCTTGTTAGTAATATAGTATTACCGACAAGGCTTTTTCCGACGGCCGTCGACGGCTTTTTGCTGTCGGCAATACTAATCTGCGACGGCTTTCTGTGTTGTTGCGATGAACTCTGGCCATCGCAAATAGCAATCTTTTTTGTAGTGTTGGTTAACAACCTCAAGTTGGTCTCACACCCACCTTGAGTTTGAGGGGGGCTGTTAACGTGTATTGCGTTGTGGGCTTTAGACCCACCTTGTTTACTTGTATAACACTCTTACTTGTATTACACACATCTACCTCCTATATAAAGGCACTCATGTATATTCTATTATTTTGTGAAATACAATAATATTCATTCTGTATTTCTAACATAACAAATGCTTTGTGGTAGTTAAGACTTGAGTGAGGATCTTGGGAAATATGCAAGTGTTAGTAGTAGGAGCTGGTAGATTGGGCTGTGAGCTTTCAAAAATTAGGAAAGATTAGGATCCTTATGGATTGATCTCAAAATCCAAAATTTTATTAGGTAAATCAATTAATTGACTAGAGGTTTATACGTACAGTTGGGACATAGTGAGAACAAAGCGATTGTAGAGAAATGGTGAATTAGTCGTGATTTTGATTTGATTGATTGTATTATAGTTTGCCTATTTATGTATTTGATTCAATTTGTGGACCTAAATTTCAGTGTGGATTATATATGTATGTATGTATGTATGTGATTATAGTTGTCAACGAGAGTATGAGCTCACACTTCTCTAATTCAAAAGAACAGAACAAGCCCAACAAGCACAGGACTTTCTTCTACACCCCAAGACAACGATGGCTGCAACTATAGGAAATTAAGCTGAACTCTAGGAATGAAAATAACAATCTTGAATCAAATAGACCTTAGCTGCTTTGTTATCTAGAGTGTATATTGATAGCATTACACCTATTATACTGTTGTCTCCTTTAGTTCTATCAATACACTGTATGTGAGCACCAACTTTCTATAGTTTTGTACTCTTGCTTTTGATAATTAATAATAACATTCTGTCTTTTATAAATAATAATAATAATAATAATAATAATAATAATAATAATAATAATAAATGTAATGGTTCAATTCAGGGCCACGCATAATTATAATATCTTTTGGATAGTATTGTATTTCATGTTTAAATTTATAACAATTGTTCAATTTTTTATATATTTAAAATGCTATTTTGCAAAATCACTACCTTTAGTGTATAAATATATATATATATATATATATATATAAAAGATAGAAATTCTACTCTAATTTAATTTAAATGTTTATGTGTGTGAAGCTCCCTCCAAGAGACTTGAACCTTGGCCTTTGCCCCCCACACTTTACAAACATTTATACTTGTAGAGTGACCACCGCACTAAAAGTGCGCAGTAGCACCTTTAGTATATTATTGACATCATCTAATGTCATTCTAATCATATTATGCATTTAAGCTGATGAATTTTCCTGTGCATAGTACTCTAATAAACACAAAGAAAATCTCAATACACTACAACTAACATCAACAAAATCCATATCTCTTTTGTAAAGTGTTTGACAACCCAGCCCCTCCTTCTTCTCTTCTTTCTATTCATCCCCACCGAAACATCTGATCCATCCATCTCACCTTCTCTCTCTTCATACCCTCAATGAATGAGCTCAAAGAGCTTTCTCCCACAAACTTGAGAGGAGGAAGATGAAGAGATTGGGTCAAGACCGCTGCTGGAGATCGGGGCAAGGCTGTGTGGTCCAGCTTCAAAACCCGTTGCTGGAGCTCAGTTTGGTTGCTTGGATTCCTGGGTTTGTGGTTTATTTTCTCTCCTTTTTTAATTTTTATTTTCTTTATGGCCGAAGCTCCCTGCTTATTTTGTTTGGGTTTGTTGTATTTTTGGATTGATTTAGTACTTTTGGGTTTTAAGATTTGATGATTTTTCTTTGATTTGAGAAAATGTAGGTTTTGGTTTTAGACTTGAATCAGAGTGGCTTTACTTAGACACCTCTTTCCAAGAGATTCAGGTGAGGGCAGTTTCATGGGAGAGAGGAAGTTCCTAATATTGCATGGCGATAATATTCTAGTTTGGTTATTCTACTGCAGTTTTTCTTTTAGTTTCTTTTTTATGGGCGAATGGAATCTACTCCTTTTTATAATTGAATTAGAATGAGTATTTTTCTATTTTATGAGAAAATTAGTTTCTTTTCATAAGTATTTTGTATTTCTCTTAGGCTACTTTTGGATTGCGCTGAAAACCGTGGCATTTGCGTTTGTGTTTTAAAAATTGGGTCTGTGTATTGTTTACGAGACCTATAATAGTACACAATTCAGCAAATTTTACTTTAAAATTAGGTCTCAAAATATTATTCATATATTTAAAAATTATTTTATTATAATATTTTTAATTTTTAATTTTAAATTTTCAGTAATAAACAGTATCTAAATAAACTCTTAATAGTCTTGTGCAAGTTAGTTTATAGCCAGTAATTTAAATGAAAGGAAATGTTGTCGTTAGTGATTGGAAAGAAATGCTTTTTCTTTTCTATTTTTGAGAAGAATTGTAGTAACTGATTGAAAGGAAATGTAGTAAGCGATTGGAAGGAAATGGTGTAGTAAGTCATTGAAAGGACATCTGTAGGTCTACCTACAGATGTCCTTTTAATCACTTACTACAATATTTCCTTAAAAAATTGAAAACCTAAATATATTTTGCTTGACTAGGTGCTAGACTGAGATAGCTACTTTTCCATAAAAGTCATAAAAGTGTGGAAACTTTGTAGGATTGCATGGAAAAATACACACGAGGGTGTATATTTTCTCCTTCTGGTGGGACTCATCCCACTAGGCGTGCGTTTACCTAACGCGTTTTTGGCGTTTTGCATTTTAAATTCTGGGTTCGACAGTATTATTCATGAGCCAGTCAAATTTGTGAAAAACACAGATAAGCGATAAATCATGGGTCTCACGGCACAACTCATAACTTAAAAATTATTTTATTATAATATTTTTAATAATAAATTTTTAATTTTTAATAAAATAAGCGGTATTTAAATAGACTCTAAATGTGATGGAAAAAAGGAAGAGGAAACATTCACCCGTAACAAGGTATACTTCCTCAAATTGCATAGAAAAGATATATCTTTTTTTTTTTTTTTTTTTAGAAACAGATATATCTACTTTTACGCAAAATAATTATTTTAGTCATTAACTTATTATATCTATTTTTTTTTTTAGAAACAGATATATCTACTTTTACGCGAAATAATTATTTTAGTCATTAACTTATTATATTTTTGTGTAACACCGTTGTAATTTGGTTTGGTTAATTTTGTCCCAACCATGACCATAAACTCACAACTGGCAAGGGTGTGCAATGCTGATGGTATTGTAATGGATCTTGACTGTGGAAAAAATTTGTTGGAAAAAAAAATTCCAGATGCTTTTTTATTCATTCATATGGGAAAATTCCTCCTTTAATTTAATTATTATTTTTAATAGATTTTAGGATTTTTTTAATTTTTTTAAGTTTTTAAAGAACTTTTTCTTTTCTTTTTGTTTTTATATCTTTTAAATTTGGATTTTTTTTTTTTCATTTTGTTGTTGATGTGACATTTTTTAAATGTCAAATAATTTTTTTTATTTAATTTTAGTAACCATGTAAGTATAAAGTATGTTAGCTATATAATCCATTTACCGTGTAGACATTTTCAGACACTAAAAAAAACGAGGGCTACAAAAAATTTGGCATGTCTATAGTTGCGTTTTTCAAACATAGCCATAAGCCTACCCACATAAACGCTGCTAAAAACACCAAAAAACGCGGCCACAAATCTCATCTATAGCCGCGTTTAATAAACGTGGCTATAGGTTTATCGTTGTAACCACGTTTTTGAAACATGCGGCTATAGGGTATCTATAGCTACGTTTTTAGTAAATGTGGCTAAAAAAAAAGGCCCTTATAGCTAGTGTTTTTTGTAGTGACAGCAAATTGGCTGCAAGTTAAAAAGAACAACAATCCGATTGACTACAACCAAATATAAAAATCAAATTGACTATAATCTCAAAATGTAAAAATCAAAATAATATTTTGGACCTACTACTTTTTTACCATTTGTTTTGGGTCAATGTTGGGTCTACATTTATCATTAAAAATAACATTATCACAATTGTCTAGTTGCGTGAGGTTTTTTTTTTTTTTTTTTATTCAGTTTATTTAACTTATTTTTTTTATGGGTATTTCACTTATTTATAATTTTTTTTTTTTTAACTTTGCTGTTTGTAGGTATTGTTGTCCTTTTGCCTAGTTTGTTTTTAAAGTAAAATAAACCTAGAAAAATAAACTCTTTCAAATACAATTTAATCTCCGGTCAGCCATTCCAATTCCACCTAACTATTCCTCTTATTATTCATGAATAACCTAATCTTTTTTTTTTTTTTTTGGTTAAGATGAATAACCTAATCTTGTAAACAAACAAACTAGCATATCAGCTACTAAAAAGTTTCCATCTCCCCCAAGAAATTCCCCTATTAAAATGCCAGCATAGAAAATTATTTACTATGGTAGGTGGGAACTGGGCAGTGTTCGATAGATAAGTTTACAACTAACTTCCGATATCGACTAATAAGATATGAAATTCCAATACCGTTTGACCGCAATGACCGGTATGGTGCTAAGAAATTTTCAAAAAGTTAAAGTTTTCACACAGAAACTTTCATGATACTGCAATAAAAAAAAACATCAATACGTCACTTAAAAGTTCAAAGACTTACTGGTCACACCTAAAGCAAGTCACCTTTAAAGTCTTCTCTTGCTTGCATCAAGCCTCTTCCAAATTTGTCATTCACTTTCCTGACAACCCTTTCACAGTTTTCTTCTCTTCCCTTCAAATCTTTACAACAATCTGATCCTTCTCTTCCCTTCAAATCTTTACAACAATCTGATCATAAATCCAGATGGTTCTTGTGCTCAACAAAGGAGCCTCATCTTCCTCTTTTACCTACCAACCCAAGAACTTTGATGTCTTCTTGAGTTTTAGAGGTCAAGATACCCGCCATGGTTTTATTAGCCATTTATATGAGGTTTTGCGATTGAGGGGTATTCACACCTTCATCGATGATAAGCTACCAAGGGGAGAAAACATTTCTGCAGAGCTTCTCAAAACTATTGAGAACTCAACCATGTCAATAATTGTATTTTCTGAAAACTATGCATCCTCCCCTTGGTGTTTGGATGAACTTGCCAAGATTGTTGAGTGTAAGAAGAATGGCCAGTTGATGCGACCGGTTTTTTACAAGGTGAACCCATCAGAAATACGTAACCAAAATGGAAAGTTTGGGAAAGCTCTAGCTGAACATGAAAAAAACATCAAGTACAACAAGAAAGTACAAAGATGGAGAAAAGCTCTCCAAGAAGCAGCCGATATATCTGGTTGGCCTTACGAGCATAGGTATACATATAAAATATATATTTTTACTAGTTTAATTACTCTTAAAAATATTTTTGCACACCTTGATCACATATCAGTCCTGCCTAAAGCCAAATAATAACACAGATCATAGATCTCTTTCTCTCTCTCTCTCCTCTAATCTCTTATCTCATTCTTATGAATCTCATCTCATCTCTCTTCTCTATCTGACTATTTCAATATCTTAGACTCTAAAAGTAAAGAGTGAATGTTTGTGAATTATGAGTATCTCTCTCTTTATTATAAACTAGTTTGTAATCCCATGCGTATGCTTGGATACACTTAAAGATATACAATAAGATGCATAATATAATTCTTATATAAATAACTTAAATATTATTGATAGTCATTTTTATATTTTGTTAAATCTTTAAAAAAAATTGTAAGGATATTATTAGGTATAAAATGTAAATTGTCCATTTTTTTTTAATTATTGTGAAGCACATTTTTTTTTTACGATTCATTTATTCTAAACTATTTGGTTTTTGTAATTAATAACTTAATTGGATGAATATTTATGATGTGGTCCCACATTTGATTCTAAAATTAAGAAATAAAATTCTTTAAAAATAAATAATTTAGGACACATGGTGCAAAATTGGAACTCTAATTTGAGTTTCTCTCAGTTTCACCTATTATTATATATATAGATTTATATATGTGTGTGAGTGTGTGTCTAATACTGATTGTGTGCATTATTTTTTATTTGTTATAATGTTATTTGTATGAATGTGTGTGTGTATCCTATAATTAGGAAATACATAAAGTTTGTTACATGTGTATATATTGTTATTATGTTATAATAACTTTTTGTCATAAAGTTAGTGATTCAAGGAAAAAAAAGTAAATTATAATAATTGTTCAAGCATTTAATTGGTTAAGTAAAAACTTAGTGTAATATTTATGTATGAATAAGTGTAGCTGTGTGAGTCAATAATTAATATAGTGCAAGTGGGTTGAGTTTTGTTATTTAGTTTAAAATACTTTTATAAAAACAATGACAAATAGATAACGTCAATGGTATAAAAATAAAAATGTTACACAAACTTAACAAAATAAAAAATGGTTACACCTACCCACATTGCAATAGATAATGCCAACTAATAATAAACTATCATATAACGATTTCAAAATATGAAAATTAGTGGAAGGAAATTGTAAAATTTCATGTTATTTGCATGTATGTGTGTGTTTTTTGTGCCAATAACTTGATATATTCAAGTTATTTTTTTATTAAATTTTGTTTAATTTAAGTTTCATAATCAACCCTGAAAAAATTCATGGTGCTGCCACTATATGTAATCATTGACAATTCTTATACTTTTTATGAGTTTGTGGTTTTTATGACCACTAATTTTTGGCCAAATTATGAACCTACTTCTTTTTTCTTTTTCTTTTTTTTCTTTTTTTTTTTTTTTTTTTCGTTCTTCGTATCTTGTCCTATAGAAGTTAGCTTGCAATGGTAGAGAGATTATTATTATTATTATTATTATTATTTTGAGAATTGGTAGAAAGAAGAATTTAAATGTACATTACCTAACCAATTAAATAGGAGTTCCGCTCGCATATTATTTGTGGGGTATGATGGAAAATACATGTTTGTATTGCATACAAAACATACGCAGCGAAAAAATTAACGGATTTACTTCATTTGCAATTGATAACATGTACTAAGTAAGTTTCAGAATTTAGGAATAAGAGAGTGTACCTTGGTATGGTGAATTTTAAAACCAAAGATCAGAAGTTCTTGAGAATACTTTCAATCTTCACTCCAATTCCACTTGTGCCCAAGAAGTGTGGTTTTTCAATCAGTTATATGTGTATGTTCTAGAGAGAATGAAAGAGTGTCCAACACTCATATACATATCATTTCATGTACTACTCCAAATTCTGTATGTTTCTCTCCTTATAATTGATTATCTAATTGGGCTAGCTTTTTGGGTCTTTCCAATTGGGCTTTAGTATATGGCT
Source organism: Notholithocarpus densiflorus (assembly GCA_030021035.2). Lineage (NCBI taxonomy): Eukaryota > Viridiplantae > Streptophyta > Magnoliopsida > Fagales > Fagaceae > Notholithocarpus > Notholithocarpus densiflorus. The sequence continues at coordinate 148,178 of JARYZH020000229.1, read as the reverse complement.
TGGAGTGGGACCAAAAGGAAACAAATAAGACACTAGCTCCAATGGGTCTTGGCCTTTTCTGTCAACTCTTGACAATATAATTGCACTCTAGGCCTTATTAATAAATTATATCCCAAGACTTTATTATACATGCAACCCCTTCATAAAATATTCATAGTAATACAAAGTTATTAATATAGACTGTCACTTTGTAGATTACTACATTTTAATTCTTGAGTACCTAGTTTAACCCTTTAAGTTATTCATCATATATTTAGGAAATCCAATTTCATAAATATATACTTTACCAATTCCTTATTAAAGTGGTTAGGCCTAACTTTCTGAATAACCAAACCCATTAAACTTATCTCAAGGAAATATTTTATATCTCCGTTAAGAGATTATGAATTCCATCTTGAAAATATATGTTCCATCAACACTAAATGTGGCTGTCCAACATATTGAGGTTTTAACCGTTATTTTAAATCTCACTCCTGATATATCAAAGCAACCTACACTCCATGATCAGGTCCATTATTCTCTCAGGATTAAGAGTTCATGTAAATATAAGTCGTAAGATTTATTATTTATTTGACAGTCGTTAGGAGAATAATAAATTTCACAGCGGTCCAGTTCAATATGTCTTAACTCTTAAAACATATCAACACATCAACTAGAAGTCTCCACTTCCATGATCAAGACAAATCATTTTAGTTGATATGTTATATAGTCTTCGCAGATGAAATGCCCAATTTCATCACCGATTACGAACTGAAATTTTGAGTTTACAAAAAACTTGTGATTTATATCTTCTGTGACTTTTCACATAAATCACATACTATGCATCTCATGGACTATATGATAATGTCCGAATATTCATATTACCATTATTTTAGATAATAATAAAACAACTTTATCAATCACAATATTAAGTCATACATAATGTCATACATAATATCATACATAGTATCATACAATAGGATTTAAGGGCACTAATCCTAACAAGGTACAAGAATTTAAATAAGGTATTTGCGCCACATATCATACCCATGGCCGAGGAGGCCATTATCGTGCCGAGGAGGTCATACGCTGGACAGTAAGGCTATGCCAGTGGCACGTTACCAGAGGAGGCCATACTGTAGAGAAAGAGCATCGGGGAGGGGGCTAGCCCTGACATGACTAAAGGGATGGTGGCTGCCACTACTTTTAATGCATCCTACCAAACCTCCTAGCTGCATTTATGTGATAAAGAGCCCCTGAACAGTGCTGCCTTAGCTGCCCCAACTTACAAGAGGCTTGAGAAGGTGTCTGATGGGACAAGCACTCAAGTAGTGGCCTAGACGATCAACAAATGGAGGACCAAGATCATCTAAAAGGAGCTATATAATGTAAGAGACCCTCCAGGGAGAAGGGATTGAAAAATCTGTAGAGAACACACTGTAGCAACAAGAACTGAAATTGTATCCAAGTCCAAAGGAATTATATACAAGAATATTCTCCTTGGACCTCGCCGAGGAAGGATTTCCTTGCTTTAAACTTGTCTTCTTTGCTTTCTTAATATCTTTAATCCATTGTGCGCGTGGCCTGATTTATTGAGACCTAACTTTTAAGCCCACTATCTACAAATTTATTATGTTGGGCTCTTTAGGCCTGATCCTTCTATCCTTTGGGCTTAGGAACCAAAAGCACGCCCTTACATTATTTATTTAAAATGGGGGAAATTACATTTTACTACCCTAAACTATACCTCAAATTACACTTTGTACCTTAAACTTTTTGAATGCACGTTTTGCACTCTAAACTATGACCCATATTACACTTTGCACCCCAACATCAAGTTTTCTATTTTGTGGGTTCATTTTTTAGTAAAACAGCATACAGGCCCAAGTAAAAAGCAAGGATCTTGGGCCTAATGCTTTATGTTTTAAGGGACTAGGCTTGGTTCACCGCAGCTAAGTTGGGCTAATTTCAAACCAAGTTATGCACAAAGCGCGGATCTTACAACACATACATACTAACATACATAAAACATATATACATTGAATAGTAAGGAACAGTAAAGAAAGATATATGAGTAAAATAAGTGTTAGGGATCCTTAGGATAATACGAGATATTTCATTATTTTCTTAAGTTTTTAATACATCATGCTCACTAAGATGTGTTACAAGGTCCAAATAAGTTCAAAAATCACAGATTTAGATGACTCCTCAAGTCTCTAAAACTTGCGAAGTTTGAATCCCTTTGAATCCAAGTGTATTCTCTAGTGGCTACTTCAGGATCCCGTACTGTGTTTTCCATCTCTTCTCTCTTTTTGAATTCTAACAGAGTTTTTTCAAGGATCTTTTCCTCTGATTCACTGTTGCTGAGTGAATTTCATTGTTGGCTGCCCTTCCTTTTATAGTGTCATCCTAGGGTTTCTGGGGTACCACTGATTCCCTTCATTAGTTGCCCTGGGTACTAGAACCAATGTTGTGTCAACAACATTGGTGGCTGGTCCCTTCCTTATTTCCCTCTTTTGAGGTTCCTTCTTCAAAAGCCCCTAGCTGACTTTCCCGTTCTGGGGGGTCCTAAAGGGCTGACCTTTGATCTTTCTCTTTCCAAAGCTTTTAGATTTGTTAGGACATATGTAAATTATGTTAGGAACATATGTCAATTATAGAGTTGGTTAATCCTTTGATAAAACACACTTTACTTGTAATTTGGTAGATCTAGGATGTGTTTAATATTTCAAAGAATAAGGTTTCAAAGTCAAGTATTAAAGCCATGAAGATTGGACCAAGAAACAAGTGAAGAAGGGCTGTTCATTAAAGCTAGACAGATTCTCGACAGCTCTTGATAGATAATATCTATCGAGGTTTAATGAGTCTCGACAGCTCTCGACAGATTCTATCTATCGAGGTCTCGACAGATTCTATCTATCGAGGTCTCGACAGCTGCTCGACAGCTGTATCTATCGAGAATTACGAAAATCAGTTTTTTAGATATGATTTTCGGCCCATGCTTATGTATTTGTGTAGGGTTTCTTTTCTCACAACCCTAGACATATATAAGGCTTATTTTAAAGGCCGTCACACATAAGAATACAAGGAGAACACATACAAAAAGTGACCGAGTGTCTTATTCTCTCTAGAAGAAGATACTACATCTTTGCACCTTAGGGTTTTGTAACTAAATGCTTCTTGATCTTCATTGTTGATGAACTGAAGAACTTTGCAGCCAACATTCTTCTCAAGTTGGTGGTTAGTCACGTACTTGGATCGTGCATCATTGGTTAGTCACGTATTGGGATCCGTGCAAAAGGGGTGGCATTCATATTTTGAAAAGTTCAGAGGTTCTGAAGTGGCAGAAGGTTTCTACGGTAAGTTCATCTACGGGGATTGTAGAGTCTAGGGACAAAGGTTTTGTACTAGATCTGAAACTTCTCTTTACTATAGTGAATTGCTTTTCGGGAAGGTTTCCCCCTAGGTTTTTTACTGTGAAACTAGTTTGTTTCATTTGTTTTCCTAAGTCATCATATCTTGTCTTATTTACTTTTCCACTACATTTATTATTGACATGATATTGATGTTTGTTTGTTTTAACAAGTTTTATTCATAATATATCTAATTAACAACTTGGGTTTAAAACTTGTTAATTCTATTAACCGGGGTCTAAATTTCCCAACAAGATTTCACCTTTTCAGACCTACCTTTTTGGCTGCTTTCCTTTTTGTTATTTTTCCTAAATGAGCTGATTCCTTTCTATCAGGCTGAAAGATCCCCAGCCACCTTCCTTCATGGTCCATCTTCCTGAGTTCCCTGAGGTACCAGACCTTTATTCAAAAGTTATTGGTTCCCAAGTCTTCTGATCCTTTTTCGCATCATTGGGTGGCTGACGGGACATATCTACCCTCGTTCTTTGTGTTTCTGGGCATGCCCCCCTTGAGCTGTCTCAGTCCCAACCTAGCCATGCTGCATATCCCGAGGATCCCAGGCCTTTGGGAATCCCTAGGTATCCTGGTTTAGCTTTCTCCTTAGGCTCCCCAGCGATTTTCTTCTTTGAGGGTTGGGCTGGACTTCTTCTTTCCTTTGTTTCGTGAGGTCCAAAGCTTACCAATTCATGGGCTTGGGTCCTTTCCTATTGACTTTTAATGGATTTGGGCCTTCCCTTTTCATTGAAAGCCCAAATGGCTTCTAGATTTCAATCATTTGTATCGTTTTGGGCTTTGATACAATATTATGATATTTTAGACCTCAACATTCAGCCCCTCGAGCTCGTGGGTTGCCTGCAGCCCATGTGTGAGTAGACAAGACTTTTGATTTCTGTAATAATTTTTTCACTTGTTATCTCAATCAACTTCAGGATCCCCTCTTTTTACTTCTTGGGATCCTACTTCTTCATGTTATCCCCTGGTGTCCTTATTTTTCATGTATCTCACTTCTTTTGTAACTCCCCCTCTTTCCACGAAACGTGGCAGTTAAGTGTCTGAGTAGCAATTTCTAGAAATCTTAAAGGTTTCAGGGACGCTAAAGGCCTTAGACACTTGGTACGCTGTTGGTGTCCCTCTATCCACACATTCTTCTTTTCTGTTGGTGAGCTTACCATCACTTTGGAGGATGTGGTTAATAATTTCCTCCTTCCAATGTTTGGTGATAAAATCCCTTTGATATCAGCCTTTCTGATGAAGATCTGAAGGTTGAAGACAAGCTTTTTAGTCACTTTGGCGGGCGTACTGCTTCTTCTGGGGGGAGACCAGCCAGAATGGGCAAATGAGTAGTGACCCTTTCTCAGGAAAAGGACAAGGCGGTTAAGCGAGCTGGGTTCCTGACACTGTGACTCAGTAAGTGTTGTTCAGCGAGTTCCCCGGGTGTAGGATTAAGTCTACCTTTTTCCCTCTTGCAATTAGATTGGCTAGGGGGGGCCCAGTATCTTTTAGCCCCCATGTTTTTGGGCCATGTTTACTCTCAGTTGGACTTGCTCCATGGAGATGAGGTTGAAGGCAACTCCTGCTACACCATTACTTCATCCCTTCATTGTGCCATTCTTAAAGTGTTCATGTGGGACCGCTCTTCCGACACTTTGGCAAAATGCAAGAACTTGAAGTATGTAAAAGACAAATTTCAGGGATCCCCAAACGTGATCAAGGGTCTGTGTGGCAGTACTACTGATAGTCACCCTATCATCTTCCTCTGGTCTAATTTGAAAGGTGGCAGCCTTAATCTGGTAGAGTTGTTCGATCAGGCGGGGCACTTGAGTTGGCGTTCTCCCCGAGAGTTTAGCCCCAGGTTCGCATGTGATTTTGTGTTGGCTTCTTTCCTCAACTCTCCAGGACATACTTTTGACCTCCGCCGGGGAGATGAAGGCAGCTTTGTGTACTTGGCCTGCACCAGCCCCTCATGGCTTTCAGTGCCTTCATCAAGTGGCCCAAAGTACACTCACTACTCAGCACACCGGGTACTCAGACAATTTGTCTTCGATCAGGACATCCCACCAGTGTTTAAAGAGGTAGTGCCTTTTCTCCCATCTCTGGATCCATTTCTAAGGCTTCAAGCCTTTTCTTATTAGTCACGAAGGAGCCCCCAATTCGTGGTGCCAAACTCTCAATTGGGAGTCTTTGCTTCCAGTGGCTTTGTTGGTTATTGAAGAAAGGTTCAAAAGTCCTTCTTAGACTTTGTTGGCTCTGATAAGATTGGGAGGGTTCCTGACCCTAGTCTCTTCTCTACTCCCTCTTATAACAAACGTTTGGCCTTCTCCACTGTTGACATTTTATCTGCTGCAATAAGCAGCAAAACAGGATTTGCGGAATGGCATGCCTCTAGGGGTGGTTATGTGTGCTATGCCAATGATTTCCCTAATGCTTGGTCAGGGTGTGATCTCATTGTGGGCTCTTGGTGCTACAACCCCTATTGGCAAATGCAAGGAAAAGAAGGTCAAGCAGGATGCTGTTAAGAAATTTGAGGTTGAGGGTAGTGCTGAGGGTACTAAGGCTGGCCATGAGACCAAGAAGAGGAAAACTGCTAAGTCTCGCAAGTAGCTTGTTATTTCTGAGGACCTCGAGGGAGAGGACCTTTCTGCAGTTGGAAAAGAGGTCAGCCATCCTCTCATCCCAAAGATCAGAGTGAAGACTAAGGTAGAGTCTTCTATCCTTTAGGTCCCCGTGGGTTCCTTTAAAGGAACCTCTTCAGTACCTGTTACTTCCTCAGCCCATGGTTCTTCGGGGTCCTTTGACATTATACTCCAATCTCCCTTGGGAACCTCTAGGCGTACCAGTAGTAAGCAAAAGACTGTTGAAGAATATGTAGAGAGAGAGAGAGAAGGGCAAGGCCTCATTCCTTTTTTTTTTTTTTTTCAACATCTCTTTACTTACCTCTAGTTTGTTGTTCTGTCGTGTCTCCCTTTTTTTTTTTAATACTGCTGAATGGTCTTTCTTTTTATTTGTAGTCTAAGCGCAAGTTAGACCTTAAGGGAGCAAAGAGTCAGTCTTCTAGTGATGATGTGGTATGACCCTTATTCACTTATTCCCCTTCATTTTCTGCTTTCTCTCTTTCTTTGGAATTGTATTTTTTTTTTTTTTTTGCTGTTCTGCCAAGTGTTTCTTCCTGTCTCTCTTTCTTTTGCAGGTAGAGGTGCCTCCCCTTGTGACTGGTGGTGCCTTGGTGAAAGAAGTGGTGGCAGCTCAGCCTCCATTTGCCTTAGGCATAGAGAAGGAGCCCCTTAGTGGTGGCGTGGCTAGGGAGGCTAGGCAAGCAATCAAGGATGCCAAACCCATCTCATCTTCTGCCTCATTGGCTATTCAGGATCTTGAAGCCTCTCATCCTCCTATTCCCAGGATCCCAAACTTGCACAGACTCCCAGTCCAACTAAAACTGTAACAATTGAACCCACTACTAAACTTGCATTGGGTAAGGAGTCTCTAGCGGGTGCATCTTCATCTACACGAGCAGGTAAGCCTTATCCCATCCCTTATTAGCGCCTATTCTTTTGTCTTCCTTATCTTTTCTTCCTAAGGGCTTTTGTTTATCTCTCTTTTCCCTTTTAGGCCAAGTCAGCGTCCAATCCGCCCTTGAAGCTGCCTCTTCCTTGGAGTCAAAAGTTTCTGAAGGTGTGTACTGCTTGTTATTGTTACCTCTCCCCCCTTTTAGTTCATATCTTCCCCTTTTCTTTTTCTTTTTCATCCTTCTTCCTTGTCTCTTTTTTTTTCTTATGGGGAAGCCTTCGGCGTCCCTCCCTTCCTTCAGCAATTTAGCCAAGGTTTCTTCGCCCTTCTTTCAACGTTCATTGTGTTCTTTCACAAAGTCTTCTAAGAGGTCAGAGGGACAGGAGGACGAACTTTCCCTGATGGCTGAAGTGGTTGCCCAAACTCAGAAGGAAGCTCTACCATAGGGGGCTGGTACCTGTTCTTCACCTTTCCCTTTCTCTCCTCTTTTTTTTTTTTTTTTTAACCATAACTATGTCTGTTCTTGTAGGTGCTGATGCAGGTACCAAGGAACCTAAGCTTGCAACTGCTGAGGAAGCTAAAGGGCCTGCTCCCAGTGTCTAGACTACTGAAGCTCAAACAGGGATCCCCTAGACCATCCAAAGACTGAAAGTCCTCTAGTTCCTGAAGGCGAAGACACAACAATGGAGGAAGCCCTAGAGATGGCTGTCTCAGATCCTAGCTCAAGGCTCCCTGCTTTCCTGGCCCGTTTTAATTCTTTGGAGTTCAACAGCCTCCTTGCAAGCCACTTTTATTGTTTTAGGCCTCCTTTTGTTAGCTTCCTGCGATTCTCTGTGCCTGTTAAGGGCTTGCCACTCATGGAGGGACTGTTCAAGGCTCATGGGGACTTCACCAGTGGATTCAGGGGAGGCGTATTTCTAGGCAACATCTTGATGGAGCTCCTCTGTGCCGTGTTGATTTCTCTAAAGGACTCCTCTCTTGACTCCTTATCCGAGGGGAGGCTTTTGGAGTGGAGGAGAGTGGTGCAAGATCTTATAGAAGCTAAGCTTAACTTGTCTTTTTTGTTGGAGTACTTGCAGTCTTTAACCCACACACTATTCCAGAGGAAGGCTTCTAAGGATCTCGATGCTAAAATTGTTGTTGCTAAGGGAGCTCTGGCTCGTGCTCACAAGGTACTACAAGACTTGAAAATCAAGAGGCAACTGGTCCTTTCTTCCTCAACCGTTCCTGCAGTTCCCTCAGAAGGCTCTTTGTTGGCTGGCCTTATGTCTTAGCCTTTTTTTTTTTTTTTTTTTTTTTTTTTTCAGACAATTCAAGGTGTGTAAGTTTTATTTCTCTCCCTTTTTTTTAAAGTACTTCTGACTGCCCTTTTGTGATATATGGATCTGTGCTTTATGTATTTTCTGTCATCTTTTCCTTTTGTTTCTTTTCTGTGTTTTTTTTTTCTTGAACTGAGTGCTGGACCATGGCTCCTACAAATTCTTGTGGTAGGTCTTAGACCAGATACTCTAGTGATTGTGTTCCTGCATAGGTACTGAGCTAGGTACATTGGGTACTGTTTACTTTTTTTTTTTTTTTTTTTTCCAAGTCCTAGGTCATGAACCAAGCGGACCCACTTTGTGGCAAGTACTGGGCTGGGTACTCCGGGGTACTTATTCCTGTTTGAAGTCCCAAACCATGTACTTGGACTAATTTTGGTGTGAGTCATGGGTCATGTGCTAAAATTTCATCTCTTTTCCTCTCTTTTTTTTTAGCGCTGGCCCAGGTACTTAACCCAGATTTGGCCAAACTTGGGCTGTGTCATGCAATATTATCTAAATGCAATTGTACATCTTACTTGAGGCTCCTTTTTTTTTTTTTTTGAAAAATATTCTATTGAAATACATCATAATAACTTGGAGAAGGAACATAGGATGATGACAAAAGATTGTAAGGGTCTCAACATAGAGTGACCTCCTATCATAGGTTCCAAAAGGAAACTACTAAATAAAGTTCTTGGCCAAGAAAAATAACGTGGTAAAAACATAAAGAGTGATGGGACACTTAGCAGAGTGGAGAGTGACAAAAAGGGATTCTCGGTGTACTTGAACCTTTACTTTTTCACGCATAGTACTGCTTTAGCCATTTTTCGTTTATGGGATCTATTAAGGCAGTCCCATCTTCCTTTACGAGGTAATAATATTTACTATCGTGGGCCTCCCTGATGATGTAGGGCCCTTCCCAATTTGGAGCAAATTTGGAAGGTCCTGGGACATTCTTCCTTATATGTTTTGCTGCTCTTAACACCAGCTGCCCTTCTGCGAAGGCTCTTGGGTGTATTGTCTACCCATATGCCTTAGCCATTCTTAGCTGGTACCTCTAGCTCCTCCTTCTTGCCACTTCTCACTCCTCTTCTAGTCCCTCTAGATCTGCCAATCTTCCCTTATTATTTGTGCTATATGTGTCCTCTTGGATTCCTTCAAATACTACTCTTGGTGTGGGGACAACTAACTCTACTAGACTGATGACTTCTGTCCCATAAACAAGGAAAAATAGTGAAAATCATGTGACTGTTTTCAGGGAGCTCCTGCATGCTTTAGAGTACATCCGTCAGATGGGTGCTCCACTTCCCTCCATATTCATGCTTCATCTTCTTGAGGATTTTCAATATCACTCTATTAGTAGCCTCGGCCTGGCCATTTCCCTCCGGGTAGTATGGTGTGGACCTCCGATGCTTGATGTGATTATCCTCCATTAGGTTCTTCATGTCCTTATTTACAAATGGGGTACCATTGTCGCTAATTAGCCTCTTAGGGATCCCAAACCGTGTAATGATGTACTCCCGAATGAAGTTTACAATAGCTGCACCAGTGGCCTTTTTCAAGGGGATGGCTTTTACCCATTTTGTAAAATACTTGGTGGCTGCTAGGATCCATATGTGGCCATTAGAGGGAGGGTTTATGGGTCCTCTAAGATCAAGCCCCCAAGTGTGGAAAGGCCATGGTGTGGTCATATCTTGCAGCACATTTGTATGAGTATGAATTGCATCTCCAAGAACTTAGCATGCATGACACGTTTTAACCAACTCTTCAGAGTTTCTTTTTATTGTAGGCCAATAGTATCCCAGCTGCAATAGTTGTCTGTGGATCCTCCTCTTCCCTGGGTGGCTTCCACAGTCACCGGAGTGGACTTCTCTTACTGCTTCTCTGGCTTCCCTAGGCCCCAAGCATCTTAGGGGATCCCCACTGTACCCCCTTTTGAACAGGATCCTATTCTACAGGAAGTACCAAACAGCGAGCTTCTTGAGCTAATGGGCCAGTGTCCTGTCAATTGGCAGGATCCCTTGAGCCAAGTATTCCATAAATGGGGTCCTCCAATCTTTTGCTACGAACACAACATAACTTTCTTCCTGCATAGTTGCAGCTTCTTTGCTCATATCTGGCCAGTAGTACCCCATGCGTTGCATTCTCCTATATAGACTAATTTTTTTTGCGATCCCACAGACTTGGCTGTGTAATTCTTCCAACCTCAGCTTCCCTTCCTTCTCATTGATACATCTGGACATGATCTCCCCAGGCAGCCTCCTGTACAGGTCTCCCTCTATCAAGGTGTAATATTACAATTCTTTGATACTTCCACCGTGCTCCAAGTTTCCTATTTTCCCTTTTATCTCATCTCTCCAGTCTTTTTGTTCTGAATCTTCAGAGAACATCTTTTTGAGGGTCCCTATGATGGAGTTTTCTTGCTTGCTTACCCTTATCAAAGTGCTTTCTCCCTTAAAGGGTATCTGGGATCCCAAAGTGGCTACTGCGTCAGCGAATCGGTTTTCACTCCTTTGGGCGTACTCCACACTAAAGGTCTGGAATTTTTGTTCCACCTTTTATGCCCAAGTTCTATAAGCTGCCAAACTCTGTTCTTTTAATGCGAAATCTCCCTTTACTTGGGAAACCACGAGGTTGGAGTCTCCCAAAACCCTCATATGCTGAACTCCCATGCTGAGTGCTATAGTTAATCCAGTCAGGTACGCCTCATATTCAGCAGCATTGTTTAAGCATGGGAACTCAAGCTTAAAGGATAATGGCACAGTATCCCCATCTTCGTAACTCAGCACAATACCTAGGCCATTTAAAGTTGTTGTCATTGATCCATCAAATCTCATGGTCCACTTCTTTCCTGGGAGCTCTGTTACTACTACTTCTCCAGTGATCTCCTCACTTAGTGAGCACTCCTTTTTCCCTGGGAACTGGACTAGCATATCCGCTATGGCCTAGCTTTTAACAACCTTGGGAGTCCTCAAACCGATGTCATATTGAAAGAGCAAGACCAGCTACTGTGCTATTCTTCTTGTCAGGAGAGGCTGATGGAGGAGTTCCTTTATGGGATGAAACTTGGTCACTAGGAGGATCTGATGAGCTGAAAAGTACTGTTTTAGCCTTTGGGATGCGTAGATGACCACTAGACACGCTCTTTCTATCTTGGGGTACCTGGTCTCTGTATCTTTTAGCGTCTTACTTACATAAAAATGGGTTGCTCATTCCTTTCATCATCTTTCTGTGCTAGTAGGGCTCCTATAGCTTGGGAGTTTGATGTTAAATATAGCAACAGAGGTTATCCATGTACTGGTGCTTGTAGGGTAGGCAAATGATTCATGATCTGTTGGATCCTCTGAAAGGCTTCCTGCTATTCAGTTCCCTAAGTGAACTCAGCCCCCTTTTTCAACAGTTTAGATAACTCACTTGTGACCGAAGCAAGTCCTGGCACAAACCTCCTGATATTGGAGACCCTCCCTAAGAAACTTTTGAGCTCTTTGACCGTCGTAGGCCTTTTTATTGTTGCGATGGCTGTGGCCTTGGCTGGATCCACACTTATGCCTCTGTGATGTACTAGGAACCCAAGGAACTTCCCAGCAAATACCCCAAAGGTGCACTTCATCGGATTCATGCTTAATTTGTACATCTTGCACCTCTCAAAGACTTGTTCAAGTACCTGGCAGTGTCCTGCCCTGGTTTTTGACTTCACTACGATGTCATCTATATAATCTTCCATTTCCTTGTACATCATATCATGGAAGATGGCTGTCACGGTTCGCTGGTACGTGGCCCCTGCATTTTTAAGGCTAAAAGGCATCACAGTGTAATAAAAGTTTCCAATCGGGGTCCTGAACGCTGTCTTTTCTGCATCTTTGGCAGCCATCCGAATTTGGTTATATGGCAGCCATCCGAATTTGGTTATATCCACTATATCCAACCATAAACGAAAACATGGAGTTTCCCGCGGCTGAATCTACAAGGAGGTCAATATTGGGCAGGGGAAACTCATCCTTCGGACATGCCTTGTTTAGATTGCGAAAATCTACACAACATCGGATTTAGCCATTCTTTTTCTTCACAGGTACTATGTTGGAGAGCCATCTAGGATGCTGGATTGGCTTGATGAACCTAGCTGCCAGTAGTTTCTTGACTTCCTGAGTTATTTGTGCCTCTACTCGGTGTGAAAGACCCTGGCTGGTTGAATTACTAGTTTGATTCCTGGGTCCACATTAAGAGAATGGACTACCAGCCCGGGATTCAGGCTAGGCATCTCATCATATGTCCATGCGAATACATCCACATATCTCTTGAGTAATGCTACTAACTGCTCTTTTCCTGTGCTGTTAACTGTCTGCTGATAAAGATAGGCTTTGGGGATCCCAGGCCAACCCCCAAGTTTACTTCTTCCAGTTCCTCTTTGGGTTGGATCTGTGCTTCCTTGTCCGGATCCTCCAGGATCTCTTCTTGAGCCATCATATAATCTGGTGATCTGGGACCTTCTTACACAATGCATTTGGGTCCCGCGCACCTTCATAAGCGGTATATTAACCTTCCTTTGGATTCCCGGACTACTACGCACTCCTGGGATCCTAAGGAACTAGTCTCCTTCTTTTGCCTTTTTCTATACAGGTGGTTCCTCAGATCATGGGTGCCCCCTCCTTCTTCTTCTTCTTCTAAGACAGGTGCTCCTAGTGTCCCTAGTGTGGGACTTTCATCATTTGGCCCTAACTCATCATAAAACACTGTTTCTACAAAGTTTATTTCTCCTTGGCTGAATGGGTTCGGGTTGGCAGGGATTCTTATGGGCCTTCTATTCAATCTCCCTTTGACACATTGATGGTACGTGGAGGGAATAAGGCGGTGCTTATGAAGCCAGGGGTGTCCCAACAGAATATGGTAGGAAACTTCTGAGTTGATCACATGGAATTTGGTCGGGGCTATTATTAGGCCTGCCCTCAAGGCCAGTTACACATATCCTTCAGTTGATTCTGCCGCCCTTCCAAATCCTGTTATCTCCATAGAAGCCTCCAGGATCCTCCCTGCCAGTTATGCCCACAGCCTGCAGGGTACTTTGGGTGATGAGGTTGAGTGAAGCCCTTGTGTCTACCAATGCTCTCCTGATTTGGACACCGTTTACGGTAGCCATTAAATAAAGGGGCCTGCGATTGTCCGGGTGCTCAACTTCCATATCTTCATTGGTGAAGGTTATTGCATTAGTTGTCTCCAAGTAAGCTCAGCTGGCATGGGATTCCGCTGTGAAACACTCTACCCTTGAATTTGCTGCTATACTTATGAGGGATTCCGTGGCAATCCTTCTTGCTTCTGGCCCAAAGCCCAGTTGGTTGAATAGTGATTTGAACTTGGGGCTTTTCTGAAAGGTCCTGATTGTGCTTGGATGGAAGGATCCCTCAGACTCTTTTGCTTTTGCCGGGTTCCCATGGATCACCACAACCACCACTCCTTTTCCTTTGCAGTAGGGTAAAGGGTTCCTCTACACCTCGGGTTCCCTTTGGGTGAGCTCTAGGGTCCCCTCCCTAAGTTTTTTGTGAAAAAGCCTTCGGAGGGTCCAACAATCCTTAGTAGAGTGCTTGACATAATTATGAATCTTGCAAAACAATGGGTTCTTTCTTTCTTCCTTGGTAGGTGGCCTAGATATAGTGAATGGCCTGATAATTCCGTCTCCAATCCATTTATCCAAAACATGATTTAATTCTTCTACAATACACGGAATCACAGGTGGTTCCTTGGTCACTTTTCCTTCAGGTCTCTTTCTCTTTTCTCCTACTGAAGTTGTCATGGCTTGGGATACTGATACTCTCTTTGTCTTCATGGTTAATGCTATCCTCCTAGTTCTTTGTAGTAAGTCAGCAAATTGGGTTATGCATAAATTTTCAATATTAAGCCTGTAATCAAAGAGCATGTTGGATATGCAAGTCTCCACGAGCTCCTTTTCTTCATGATCTTCATAACAGTCTAAAGAAACGACCTTAAATCTTTTGATGAACTGGACAGGATCTTCCCCAGACCTTTGCTTTACCATCTGAAGGCTCTGGAAAGTGACTTTATCTTCACCTAGGTAGTACTTTGCACAAAATCTTTCCATCATCTCATCCTAGGTCTTGATGGACCTAGGCCTCAAGGTAGTGTACCACGTGTATGCTTTGTCCATTAGGGACTTAGCAAATTCTCTTAGGCATAATTCTTTATCTCCTGCATAAGGACCTATGGTGTGAATAAATTTGCTCACGTGCTCTACAGCACTTCCGTTCCTTCCATCAAAAGGGTGGAATTTTGGGGGTTCATATCCTTTAGGGTAGGGCTTGCCAAGGAGTTCTAGTGGGAATGGGGGATCTCAAGAGAACTGTTTGGGGACCCCTGAGAGTTTTTCCCTTTCTTGTTCAAGAAGGGCATTAACATCAGCCAACGTGAGATACTGGGGGTTAGCTCCCCCTCCTACTGCTGACCCTTCCTATGGCTGGGCCCTTTCCTGGTTGACCAAGAGAGGAGTGTTATCCCTAATTTCTTGGGTTCTTCCTTCTTTGAGGAGATGGATCTCCTGCTGAAGGTCCTTCATCATCTTTGCCATCTGGGCCATGGGGTCTAGCTCCTACACTTCACGCCTTTGTCCTGAGACGACCTCATGTTGCACCAGAGGTACTTCGTTCCTCTGCCTGGAAGCTACTTCATTCTCTCCCACTGGCTCAGATTTCGTGGGTGGCACATTGGTACCCTTACTGTTCCTTGGTCTCAGAGCCATGCTTTGTGAAAGGACTGCTTTTTCCCTCTTCTTTGCCCAGTCCCCAGTGAAGTTGCCTTATTGTATGGGTTCTTTTTTTGGTAAAATAGCACATAGGCCCAAGTAGAAAGCAAGGATCCTGGGCTTAATGCTTTATGTTTTAAGGGACTGGGCTTGGTTCACCGTAGCTAAGTTGGGCTAATTTTGAACCAAGTTATGCACAAAGCGCGGATCCTACAACACATACATACTAACATACAGAAAACATATACGCATTGAACAGCAAGGAACAGTAAAGAAAGATATATAAGTAAAATAAACGTTAGGGATCCTTAGGATAATACGGGATGTTTCATTATTTTCTTAAGTTTTTAATACATCATGCTCACTAGGATGTGTTACAAGGTCCAAATAAGTTAAAAAATCACAGACTTAGATGGCTCCTCAAGCCTCTAAGACTTGTGAAGTTTGAATCCAAGTGTATTCTCTAGTGGCTGCTTCAGGATCTCGAACAATGTTTTCCCTCTCTCCTCTCTTTTTGAATTCTAACAGAGTTTTCTCAAGGATCTTTTCCTCTGATTCACTGTTGCAAAGTGAATTTCACTGTTGGTTGGCCTTCTTTTTATAGTGCCATCCTAAGGTTTATAGGTACCACTGATTCCCTCCATTTGCTGTCTTGGGTACTAGAACCAATGTTGTGTTAGCAACATTGGTGGTTGGTCCCTTCCTTATTTTCTCACTATTTCCTTTTCTTGAGGTTCCCTTTTCAAAAGTCCCTAGCTGACTTTCCCGTTTTAGGGAGTCCTAAAGGGCTGACCTTTGATCTTTCTGTTTCCAAAGCTTCTAGATTCCACATTTTCAGACCCACCTTTTGGCTGCTTTCCTTTTTGTTATTTTTCCTAGATAGGCTGATTCCTTTTGATCATGCTGAAAGATCCTCAGTCACCTTCCTTCATGGTCCATCTTCCTAGGTTCCCCGAGGTACCTGACCCTTATTCATGAGTTGTTGGTTCCCAAGTCTTCTGATCCTTTTCTGCATCATTGAGTGGCTGATGGGACATATCTGTCCTCGTTCTTTGTGTTTTTGGGCATGCCCCCTTGAGCTGTCTCAGTCCCAACTAGGCCATGTTGCATATCCCGAGGATCCCAGGCCTCTGGGAATCCCCAGGTATCTTGGTTGAGCTTTCTCCCTGGGCTCCCCAGCGATTTTCTCCCTTGAAGGCTGGGTTGGACTTCTTCTTTCCTTTGTTTCATGAGGTCCAAAACTTGCCTATTCATGGGCTTGGGTCCCTTCCTATTGACTTTTAATGGATTTGGGCCTTCCCTTTTCATTGAAAGCCTAAATGGTTCCTAGATTTCAATCCTTTGTATTGTTTTGGGCTTTGATACAATATTGTGATATTTTAGACCTCAACATCTATTAACCTGGATGGAAATCCAAAGCTTAGGGTGCAAAGTGTAATCAAGAGTATATTTTAGGATGGTAAGTGTAGTATTCATCAAAAAAAAAAAAAAGGATGGTAAGTGTAGTTTCTCATTTGTTTTTAAGGGATTGAGAAGAAAGGCAATTGAATCTTTTCATGTGATGTCATACTTTTCAATCAAAGTTAACGACAAACTTAACGTTTTGGTGCAAAGTGTAACAAGAGTTATAATTTAGGGTGCAAAACATGAATTTGAAAAGTTTAGGATACAAAGTGTATTTAGAATATAGTTTAGAAAGGTAAAGTGTAGTTTCCCCTATAAAATGCTTTTGAAAGCTTCCTCAATAATTTATTTTTAGTATCAAAAGTGGGTTTTAGTACTTTTTAGTTAACTTCATGTTAAAAGTATAGTAATCAAAATCGTACAAAACAATTGAACCATCAACGATGAATCTTAAGAAATTCTGAATTGGTATGAAGGAAACTATCAGATTTTTAAATTTTTTTTTTTAAAAAAATCGTTTAAACCATGAAAAATTACCATAATAACCGATTGGTTTTTAATGTTTAAGTCATTTTGATCAATTCAAATGTCCAATTATTTAGTCATTTATATATATAAGCATATATTAAATTCTATATTTAAATAAAAATTTTAAACAATAATATTCTATTAATATCAATCTACGTTATACCAACATATTTATGTACTAATTGAATACCATTGCATATTTTTTTGCTTATAGTATCTTCACCTTTTTTTTCTAACCGTTTTCTCAACAAAAAAAAAGTATCTTCACCTTTTTTTGTCTTTTTATTAAATTTATTCTTATATAAAATAAATTAATTATTTGTCTAATGATTGAGCCAGTGATACAATTGCTAAATCAATGAACCACGGTACGGTAGCTCAAAAAAAGAAAAAAAAGAAAAGAAAAAAGAACCACAATACTACTCCCTTTATGATTTAATGCTTAATATGTGGAAAATTTTTAGGTACCCTCGGAGCATGGATAAATGGTACTCTCTCTTCTCAAATGAACCCCATCATGAATTAATGAATAGACCCCACCATGAATGTGAGAGAAAGGAGCACCATTCTCTATACTCCGGGAATACCTAAGTATTACTCTTAATATGTTTGGACAACTATGCCTAAAAGTAGGGTTTGCGTAACCAATAAGAATAGTAAAAAACGACTGGCACCGACGTAACCACACTAAAAAACGAACTAATCGATGAAGCCAAACTCAGCGAGCAAAGATCAAGGCTCACTCCAAAGCCAGTGCAATGCAGTAGTTGAAGGTGAAATCCCGAAATCAAAGCAAAATCGTGCCGGCCGATGTGTGTGTGTATGTGTGTGTGTGTGTGTGTGTGTATATATATATATATATATATATCAACTGATCCCTTTCTCCCCTTTCATTTCACTCAATATTCATAAATACCTCTCTCTCTCTCTCTCTCTCTCTCCAAATTGTAGCTAGAATCTACCAAGATATCAAAAAAACCACTATTTATAGTCGTCAATCCAATGAAATCTACAATTGTTTCTTCAATCCATTCAAATCCCTAATCTTCAGTCCAGTGGTTAGTTCCTCTTCAATCTTCGGTTAAATCTCAAATCTCTAACCTTGTTTAGTTTTATTTTTTAGTGGGATTTTATGTTTAGACCTCAGGTTTTAATTTGTTGTGGATTTTGATGTGGGTTTTAATTTCGTGTTTTGAATCATTGGAGATTTTGTGGTTTTGTGAGTTGTAGTCATTGTTTTAGTATGATATTTTCAAATCGAAAGAATCGCTCGCACTGATGAAAAAAAACTGCACCAATACAGGTCAAAGAACTAACCTTAGGCAACAATGCCAGTTATGGGAAAACCGATCGACCTCATTGGTTCGATGAAAAAATGGGGCAACAACCACACCAACACTTCTACCTAAAAGCCTAAAAAAACTTCCCTAACACCCAAAAAAAAAAAACAAAACTACTAACATAATGATAGTTTCAAATTTATAAATTAGTACATGCCACTTGCTTTAATTGTCAATATTTCAAATTTAATGCACATGCCGAACATCTTAAATGTGGTTTATTTTCTAGTCTAACTCGTTATTTTTCTTTAATGTTATGTGAATGACAGTTGTAATGAGTTCAAATTTATCCAAGAAATTGTTGAAGAGATCTCAAATTCTAAATTAAATTGCACGCCATTATCTGTTGCTCGATACCCTGTTGGAATAAATTCTCGTGTAAAGACCATTCTTTCAAATATTGAATCAAATGAAGCTCATGTGATAGGGATCTATGGCCCTGGTGGAATAGGTAAGACAACAATTGCAAAAGCTATTTTTAACAAAACTTGTGATCATTTTGATGGATTTTGTTATCTAGAAAATTTTAGAGAAAAATCGGGGACAAATGATGGTGTAATTGAACTACAAGAGACACTTCTCTTTGAGATCTTAAGGGATAAAAATTTAAAGGTGGGTAACAAATATAGAGGAACCACTATGATAAAGGAAAGACTTTCTTTTATGAGGATTCTTTTAGTTCTCGATGATGTGGATAAATGGGTCCAAATTGAAAATTTGCTTGGAAGATGTGATTGGTTTACTTCTGGAAGCAAAATCATTATAACAACAAGAGACAAACACTTGGGAGCTACTCTTGGAAAATGTTTTTCAACGTACGAGGTTAAGGAATTAGATCAAGATGAAGCTCTTGAACTCTTTAGTATGCATGCCTTCCAAAGCAAAAAACCCAAAAAAGATTATTTGGAACTTGCAAACCAAGTTATACAATATACCAAAGGACTTCCATTAGCTCTAGTAATAATGGGCGCTGATTTGTGTGGAAGATCTAAACCTGAATGGAAAAGTGCAATAGATAAGTATGAAAGAATTTCTAACAAAGAAATTCAAAAAGTACTTGAAATAAGTTATGAAGGATTGGATGAAATTGAACAAGATATTTTCCTTGATATTGCATGTTTCTTTAAGGGATTTTCGAAGAAGTATGTCATGGATATACTAGATTCTTGCGATTTAAATCCAATTTATGGAATTCAAAAACTTATTGATAAGTGTCTAATAAGTGCTGATCAATATGACAAATTGTCGATGAATGACTTTCTACAACAAATGGGTAAGGACATTGTTCGACGGGAATCACCACAACTACCTGGAGAGCGTAGTAGGTTATGGCGTTATGAGGACGTTCTTGATGTACTAACTGAAAATACGGTATGCATCATTTTTATACATTTTTCAAATGGCATATGTAGTTTTTTTTTTTTTTTTTTTTTCATTTAAGTGTGGAAGAAAATTTAAGTTTAGTTTTTGTTTAAATTTATTGTCATTATACTTCTTCTCATGTAGTGTGATTCACTTAATGCTTTGCCTAACTAGGGGTCAAAAAAAATTCGAGGCATAATGATATGCTCACCTGAATCATCAAAAATTCAATTACAGCCTAAATGTCTTGAAAAGATGAAAAATCTCAAGTTCCTTATGGTTAGTAATGTTGACATTTGTGGAGATCTTAAATATCTTCCCAACGGATTAAGGGTGCTTGATTGGCATGGATTTCCTTTATCCTCCTTACCATCTAATTTTCGTCCTCAAAAACTCACTGTACTTAACATGCCAGAAAGTCGGCTGATATTGTACAAGCTTCTCGAGGTATAATTTTATTTATAAATAATTATTACTTCATTAATGATTAAACTATAATTTAACCTTTTTTGAATTAAATTTTTTTTTTCTACAGAGGATACAGTATAAAAGCTTGACACATATGAATTTCTCATCCTGTAATTACATTACAGAATTGCCTGACTTATCGTTCGCCACCCCAAACATAAAGCAATTGAATCTCAGTGAATGTATAAAATTAGTCAAGGTTCATGACTCTAATGGATGTCTTGATAAGCTTGAAAGCTGGGACCTCACAGGTTGCATTGAACTTAAAATTCTTCCAAGCTGCATCATGATGACATCACTTAAATTTCTAATTCTTTATGAGTGCAAAAGGGTTGGAAGGTTCCCTGATATTCCAAAAGAAATGGAAAATTTAAAGTTTCTAAGTTTGGCATACACTGCCATTAGAGAGCTTCCTTCATCATTTGGGAATCTCATTGGGATTGAGCGATTAGATATAGGTTCCTACTTCTATTCGTGTCATCTTCCAAGTAGCATCTATAAATTGCAATATCTTCGCAAACTCTCTCTTCATGGCAATGTCCAATTTCCAAAGGATGTAGAGATTGGTAGACAAGCACTACGCAATTCTTATGGTGGCTTTTCAAAATATGGTTTTTTGATGTTGAATTTTGTAAAATATTTGACATCTTGTTTCCACCTCTCAGAGAAATGTTTATTATCAGGCAGTGAAAATTTGAACCTTCAAGATGGCATTATGAGATTCAATGGATTACATTTCCTTCTAATTGAGGATTCCAAGTTCCTTAAGAAAATTCCAAAACTTCCAGAAAGTATAAGATCTGTTTATGCACCAAATTGCATCTCGTTGAATTCACAATCATTAAGAAAATTATTCCTACAGGTACCTCTCTCTCCCTTAAAGTTATAAAGAAACAATTTTGGTTACCTTCTAAAATACATACTTTACTAGATTTAGTAAACTTCTAATTTCTCAAATTTCCTAATTGCATGCAGTTTGGAAGAAATTTAAGGCTTCCACCAAATATGAAATGTTCATGTGTGAAAGGCAATGTATTAGTGGATTCGCATTCACATCAGATTGATTACTCTTCTCAGCGCTCCCTCTCCGAGTTCTTCCTAGTTGAAAAAGAGTTACGTCCAACTCTAGATGCATATCTAGTTAATTTTGGAGAGAGATATAATATTATAGTACCAGAAAAGAAGATTCCAAAATGGTTCAACCATCAAAGCATTGAAAGTTCCATATCATTCTGGGTTGGTCCAGAATTTCCGACATTTGCCTTTTGTATTGCTTTTCATCTAGTTCCGTCTAAGGATAGTAATGCCAATAATGATAAGTGTGGTGCTCGTTGTGATGATATAATTAGTTGGGTTTGTGTTGTCAACATTTCCATCAATGGTCATAAGCAACCTTTCATGCAGCAACCGATCTTTCAGTGTCTGAAGTGTGATCATATGTGGTTTTACGGTGTACCTCATCGCCAATTACAGCAGAAATTTGGAGACTTGATGCAAGGTGATCGGAATCATGTTGAGGTTTCATGTAAAATCTCTCACTGGACAAGTGGATACGGAAATTTTGCTCCTGTCATTGCAAGGATGGGGGCACATGTGGAATGCATTTGTCCTCAAAATTCCATTATCATCCATAACAACTCTCAAAATGTTCATGACAACATTGAGCTCGCTCCTTTACTACCTCCTTTCTCCATTTCCAATGGATCACATATGAATCATGTGAATCTCAACGGACTCAGACGCAGGAGAACCTCAACCTCCTGTAATCCCTGATGACAAAAGGTGCCATTCCTTGACATCTGATTCAAGGCTTTCAATGGATAGAGCTAATGGGTTTGACTTAGTAATTTTGGGTTTTCTAAATTTGGGTATCGACTCAACCGATGGTGATGTGTTTGATTTGGGTTCTTCTCCAATGGCCCATCCCTCCATAAAAAATGACGCCATATTCAATCCATAGCCACCATTAAAGAAACTGAGAATCTATTGATCAAAGTTTGAAAAAATATGCCCAGGTACTATTATTCCATTGAAACTATTTTTCTTTGCATCATCTTCATTAGATTTCTTTTACGTTGTAAAATGCCGGAGTATGTCTCCCTCTTTTGCTTTGTTTGATTTGCGTCTTTGGCGGTATTTATCACTTCCCATTCTTATTCTCTAAATTCAGTCTCATTCATACCTCATACGGGTACTAATTCAATTTGAGAGGACATTAATATAAAGAAAAAGCAGAAGTGATGGTCATTTGATTTGTTAAATTCAATTTCTTGTAATGGTACAAGAGTTTTCAAAATTACTTTAGAAAAAAGCATTAAATTTATCTAGTTCATGGACCAGTAAAGTCAGAAGGCCTACGTTTTTTAAGACTCACAAGGATCAACATCTTTTTTTTTGGTTGAGAAGAACAAAGATCAACATCTAATTGGCCACAGTCAAGAGATTACTTGAACTTATTAGAATTATTGGTCAATAATTGAGTGTATTTGTTATGGGGGTGTTGAAGGGGCTCACTGGTATTAGTTTTGAAGTAGATTGCTTGAGTGAGGGCCTTTGGTAGGGGTGATTATTGGAGAGATGGAAAAGTGGGGAGAAAATGAGAGTGAGGAGTGTTTGGTTAAGAACGAAAATGAGGGAGAAAATGGTGGGGTCAGGAGTTTTCTCCCTGGCCCCACCAAAAATCAACCTTCCTAAATTGAGGATAAAATAAAATAATTTTTCTTGAGTTTTCTCATTTACTTTTTTACCCTCAATAGTGAGAGTATTTCTCTTGGATTTTTTTCTTTCTTTCTTTCTTTCCTACAACTACTACTAGCCTACTATTGCTATGGTTTTTTTTTTTTCCTTGTTCAGCTTCAAATTTGTGATGTTATTTTTTTTTTCACTTTCCTATAAAAATATTATAAAAAAGAAAAATATAACAATAAAAGAACACTCACATCAGTGCTTGTATAATAGAAAAAGTATCACATTTCCAAAATTCACCAACATCACTACATCAGTTCATGCAAATTTGTATAAAAATGCATGGTTTTTATAGTAATCATGCAAATTTACAATTTTACTCCGGCACTATTCATTTTGTATTTAATTTTTTTTTTTTTTACGTATCTCAAGGATAAAGGAAGAGAGTAGATGATGATTATTGTCTGTGAAGCAAGATAAACAATTAAAAAATTTTAGAAAAAATAATATTTTATTGAAATGTAGTACAAAATAAATAATCTGATGTGTGGTATTTTAAAAAGTGTGTAAAATAGAAAATGTAGATTATTATGCTAAAATAGAAAGAAATTTTTGTACAAGCTAATACGAATGCTCTAATATGTATAATATGCTCATTTTTATAAGATGTAATTTTATAATTTTTTTTAGAAGAATTATTAATTATAATTGATAATAAGTAACATTTTTCTTATTTAATGTAATAAAGACATAAGAATAAATTTATATAAATTACATTTTTTATCTTCTCACTTTTCTCCTCAATTAAATAAAATAGTTTTCCATCCCTCTATTTTTTCACCCCCAAAATTGAACGCCACTAGGAGAGAAAATTAAAATCTCTTTTATCCTTTTACTTTTCCATCTCCTACCCATTTCTATTTTCCCACTTTTCCATCTCTCCAACCAAACAGACCCTCAAATTGCCTCAATTGTTGAAAAATTATGGTTTGATTGATGGAATGTTCATGGTGCCATTGATTTTCAACTAGAAGATTATGTTCAAACAAAATGCATTGAAAGTTGTTTGAGAGTTAAAACAATTTTACAGAGTGATTTGGCCCATAGCATTCAGCATAACTAAGAATTTAACTAGGAGTAACTTAAAATCTCAAGAATAGAATTTGTTCCCTTCAAAAAAATAGAAAAAATAATGGTTTTTATTCTATTTGAATAGTTCATGATTTTAATTGTCTCAAATGCAGTTGAATTGGATGATTGTGATAAAAGATGGGTTTGAATAAGCTTGGGCAATTAAGAACTTAATATGATCACCTGCCTAGACCTTTGCATAGTGGAAAGCCATTTCCCAATGCTGATTTCCCTCCAATTTGTGTGAACTGGACCAGTAGTTAGTTTTATGTTGACTGTACTTACAGAAATGGACCAGTAGTTGGCTCCACTTGGATATTTAAATAAGTGTGCAAAGTGAGAAATCTTATGCATGGATCAGCCTTTTTGCTAGTTGGACATTTTTTTAATACATTTTTGCTGAAGATGTTTGCCTTATAACTCGTAGCAGTTCATCAAAAAAAAAAAAATTCATAGCTGCACCCTTTCTTTGTATTCAAACTTTGCAGTCTTTGAACTAACAATTTTTTTAGAATACAATTCTGTTTCCTCTGTTTTGATGTAAATTCTTTTTTCTTATGCTAACTTGCTGCCCAATTTTTTTCCAATAAAATTATAGCGCACCATTCTTTAAAGAGAAGTATTACGTTTATAACATTTTCACAACAAATAATAGGTGAAAAATTGTTATTGGTTTTAATTTGAATTTACAACATAAATTACTTTTTTGCCCACCCATAATAACCAATAACGACTTACTATTTAGGATTTGTTATGAAAGGGTTGTGGATATAATATTTCTCTTTTCTAAATGACATATATAATACAAAACTAATTATTTAAATTGCCAATTTATAATTAATATTATTATTTTACTAGTGTATAACTTATGCATATGCACGGTACAACTAAAAACAATCATAATTACACACATATATGATTCAAATTAATCTAATAACTCATAAATCTCAGCTGAATAGTGAGCAGCAGCTGAATTGGATTGGGAGGGATTGAGATTCCGTGCAATACCTAGGGTGCAATAGCACAAATCTCAACCCTTCATTTAATCTAATAACTCAAAACTTTGACACCTCACTAAATAAGAAAAAGACTGTTTCACGCTAAATAATCAAAATTTTCTCTCTCCTGCGCAGCTGCCTTTGAATATTCATCAAAATCTCTCTGTCTCCCCTCCAAATAATCGGAAGGAAGAACCACCACCTCACCAGAATTGGCTTTCCTTTTTACTCAAAATCTCCGATTTACCACTAAATTTGTGACGGATGGGTTGCATTTGCAGCACTCCTCAGACGTCCGACTCTACCTCACATCCCAGCGGGCCGTGGAAGGAACCCAGCTTCAGATTCAAAGGAAAAACCCAACTCCAGGTAAAGCGAACAATACAATTAAAATGGACCCGTAGCTTTGCTTTTTAGTTTTAGGTGAATTAAACAAAAGAGTCTTGAGTAGTAGTAGTAATCAACCATCATATTAGTTAGTGTTTTGGTGTACACGTAAAAAATTCTTCTTTGTCCATAAGCCTAGCATTCCAAAGGATCTTTTACTCCATAGTTTCAGTTGAGATTGACAAAGATTGCTTCGAAACGGAAGGGCCGTTCTGGTCTGTAGAATTATACCGGTTCATCTTCAGAGCTCAGAGCAAAGCCATATAGGTTTGTGATCAAAAGAAGAACCTCGATAGAGCAGTCATATACTTGCATAGTTGCATATCTGTCAGTTTCTTTGAAAGGGTTTCTGTCTTCGATTTGATTTGAAATTTTACTATGTAATTTTCTTTTTAATTGAGTCAATGCATTTACAACT
Organism: Notholithocarpus densiflorus; assembly: GCA_030021035.2. Classification (NCBI taxonomy): domain Eukaryota; kingdom Viridiplantae; phylum Streptophyta; class Magnoliopsida; order Fagales; family Fagaceae; genus Notholithocarpus; species Notholithocarpus densiflorus. The sequence goes on along the minus strand of JARYZH020000229.1, from coordinate 122,512 downwards.
TGTAATTTGTCTTTCATCAATGGCAGCCTGATAATGACAAGTGGGGAGGAAACAGTAGCCACATGATTGGCGGGAGCAGAGTTAAGAAGCAGGGGCGGCGCCACAAGCACAGGGTGGTCGCAGGACCACTCTGACCTGAATTTTTTTTTTTTTTGTATATAATAATTTAAAATTTTTATTTGTCTACCTTTCAAACAAATTTTGGGAACACCTTCAGTTTTTTTTATGTCAATAAAATTAAATTTTGCTCCATAATTTGTTATATATTCAATAGATGAATGATTGCTTGGTTGTGTACATTGAAAGAGATGTAATTTGTAGCATTGATAATGAGACTATCATGCAACGATTTTAAAATATGAAAACTCGTAAAAGACAATTGTAAACTTTATGTATTTGCGTGTTTTTTTATTGTTGTTATTGTCAATTTATGAATTTCTCTTTTTATTAGATTGTATAATTTATGCTTCTGAAGGAATACCTGAGAAAAATTTCTAGAGCCGCCACTGTGATCTTGATGCTGGCACTGGCTACGGGGTGCAGCTACTTAGTGTTTTACTCCTCAAATTTTACAAATACAAATATTTAGTTTTAATCTCTATTAGTTTCTCATCTAGCCTGGAAGGCTTTTTTTGTTTTTTTGTTGGTGTGTCTTCCAATTCCTGCTAGAGTTGTAGAATGGATAAGGAATGCATAATTTCTCCATCCTTTTCTATACCACTCAATGGCAGTCTAGTGGGTTATTTTAAAGGAGGTGAAGGGGATTAGGCAAGGTAATCCCTTTACCCCTTACCTATTTGTACCCGGGATGGAATTTTTCTCAAGAATCTTGCTCTGTAAAGTCCAGGAGTCCAGTAGCTTTAGATTTCATCCTAAGTGCAAAGAATTGCCCACTTGTGCTTTTCTGATGACAATTTGCACTCAATTGAGGTTATTCAAGCAGCTATAACAGAATTTGATCAAATTTCTGGATTATCTGCTAATGCCTCTGAAAGTGAATTTTTCTTTGCTGGTGTGCAATTCAATTTGAAGCAACAGATCCTACATATTCTCAAGTTCAAGGAAGGCCACTTGCCTGTCAGGTACCTAGGTGTCCCTCTTATTTCTGGTAAACTCAAACACCAAGATTGCATCCCTTTGCTGCTCTTGTATCTTGGAGAAGTGCAAGGTCTGATGATCTTGGGTTTTAGTGCGTTTGGGAGCTGTTAAGACACTGGATCATATTACTGGTCTCATAAGGAAACAGGTGAAGGCAAGGATTGAAATTAAAGGACCTTATCACAGGTCTGGTATCAACACCAAAATATGCATCAGGTAGGATATATCTGATGTATTGTTCAAGTCTAAGGATTTGATTGGAAGGTAGAGTTCTGGCTATCTCCTTATTGCTTGTTGGTAGATTAGTCCTAGTTGGCTGTGTAGTTTGTAATTTTTCGGAAATAAATTGTATGGTGCAGGCCTGCACCTAGTTGTGTTTCTTTAAGTTCTGGTTTTGGTTTGCACCTGACTTGTTTGTTCAGGTGCTTTTCCATTGTTACTCTGATGTAGTATTTGCTGGTTGCGTGTTCCCTGTTGTAGACTTTGGCTTTTTGGCTGCTCGGCAGTTTGTTTCTTAATAAATTTCTATTGATTATAAAAAATATATGTATATAACTGCTAAACTGTGGATTTTTTTGAAATATCTTCTTTAAAAATAGGTGGTGGGTTAAAGACTTTGATGACAAAAAAACATATCGATCATCGGTGGATATTTGACAGATGAATATTCCATTAATGGTTTAATATGCCTAACTGATTATGATTTTAATGATAATCATGTGTGTAATCCAACCACGGGAGAGTTTGTTACTCTCCCCCAAGTTTTTCGTCATCCTTGTCCAGATATGGTCATCATCTTTCAAGATTTTTGTGAAGAAACAGTTTCCTAATTTCCATATAAAGCTTTTTCCTTTGGAGGAAAGTCTAACCCAAATATGCAAGGGCTAAATCAGCGTGTATGAATTATGTTCTCGAGTCGGCCGCTGCCAATTGCCTAGTGATTGAAGCTACTTGATTGCCTAGAGGTTGGAGCCGTTGTGCTTGATGTGAGGTCCTCTCACTGCCAATTTATTTTCTCTATATTTATAGTGTGGCTAATTTAAAACTCTCAATTAGATATTGAAACCATATCTATTTTTGTTGGTAATATTCTTTCGAATCTTTTCTTTCTATTATAGTTATTTTGACTAAAGAATTATTCAAATTGTTACATTCAAGCTTGCCAATTTTTTTTAAGTTGTGGTTTTTGAATACTAGTGTAGAAGACAAATTTACTGAGCAGCAAAAATTCATCGACAATGAATCCACCTAAAACTAAGTGTAATCACATAATACTACCCATAAATGTATCTATTTAACTAAACAATGATAAAGACTTTTGGAGAAATTGTACTTTCACCATTAACTATGGTGCAGTTACAATGTATCCCTAAACATCAAAACAGAGTAATGTGTAATGATACATTTTCGTCAAATGTAACAAAATTCAAAATTCTCTTTGGGTCACCCTCCCCTTTCTCAGCAATTCATTTGATTGATTTACATTCTCTGTGTCCTACAAATCTACTTCACCTATTGTTGCTCAATTCTTCCACGCCATAAATCCATAATATAATTATTATGTTGCTGTGTATCTTCATTGTGGTTAGAGCTGTCTTAATTTTAATAGAACATCCATCTTGCTGAAAGGTCTTCTATAAAATTGGTAAAAACAGTTTCCTTCTTGGCCCATCATTTTGCTGCCATTACATCAAGATCAGACAAAATTCTATTCACGTCCTCAAAATATGGCCAGCTCTTCTTGCTTTTCTTCCCATTCTTGGTCTCTTGTTCAAAACAAAAATCTTTTAAATAGACAAAATTTTACTCATGTCCTCAAAAAAAGGCCAGCTCTCCATGTTTTCCTTCCCATTCTTGCTCTCCTGTTTACAAAAATACCGTCATTAATTAACTGTCAGGAGAGGATGGGAGGGTGTTGCCATCATTAACAAAACAGACAAGGAGAGCCCCTGCCAATTATTTGAGGGCCAGCAAAGGTCATAATCCTAGAGAATTTTCTGATCTTAGTCATCAAAAACATATTTTCTGAACATATTCAAATTTCTACAAAAATTTTTTGTTTGTTTGTTGTTTTTCTTTTCTGTATTGGTAAGTTACGCACCTAGTGGATCTTGAACCACAACGTGACCCTCCAACCAATTATTGTGGGAGAAGAAGGTACCAGATGAGCTCTGGCTCATTGGCTTTAAAACTCAAAATTATGTAGGCAAAGATAGGGACATACAATCCTAAATATCACATGTTCACACACATATGATGAATGTACCTTCCATCCAGAGGCATTGCTAGATAAGAATTCATAATAGAAATTCAAAATGACATCCAAAGTGGGTACCATTCACTTAGTGCAATAGGAGACCGGGGCCTCATAATACTTGGATTCGCTTGGACAGGGGTGTAGCTACTGTGGACTGGATGTTGAGATTTCCTACTACTCAAATTCATCACTTGCATGCTTTCCACTCAGATCACAAACCGATTTTGCTTTGCACGGATTCAGAGCTTAAGAGGTTTTATAGAAAGGGAAGACCTTTTTGCTTTGAAGCCATGTGGATCAAAGACAATTCTTGTGAAGGTGTGGTTCAAGATTCATGGAATTCAGACAACCATGCCTCTTCGGTTTGGGGTTTCAATCAGAAGATACTCTCATGTCAAGAAAATTTGAAAGTTTGGAATTGTAAAACTTTTGGGCATGTCCGAAATTCCCTAGCAAAGAAACTTCGAGAATTGAAGGTAACAGGGGAATCAGGTGGTTATTCCTCAAATCCAAACCGGGTGTATCAGCTTAGAGATAATATTGAGAAATTGAAGAGGAAAGTCATACATGTGGAAGCAACCTTCATGAACAGCATGGCTAAAACAAGGTGACTAAAACACTAGATATTTTCATTGTAAAGCCAACCAAAGAAATAAAAGTAATTATATTCTAGGTTTGGAAGATGAGGCTAGTTCTTGGGTGGAAGACGAAGTTTTGATGGGTAATTTGGTGGAGTCTTATTTTCAAAATATGTACACAACTTCAACGCCATCGGGGTTTGATGAGATTCTGAATGTCATGCAACTAGCGGTATCAGATGATATGAACTTAGCTTTAGATCGCAAATTCCTAGCAGATGAAGTTCAACAAGCACTCAAACAAATGGCTCCTCTCACCGCCCCAGGTCTTGATGGTATGTCCTCTATTTTTTACAAGTCTTTTTGGAATATTGCAGGTGATGATGTAACTGTTATAGTTCTCAATGCCTTAAATTCTGGGGTGGTGCATGATTCACTTAATTCCACATTCATCTCTCTTATCCCAAAAATAAAGAATCTAAAGAGAGTATTTGATTTTAGACCTATTAGCCTATGCAATGTTGTTTACAAGTTAATTGCTAAAGTGTTGGTTAATCGCTTGAAAGTAATTTTAGCCCAAGTAGTTACTAATTCCCAAAGTGCTTTTCTCTCTGGTAGAATTAAAACTGATAATGTGCTTGTGACATTTGAGACTTATTACTTGACCATCTAGTTTTTATTATGTAAATGAAGCACTTGCAAACTTTTTGGAACCTTTTAACTCACCATAACACACACACACACATATATATATATATATATATATATATTAGAGTTGCTATATCAGAGTTGCAGTTGATTTCCCCTTCCTTCTACTGAGTCTTTGTTTTCATTTTCTGTTAGAAAAATAGTACTTGCTTGTTTGTTTTAACATGGTTGGTTATTGTAGCTCTTGTGCTAATTCATCCTGAAATAGTAAGACTCCTTTTGTTAACTAAAAATGCTTTGCTGAATCTCACACATAACACACTAGAGATCTATTTATTGTATCATACGTAATATATAACAAAAATTGGGTCTACACCATGTTGCTCAATTTCATATTATACTATCTATATAAAGTTTCACATGTAATATAATAACAATTGGGTCTTAGGTGCCATTCTACTCAATTTAATGTTCTAGTCCTGGTCTTGGTGAAATTCTATCATCAAAATTTCAAGAAATTTTAAATACAACTACGATTAAAACTTTATTAATAAATATTTCAAGAAATTTTAATAGAATTTTCTTTATATATCTTCAATTACTTTAATAATTTGGGCCAAAGAGCTCTTGCTCAAATGACACTTCCTTCTACAATTTGAATGGGTGCTGGGTGAGGTTTTAAGTTCAAAATTGTAACTTATCAGTAAAAAATCTTTTTTAGTTTTTGTTTTTGATAAAAATTTGGTCTTATGCCAATGAGCTCTAGCTGTAGCTCAACCTCCCCCTTATAAGTTCTAAGGGGAGGTTGAGGTTGTAAGTTCAAGACCCATTGAGATGTGCATGTGCATGTGCAACTTACCAATAAAAGAAAATTGGTCTTACATGATGTGTTTCCACCACATAATTGAAGGAACTTTATTTCTATCATGTTAGGACATATGTGAGAATGTTAGAGACATATGTTACGTAAATTGGCTAATCCTTTGATAAAACGCACTTTACTTGTAATTTGGTAGATCTAGGATGGGTTTAGTACTTCAAGAAACAAGTGTTCAAGTTTAGTATTGAAGCCATGCAAATCTGACCAAGAAACAAGTGAAAAAGTGTTGTTCATTAAAGCTCGACAGATGTCTCGACAGAATCATTTCTATCGAGGATTAATGTTGAAACTTGACAGAAGCTGTATCTGTCAAGAATTACGAAATTAGAATTTCTAGATCTAATTTCACGCACATCCATGAGTACTTCTGTAGGATTTCTTTTCTCACAACCCTAGACATATATAAGGATTATTTTAAGGGCCATCACATTTGATGCAAAGTGATAATACATGCATATTGTGACCAGAGACAAATTTGCCCTAGTTCATCATATTCTCTCTAGAAGCTACTGTGTCTTTGCGCCAAAGATTTTGTAACCAATGAGCTTCTTGATCTTCATTATTGGATGAACTGAAGAACTTTACAGCCAACATCTTCCTCAAGTTGGTGTGTTAGTCACGTACTGGGATTCGTGCATCAATGGTTAGTCACATACTGGGATTCGTGCATTGAAATGAGAGATTGCCGCTACATTTATAGCCAACATCTTCCTCAAGTTGGTGTGTTAGTCACGTACTGGGATCCGTGCATCATTGATTAGTCACGTACTGGGATTCGTGCATTGAAAGGAGAGATTGCCGCTACATCACAAGTCCAATTGGGTATTGGGGTAAGAGTTCAACTATAGGTTGGTGTTAGGTACTGGGATTCCTTTTACTTGTAACCGCTAGTTTTGATAATAGTGGATTCTCAAAAGTGGTGACCTTAAATTCACCCGGTGGGGTTTTGCCTCGATGGTTTTCCCTATTCGTAAACAAATCACCTGTGTCAAATTTATTTTCCGCTGCATTTAACTTAGTTGGTGATTTGTTTATGCTACCACTTTTATTGCATGTAATTGAATCTAATTAATTCACTTGGATAATTAATTGATTAATTTACCAAAAGGGGTCAATACATTCTTGGCCTATCAAGTGGTATCAAAGCGGGCACACTCTGATTAGGTTTTATCTTTGCTATGTGATCCATTGACCCCTGTTGTCATGGCTACAAGTGGCATGAAAAGATCTTTTATTTCAAATACATCTTGCTTTTCTAATCTTTATTTGATTGAGTGTTTCAGAAAATGCAAGTCTAAAAGTTATTTGAAAGCTATATTGATGATTGTTGAAAAAGGTCTTAGTGTGACAAGAAAGAAACTAGACTGCCTCAAAATGAAAATCAAAGATTTTGTACATAAATGGTAGATGAAAGAGAAAACCATTCTTACTAATTTGTCAGGCAAGCATAAAGTGTGCTTTATGATGAAGTCAAGGTAATGGACACATGTTTGTGGTACCTTGACAGTGGGTGCTCAAGACACATGACTGGAGACCGTTCTCTCTTCAAGGTTTTTGAGTCTAAGAAAGGTGGAAAGTCACTTTCGGTGATGAGAGCAAATCTCAAATAAAAGGGAAGGGAACCAAGGGGCTTTTCAACCTTGGAACTGGAGCTGTGGCGACCAAGATTCAACCTCGATCTTGACAAAAGGGAACCAAAGGGACTTTTTAACCTCAGAACTGGAGCTATGGCGACCAAGGGGCCTTTCAACCTCGATCTTGAAGAAAGGGAACCAAGGGGCTTTTCAACCTTGGAACTAGAGCTGTCACGACCAAGGGGCTTTTCAACCTCGATCTGAGCTGTGGCGACCAAGGGGCTTTTCAACCTCGATCTTGATGAAAGGGAACCAAGGGGCTTTTCAACCTCGGAATCGGAGTTGTGGCGACCAAGGGGCTTTTCAACCTCAATCTGAGCTGCTGCCTACAAAAAGTCAAAATTTAGGATTAGACTTTAAATGATAAGGGCTTTGTGGTCCCATTGTTTTTGAGATGTGTGATTTCCATTTGTTCCTTCTTGATTTGAATTTTTCATTAGCACGAAAACCTTGACGGATTTTTGTGGTTCCTTGAAAAAGATTTTTTTCTTTTTTGAAACTTGAAACTTGGAATTTGAAACTTAGAGTTTGGAATTTGAAACTTGAAATTTTGAAAATTGAAACTTTGGAATTTTGAAACTTGAGATTTTGAAGCTTGAAACTTGAGATCTTGAAATTTGGAACATGGAATTTGAGATTTGAAAATTTGCAACTTGAAACTTTAAAACTTGAGATTTTGAAAACATGCAATTTGAAATTTTGAAACTCACTTTTGACAAGCCCGTTTGTTTTTGAGGCAGGTACTTGCTCCAAGAAGGCCCAAACTAAACCCAGCCCAGGTGTTACGGGCCCAATTGTTGACAATGGGAATTTAGAGTCAAGCTCCTCAGGCCCAAGCTCAATCTCGACTGGTGCGAGTGGTAAGGTGCTCCCTGCGAGCTCGGTGGGTGATTCTCTACCACCAAGGGCGACGGCGATGGCTCCGATGGTCATCTTGGGCTCGAATTCCTCCATATCGGCACCGATAATTCCAGGTGGGAGTGGGTTTAGCAACCAGGTGAGCCCGAGATGGCATACCCAGTCCCCCACCTTGCCGATATTGACAGCGGAAAAGGTCCAGGCTACATGCGAGCTGGGTTCGTCTCCCTTAGTTCCGATACGTTCATCGTTGGAGCCAGCGGGGATGAAGGAGCTGTCGTTAGGGGATCCGATAGATAATCCGGTGAAGAAGTTGTCATCTCCGACGGCGACGAAGGATGAGGATGAGGAATTGTTGGGTCCGGAGGTAAGGGCGATGGTACATGATGGTGCTGATTGTAAGATGGTATTTAGTTCTTCTCCCACTATTAGGGAATTGGTCAGTGATTTGGATAAATCATGGGGTAATTCCAAAGAGTGGATGCTACAATTGCGGGATGGTCGACAAATAGTGATTCCGCTATCTCTATATCGATCTCCAGAGAGTGTGTCGGATTGCTCAGTCACTGACGTTGAGACTGTAACAGGTAATGATTCTCTTATCAATGACGGTCAGATGGTTAGTTGGGTAGAGGACTGTGATGGGTTAGTTGATTCTTTGTCTATTGTTACGGAGGCAGAGGAGGAGTTGTGGGATTTTGATGAGAGGTCGATGACTTGGGACTGTAGTGGTAAGCCTTTAGTTGTGGTACCTCTGGCCACAGAAGTTCCTTTGGAGCTGGACTGTAGTTCTGAGCTGGGGGTTGGGTGTATGGAGTCGGTTGATGGTAATAATTTATCACAATGGGTAACAAATCGGATTAAGGCCTTTAGAAAATCAGTGGGCACTTCTTTGGAAGGTTTTGAGGAGCAAATTACGGGATTGTTGCTAGCCTTGGAGGCCAGGAAAAAGAGTAAAAAGCTTAAAGCAGCAGATGATCAAATGAAGCACGGTAAGTCGGGGCAGAAAGGTCAGCGGGAGTTGAAAAATTTATTGACCTCTATGAATGTCGAGGTTGGTTCAACGAAATCAAGGAATGTAAGTAAGGAGCGGGCTGTGGTGGTTCATCAATGAATTTGAAGATTATTTCTTGGAATGTTCGAGGGCTGAATGATAGGGATAAAAGGCTTCGGGTTCGTAATATGGTTAGGAGATGGGGGCCAGATGTTATTTGTCTTCAAGAAACTAAAATGGAGTTGATAACTAGAGCTGTGATTCGCAGTTTGTGGAGGGGTCAACATGTTGATTGGTCTTATCTAGGCTCTTGTGGAGCTGCTGGAGGGGTGCTTCTGATGTGGGATACACGGACTGTGAATAAAGTGGAGGAAGCTATGGGGCGATTTTCGATTTCTTGTAGATTTACAAGTGTGTCAGATCAGTATGTCTGGGCGTTTTCTGGCGTTTATGGTCCTAATTCTGTGAGAGACAGAAGGTTATTATGGGAGGAATTAGCTGGTTTGAACAGTTGGTGGAATGTTCCATGGTGTGTGGGTGGTGACTTTAATGTGGTAAGGTTTCCTTCTGAGCGCTCTGGTTCTATCTCTTTTAGTGCTGCTATGCGGGAGTTTTCCAGTTTTATTTCTGAGCACGGCCTTATTGATATTCCACTGCAAGGGGGATCTTTCACTTGGTCTAATTCTCGTGAAGTTGTTTCGAAGGCTAGACTGGACAGATTTTTGTTTTCTGCAGATTGGGAGGATAAGTTTCCATCTGTTTCTCAACAACGCTTACCTAGGCTGTTATCTGATCACTTCCCGATTGTTCTTGAGGGTGGTTCATTTCAGAGAGGTAGAAGGCCGTTTAGATTTGAGAATATGTGGCTTAAAGATGAAGGTTTTGTGGAGAGGGTGAGATCTTGGTGGGATTCTTATAATATACTAGGAGCTCCGAGTTTTGTTTTGGCCAATAAATTGAAGCTCTTGAAAAATGATTTGAAGAAATGGAATGTGGAGGTTTTTGGAAATGTTGAAGATCGGGTGAGAAAATTGTGGCAAGAGCTTAGTGATTTAGAGATGATTGAGGATAGCCGAGCTTTATTGGAGGAGGAAAGGCTGGAGTTGAAGAGAGTTCGAGGTGAATTAGAAAAAGTTACTTTGATGGAGGAAATCTGTTGGAGGCAAAAGTCTAGAGTCCTCTGTATTAGAGAAGGAGACAGAAATACCAGATTCTTTCATCGTATAGCTAACTCTCACAGAAGATTTAATTCCATTGATAGGCTTATGGTGGATGGAGAATTGTCTTCAGATCCAGAGGCCATAGCAGGTTGTATTTCCCATTTTTATAGGCAGCTATATGCTGAAACTGTGGCCCATAGACCTTTATTAGATGATGTGGAGTTCTCTTGTATCTCGGAGGAAGATGCACGTTGGCCAGATAGGCCATTTGATGAGGAGGAGGTGTTTGGGGTGATTAGTGATTTTAAGGGTGATAAGGCTCCTGGCCCGGATGGCTTTTCTATGGCGTTTTTTCAAGCTTGCTGGTGTTTTTTGAAGGCTGAAATTATGGCAGTATTTCAAAATTTTCATACTCAGGCTGTGTTTGAGAAGAGCCTTAATGCTTCTTTTCTTGCTCTTATTCCCAAAAAGGTGGATGCTGTGGAGATCAAGGATTTTCGGCCTATTAGCTTAGTTGGTGGGATTTATAAGATTATTTCTAAGGTGTTGGCCAATCGTCTTAGAAGGGTGGCTCATGGGCTTATTTCAGATTCTCAGAATGCATTTGTGAAAGGTAGACAGATATTGGACTCTTTTTTAATTGCCTCAGAATGTATTGATAGTAGATTAAAGACAGGTGTTCCAGGAGTGTTGTGTAAGTTGGATGTGGAGAAGGCTTATGACCATGTGAGTTGGGGTTTTTTAATGTATATGCTTCAGCGATGTGGGTTTTCAGAGAAATGGAGAAAATGGATAATGTGTTGCATCTCTACTGTTAAATTCTCCATTCTGATCAATGGTAGTCCTTCTGATTTCTTTGGTAGTTCTAGGGGGATTCGGCAAGGGGACCCCTTGTCTCCGTTGCTATTTGATATTGTTATGGAGGGTTTGAGTCGTATGTTGGATGTGGCTGCTACTACTAGTCAATTCTCAAGCTTCTCTGTAAGTAATACGGCTGGTAACTCGGTGATGGTGTCTCATCTTTTATTTGCTGATGACACTCTTATTTTTTGTGATGCTGATCCTACGCAAATAGCTAGTTTGAGAGCAATTCTGGCTAGATTTGAGGAGGTCTCAGGTTTAAGGATTAATTTGGGGAAATCTGAGTTGGTTCCTATAGGGGTGGTGCACAATATGGATGTTCTGGTGGGGATGTTGGGTTGTCGGCAATCCTCTCTTCCATTGAGATATTTGGGGCTACCGTTAGGAGCTAAATTTAAGGAGTTGTCAGTTTGGAATCCTATTTTGGAGAAGATGGAAAGGAGATTAGCAGGGTGGAAGAGGTTGTATCTCTCTAAGGGGGGTAAGGTAACTCTTATTAAAAGTACTCTTTCCTCCTTACCTACATACTTCCTTTCCCTTCTGCCTTTACCTGGGAAGGTGGCTAATCGTATGGAGAAGTTACAACGAGATTTTCTGTGGAGTGGTATTAATGGTGAACCAAAATTACACTTAGTCAGTTGGGCTCAGGTTTGTAAGCCGCTGCATGCTGGAGGGTTGGGTATTAGACGATTGAGGAGTTTTAATTCTGCCTTGTTAGGAAAATGGTTATGGAGGTATGGTATGGAGACCGAAGCTCTATGGAGGAGGGTTATTGAGGTGAAATATGGGAATGATTGGGGTGGTTGGTGCACGAAAAAGGTGACCAGTGCTTATGGTGTTAGTTTGTGGAGACATATTAGGAGTGGTTGGATGAATTTTTCTAAACTCCTTCTTTATGATGTGGGGGATGGTACTAGAGTGAAGTTTTGGAAACATGTGTGGTGTGGTGATCGTACTCTCCAGGAGGCTTTTCCGGAACTTTATTGTATTAGTAGAACAAAGGATTCTTCAGTAGCGGAGGTTATGTGTTGGTCTGGTGGGAGAATTCATTGGGATGCTAAATTTCGTCGTCCTCCACAAGATTGGGAACAAGAATCCTTTGATCTGTTTATGGATATGGTCTATTCTACGACGGTACGAGGTTTGGGTCCAGATCGGGTCTGTTGGAAGCCAGCAAGGAGTAGTGGGTTTGAGGTTAGAGGATTCTATATTTCTTTCTACCCTCCTCCCATCTTATCTTTCCCTTGGAAAATAATTTGGAAATCGAAGGTTCCTCCAAGGGTAGCTTTCTTTTCATGGTCTGCTTCCTTAGGTAAGATCTTAACAACAGATAACCTTCGCAAACGACGTGTGCTAGTTATTGATTGGTGCTATATGTGTAAGAAGTGTGGGGAGTCAGTTGATCATCTTCTTCTTCATTGCCCCATTGCTTGTGAAATGTGGTCGTTGGTGTTTTGTTTGTTTGGAATTCATTGGGTTATGCCCCAGAAGGTTATTGAGTTGTTTGAGTCTTGGCAGGGTAAGTTTGGACGGCATAGAAATATAGAGTTGTGGAGAATTGTGCCTCATTGCTTGTTATGGTGTATTTGGTGCGAAAGGAATGCTAGAAGCTTCGAGGGATGTGAACGCTCTATGTTAGAGTTTAAGTCTTTCTTTTTACACACTCTCTTGGATTGGAATGTGGTCTTTTGTCATTTTTCTTGTTCTTCCCTTCCTGTTTTACTTGACCGTTGTAATCTTGGTTATTGATTTATGCCCCCATAGTACATCCCCAATGTACTCGGGTTGGCTGTTTTTTGTTTTTTAATACAATTTTCGTTACTTATCAAAAAAAAAAAAATATTGTTTGTGTCATTCATTTCTGTTAATAATATGACAGTTTCACATTGGCTTTGCTGTTAATCTCTGGTGGTAATTTGACTATTATGTGCCACATAAGTGTCGTCAATCAAAATACGTCACTTGTATCCAAATCAATCAATCAATCAATCAATCAATATCAATCAATCAATCATCAATCATCAATCAATCAGTCAATCAATCAATATATATATAAAAGAAGAAACCTCATGCGGGAGAGCATGAGATTTTTCCATGTGGCGCTCTATAAAAATAGTTTTTCATAGGCATTAAACTCACCATTTTTGCACTCTTCTCCTAAAGCACTTAATGAAAACTAACCGTTGGTCTTCACTCTTCCCCCTTTTTTCCTTTTTCTCTTCTTCTTGGTCATCATTTAAGGTTTTGTCTATTATCTACTTCTTCTTACCTTTTGGGATTCCCTACAGATACAATGTTACACCTATTGCTCTTCCCAATTTGAAGAGTTCTGATCCCTTCGTTGACAGCCTACCATTTATAGCACATATGTGATTCACTTTCACAAGAAAATATAGACATCTGTTTGACATCTGTTTCAACTCACAAGCTTTAGTTCATTTGAAACTTTTTGTGAATTGCCTTTTGAAAAATTAGAAGTATGACCATACTATGAGAAACCATTATATTGTATTTGTTTAAATCTCCCTAAGGGGCAGGTTTATTAAATATAGCCATCGGTTGCAATTCTTTTAACTGAAAAAAAAAGAAAAAGAAAAAAGAAAAAAGAAGAAGGTACTTTCTCTTTCTTTTTCATAATATTTAAGATTATTTTTGTTGTCATTTACAATTATCTTTTTTTTTCTTCACTAATTTTGCAATCTTATTTTGATGCAGAAATGCAATAGAAAAATCTTATATACATCCATGTGCACAAGCAGTTTGATAGAAGTCTTGAGTGAACTATAGGATTCCTAATACATGTGGTAGAGTCATGGTTCCTGCTCTTATGCTAATGGAGCTTGAGATTGTTCTTCAAGCTTAGTTCCTTAGATTTTTCTTGAATTGGGAATTATAGATCATGGAATGTTTTGATTGATTGTTGAACAATTGGAGAATGCGTTTTGAAAGATGAGGTGGTAGATGATTCATGGATGTCAAGTTTTATTAGTAGGCAACTAAGACTAGCACAAATGTTTACTTCAAAGAAAGAAGAAAATAGAGGGATATGATGAGATTTTATTTCCAACTTATCAAAATATTTAACGAAACTCTCATTGTTACGTGTCTTGCATGCATTCTACCAGGAAGAGTTTATCTTGGAATTGAAAACACCATCCAGGAAGCAATACTTTCTTCTTCTTCTTCCTTCATTTTTTTTTTTTTTTTTTATAACAATCCTGCAGGAAGCAATACAAAACAAAAGTGCCTACTCTAGATGATTCCAATATATAAAGAGAACAGAGTCAATGTAATCATTATGTTGAATGAGAATGAAATTCAGTTTTACACATTCTTAATTTTCCTATCCGTTCTCTCTGAGCAATCTTCTAAAGGTTCATCTGATTGGGAATGTTTGGGTAGTAAGCAACTAGAGAAGGCAACTTATTGAGAAGCTCTGGCTGGAAATAATTATTGCTACTCTTTGTTTACTTTATCTAAATACAAAGCTAAATGTATTTGACTTTAATTCAAGGATCAAGATTTATAGCTTTATAGTTACCCGAAGTTTGATTTTCGAAGTTTACTAAGAATCTGAGGCCTGCTTCCTTTGGCGGCTTCTTTCTACTGCCTCCGTTGGAGGGTTGAGATTTGGTCTTCGAATGGCCACCTAAAATACCACCCATGATAGCTGCAGTTAACTTTGCACCTTTGGCTTTGGTTGGTTCTGGGAATTTAGTTAGCTAGCTAGCAATGCAAGAAGGCTGTGAGAAAGAAATGCTTGTTTCCCTTCTCGATTACTCACAACTCGTCACGCGGTGAGTGTGAGGTGTGGACCAAGTTTTGGTGAAACTGGCATTTCTCAAGGGGCTTCGAATTGCGGGATCTCAGGGTGTGTGTGTTAACTGGTGTGCGCTCAATCTGCGACGTGACGTGAGAGAGGTCGGTGAGAGGCCTGATGTGCAATTTTGGTTCGCGTCTTCTAACCAGGAATATGTCATGTTTCAGACTAGACTGCTAATCACTTCATGTTTAGTATTGTAAGATACAATTATTTATTCTTAAAAACATTTGAAAATTCCAGCTAGCAATTCAGCACATGCCAATAAATTAAATAAATTATAGTTTTTATTTTTATTCTAATTAATTTATTTATAGATTTTTATTGTAATTAGTCTTATCTCAAAATAATTTTTATTTAATTTGAAATTATTTATTATAATATTATGCCATGTACTTAAAGGATTAAGATTAAGTAACTATATTATTATTATTTTTTAATTCATGTAATATGTTGAAAATTATTTAAATTTTAATGGATACTTTTTTTAATAAAGATTTTACAATTTTATTTTATTTTTTTGTATTTATTTAATATTAAATGTTGATTTGCCCTCAAAACCTTCAACATATGTATTTTATAGTTTCTTTAAACAATCTATATTTTCTAAACATTTCTCTCAATTAACATTTAATCACCTCTCGTCTGATATGGTGTTCTGATTAAAACTGTTATTCATTTTATATTTATTTACTTATTTTATCTTTTTCAAACTTCAGCTTTAGCCATAGATAAATCATATAATTGATCAAGGTGATTCATCCAGCCTACCTTTGTGCTTATTTCACATTTTCTTTTGTTTTTGTGTATAAAATAGCACATGATTATTGTTAGAAATTTTAATGAGTGTAGTTCTTATTAGCACTCAAAATACTAAGTGAGATATACAAACAAATGAACATGTCATTTTTTTCCTTTGAATTTTTCCTAATATTTTGAATAGCCATGAGTCCATAACATTCATATAAATTAAATATAAGGATATAACAAAACTAGACTACATCTACAAGATGTAATATTGATAGAAATTAAATAAAACAAAAGCACTATAAGCAACCATAAAGTAAATTTAAATCCAATCAAATTTGACTACTATGGTCAAAAAATAAATTCAAGTTGAAAGAAATCATAAACCATAAGGTATATAAATAGAAATGAACCAAAGCATAACATGGTATCTAATTATTTAATGTAGAACCAAACATAAATAAAAAAGAAAAGAAGAATTTTATACCTCTCAAAATTCGCTTGACTTCAAATAATAAAAAATAAAAATTAAGTAAGAGGGAGGAGCTTAGCTAATGCCAAAATTAATGAATCTTTTTATTAATTTTTATTTAATTGTCACCTCAAATTCACTTTGTTATTCAATTCAAATTTATTCCAGGCTTTTTTCTTCTTCTTTTTTTTTTTTTTTTTGGTTGAAGATTTGTAGCGGCTTTTTGTTATAATTCCCAATCACAGGTTATCTTTTTTCATCACTTTGGTTTAATTTAAAGTTGGTTTACTATTTTGTTGTTCGTTGTTTTTAGAGGTTACAATATGAGTTTCACACAACATTTGGATAGTATTTCAATGAACTATCCGACTATTTGATTAATTGCCTAATACAAACAATAGGTTTATAGATTGCACAAAATTATTGAAATGATTTTTTAACCATATCTGAATATTATAGCCATACCATTGTATGCACGTATGACCACAACAATTATTAAGACATAAAGAAAACCACATTTATGCCCCAGAAGAATGGAAACTATGGTTTGAGATGCTTACAACAAAGCAACCAATTGTTTATAATTGAAATATAAAAAGAAAAGGCTAAAATTACTTTAAAATAAGAATTTTTGAAATGTGATTTTTATTAATTTAAATTTTTTATTTCATTAACTTATTTAATAATATATATATACTATTTTTTATTTAAAAGAATATATATTATTTTTTTTATTTATTTTTGGAAGTGGACCGAACTAGACCAAACTGAACTGAATAGAAGATAAACTAAAATATTTTCATATTCAGATGTTTTTTAATTGTATGGCAATGTGATTGTGATATATATAATTAATAGTTGTAATATGAAAATTTTAAAAAACTTTAAATAAACCAAAGAGAAAAGAAAAGAAATTGAAATGATATTTCAACTAAAAAAACTTGGAAATTCTCAATGGATATGAGAATTGTGGTGACTTAGTTATTGTTTGGTGTTCTTTGATGTCATTGCTCTTGTATTTCCTCTAAAACTTAAATTCTGTCACAAGTTCACAAATCAATTAATTGAAAATTTATTATTATTATTATTATTATTATTATTATTATTATTATATACACAAAATGGACCAATTATTTTCGATTACCTATCAAGGTGAGAGAAGCTAACGTACGCAAAACCTTAGCATATTGAGCACCAAGGGAAAGTAAGAAGAGCTTTTTCTTTCTTTCTTTTTTCCTGAGAGGAAAGTAAGAAGAGCTTAGACTTTAAAAAGTAGGAAATAAGTAGAAGGACTTGGTCATAGGTAGAATGCCAAAAATAAAACCTTAAAAAAATAAAAAATAAAAAATAAAAAAGAAGAATGGCTGCACAAACCTGAGACAGCACCCCTGACCTCAGAAATTCTCAAGCTAGTACTAAAATGCAGTAAAAAGTTTATTTGCCCCACTTGACACAAAAGAATCTGTTTTTAACTCGTTATATCTTATATATGTATCAGCTTTTCAGCGAGAAAGACAATTTTGCTTTCAAACAGCAACACTTTTATTACATAATGGGTCCCACTTTTTATATTTTTTTTGAAAAACCAGACACAGAGTCTGGGAATATATTAAAAAACAGAAAAAAAAAAAAAAAAAAACCCTAATGAACATCGAATTCTGCCAGGGGAGCAATGTCTTCAGGCAGCTCCTCCAACCAGACCTGACATCCTACAATGTTCTTAGATTTTTTTTAGCTAAAGCTGTTGAGGTGCACGGCACCTAAAATTCCAGCCCACATGGAATCCTATTTCATATAGAAACAGAAATAAGTGTACCAATTGCACAAGAAGTCAAAAACTTCTTTTTCTAATTATATTAGGAATGTCAGGCGGCAGAAGCTCTTATAAAAAGCTTGGTGCGTGTGGTTTCAAGATGGAGAGAGATAGACTAAAGGGTGAAACACAGTTTTGAAGCCGATTGAAGGAAAAAGATTAGTGTTTTGTGCGGCATCGAGGGAAAAAAGAAAATGTGATTTTTTTTTTGCTCAAGACATACAAGGAAGATAAATTAGGGTTTTCTCTAGAACAATTATTTGTGTACAACAACCACATAGAATTAAAGTATTCAGAGTATACCGGGTTTTGTGGTGAGGTTGTATTTGTTCCTAGATGTATTATTGTATTTTCTCAATTTATTGTGAACTCAGGTTTTAGGTATAACTTGAGTATTGTAATCTCTATTTTAGTATAGTGAATTAATCGGATTTGCCCTGTGGTTTTTCCCCTTATACTAGAGGGTTTTCCACGTAATTTCTTGGTGTTCTTGTTGGTTGATTTTTTTATTGCTTCCTTAGATTTCTATTTTCTCTGTTGCTTGGGTTATATTTAATTTAATTCACACATAGAAGGGGATTTATCTCAACAAGTGGTATCAGAGCCAAGTTGTTAGACGTGATTGTCTTGTGTTGAATTAAATGGAAAATATGAATATGAATATGAGCACTATGATTAAACTCACGGCGTCAAATTATTCGATTTGTAAGCCGATGATGGAGGATGTCCTTTACTGTAAGGATTTGCATGACCCTATGGAGGGTGATAGTGCTAAGCCACGCGAGATGTCTGATAAAGACTGGGAGAAGTTAAATAGAAAAACCATTGGATGTATTAGACAATACATCAATGTGAGTGTGTTTCATCATGTATCTCAAGAGACTAATGCAGAAGCTCTTTGGGAAAAACTGAATGGTCTCTATGAAAGAAAGACAGCTCAAAGTAAAGTTTTTGTGGCTAGAAAGCTTGTGAATTTGAAGCTTAAGGAAGGGAGATTCGTTGCCGCGCATTTGAGTGAGTTCCAAGACTTGGTGAATCAGATGGTTACAATGAAGCTGATAATTGATGATGAGCTTCAAGTTTTATTACTTCTGAGTTCCTTACCTGATAGTTGAGAGACTTTAGTGGTGTCACTTAGTAACTCTGCTCCAAATGGTGTGCTACAACTTGCAATGGTAAATGATAGCTTGTTCAATGAAGAAACAAGAAGAAAAGACATGGGCAAGGATAATGCACAGGCTCTTGTCACAGAGAACAGTGGGAGGAGTAAGACTAGAAATTCTAAAGGGCGTGATAAATTCAGAAGTCAATCAGAATCTAAAGAAAAATTCAAGTGTTTCTACTGTGACAAAGAAGGTCACATAAGAAGAAACTATAAGGCTTAGAAGAATAAATAGAAAGATGAGAAAAATCAGAATAAGGCAAAAGAACAGAATACCACTACTGTCTCGACAATTGAAGATGTGGTGATCTGTGTAGGAGAGGATGAATGTTGCAATGTTTCACATCCTTATGTTGAATGGGTGATTGACTCAGCCTCTTCCTGCCATGTCACTCCAAGAAAGGAGCTCTTTACTTCATACAAAGCAAGAGACTTTGGGAAAGTGAAGATGGGCAATAACATTTATGCTGTCATTATGGGAATTGGAGATATTTGTGTTGAGACTAACACTGGATACACCTTGGAATTGAAGAATGTGCGACATGTGCCTGATATGCGCTTGAATCTGATTTCTACTCATATTTTGGATAAAGAAGGCTATGACAACTATTTTGGAGATGGTAAATGGAGACTATCCAAAGGATCATTGGTGCTTGCTGGAGAGAAGATTTGTTGTACACTTTACAAGACACAAGTAAAGGTGTGCAAAGATGTTGTTAGTGCAACTCAGGAAGATTCTACGCCTAACTTGTGGCATAAGCGGCTGGCTCACATGAGTGAAAAGAGGTTCCAAATTTTGGCAAAGAAGTCTCTCATTCCTTTTGCCAAAAGTATGTCACTTAAACCTTGGGATTATTGTTTATTTGGAAAACAACATAGAGTGTCTTTTCGCATTCCCTCTACTAGAAAGCCCAATGTGTTAGATCTTGTTTATTTTAATGTATGTGGTCCCATTGATGTGGAGTCCTTAGATGACAATAAGTATTTTGTTACTTTTATTGATGATGCTTCACGAAAGGTGTGGGTGTATTTTTTGAAAACTAAAGACCAGGTATTTGAGTACTTCAAGAAATTCCATGCCATGGCGGAAAGAGAGAAAGGGAAGCCTTTGAAGTGTCTCTGTACTGACAACGGAAGTGAATATACATCTAATGAGTTCAAGAGTTACTACTCTAAGAAAGGTATTAGACATGAGAAGACAATTCCTGGTACCCCACAGCAAAATGGTGTGGCAAAGAGGATGAACCACACTATAACTTGATTTCATGGAGCTCGAGTTACAAAACGCCACTATAGGTCCTTAAAAACGTCACTATAGGTCCTTAAAAACATCGCTATAGGGCTTAACTCGATTTTGAAAAAGTCGAGTTTCAAAAGAGGGGCATTTCCCTAATTAATTTGGGAAGGGGGGCATAAGGCTATATAATTTGGGTGAAAAGGGCATAAGGCAATTTTGTCCCTACCCATAATATATCTATTTAACTAAAGAATGATGGGTGAGTTTGGTTCAGCTTTTTGAAAAAGTGGGGTTTTCAAAAAGTGCTGTATGAAACTGAACTTTTTGAAAAAACTGAGTGTTTGGTAAAATCGGTTAAAAAGTACTTTTTGAAAAAGTTGAGTGTTTGGCTAGCACTTATAAAAGTGGTGGTTTGAGTGGTAAATTACCAAAAATGACAAAATGTGTATATATATATATATATATATATAAGGAGTTTATTTCATACTTAGTATCAACTTCTTCTTAATAAAAATAATAATAATAATTACTTCATGTTAATAATAAATGACTCTCTTAATAAAAGATTTTGTAAAAAAGTATTTGGCTTTAACATTTCTTTTTTCAAAAAGTGTTGTCCACGACATTTTCACAATAAATTTTCACAATATTGTGAACTGGAGTTACTCAAATATATTATATTCTTTTAATATATTTATTGGCACGCCCCCACACCCAACCCAACCCATTTCCCTTTTCTTTTCTTTTTTCCTTCAGTTTTTCCTCAGCTACAAGAGCCAACCCTTCACCTTTTGTCTTCTTTCTTTTTCTCTTTCTCTACTTTCCTCCACACATTCAGCCACACAACCCACACCCACGCATTTCTTCACCTTGATCTTCTTTATTCTTTTCTTTTTCTCTAAATTCAACCACACACAGCCCACACCCACGCACTTCTTCACCTTGATCTTCACAGGTAATTTCTCTCAATTTCACCAAAAATCTTCAATACCTCTCTCTCTTCATAACCCCAAAACCAAATGGGAATTGAAGTCAGATTGATGCATCAGAGCTCCTCCTCATTACTCAACCTTAGCCATGTCGGAAGATTTAGATCGAGTTCTTGAGAGTGAGATTGGCAGTGGAGGTTCCGGCATATTGTAACTATTATTTTTTGTGTTTGTCTTTTTAGTTTTCAGTGTATTTTGTGGTTAGTGAGAGGAGGGTAATTTGGGTTATTTCTTGCATTTTTAACGGTAATATTGATCAAAAGTGTTTTTGCGTTTACAAAAGCTCCTCAAACCCGTCCGCATGTTTTGGCTCAATTCTTTGCATTTCAAAATGTAGTTTTATTGAGAAAGCACGTTTTGAAACATTACCAAACACCTGATTTTCATTTTTGCTCTCAAAAAGTGCGTTTTGGCTTCTAAAAGCCGAAACAAACGGGTACAAAGACTTTTGGGGAAATTGTACTTTCACCCTTAACTATGGTGCAGTTACAATGTATCCCTAAACATCAAAACAGGTATGTGCAGGGATACATTTTCATCAAATGTAACAAAATTCAAATTTTCCTCTTTGGGTCACCCTCCCCTTTCTCAGCTATTCATTTGATTGATTTACAGTCTCTGTGCCCTACAAATCTACTTCACCTATTGTTGCTCAATTCTTCCACATCACTGGAGACCTTCCACACCATAAATCCAAAATACAATTATTATGTTGCAAATGGATCTTCATCATGGTCAGAGCTGTCCTAATTTTAATAGAGAACATCCATCTTGCTGAAAGATCATCTAAAAAATTGGTAAAAACAGTTTCCTTCTCTGCCCATCATTTTGCGGCCATTACATCAAGATCAGACAAAATTCTATTCATGTCCTCAAAATATGGCCAGCTCTTCTTGCTTTTCTTCCCATTCTTGGTCTTCTGTTCAAAACAAAAATCTTTTTAATTAGACAAAATTTTACTCATGTCATCAAAAAAAGGCCAGCTCTCCATGCTTTCCTTCCCATTCTTGCTCTCCTGTTCACAAAAATAGTGTCATTAATTAAATGTCAGGAGAGGATGGGAGGGCGTTGCCATCATTAACAAAACAAACAAGGAGAGCCTCTGCCAATCATTTGAGGGCCAGCAAAGGTCATAATCGTAGAGAATTTTCTGATCTTAGTCATCAAAACCATATTTTCTGAACATATTCAAATGTCTACAATTTTTTGCTTGTTTGTTTTTCTTTTCTGTATTGGTAAGTTAAGCACCTAGTGGATCTTGAACCACGACCTAACCCTCCGACCAATTATTCTGGGAGAAGAAGGTACCAGATGAGCTATGGCTCATTGGCTTTAAAACTTAAAATTATGTAGGCAAAGATAGGGACATACAATCCTAAATATCACGTTCACACACGTATGATGAATGTACCTTCCATCCAGAGGCATTGCTAGATAAGAATTCATAATAGAAATTCAAAATGACATCCAAAGTTTAAAATAACCAAAAGAAGCAAGAACAAGCCTCATATTTCAGAACCAGAGATGTCCATAGAGATTTGCATTGTCCTGGACTTCGATTGATCCCATCAGACAACAAGCTTCCAGATATCTGTTCCCAAAGGGCCATTCTTCCCTTCACAACTTGGAATTTGCTATGCAATTCTCCACGCAAATCAATTAGCTTCTTAACCTCCTCAGGTTTCCATTTATTTCGTTTTACAGGCTTGGAAGAATTTGGCAGCTTTGAGGACTCATCTTTACCACTTTCAACACTGTCCTTCTCAACCATTGAGACATGTTTTGATCGTGGAACGAAACCATTGTTATCTTTTGCCACTTCATCAACAGGTGACGATGATGTAACAAATGCTTTCCAGAAATCATCTGAATCCTCAGAATCGGAGAAAGGCCTCTCTGCTAAGCTGGAACTTAAAGCTATGGTGTCTTCCTCGGGTAGTAGTCTTTTGAGTTCATTACCTTCACCTACATGGATCATGTATGATGGGAGGAAAAAAGATCACAATAAAAACCACTGCCAGTGCCAGAGTTTACAAATTAGCTTGTGTCACAATCCCACCATGAGGATATAGAACAAAAATATTCCAGAGCAATGATACTATGCACCCATCTCAAATTCTAACTTCCAAAGAGAATTACGAAATTGTGTTTGGAACTGTTAGAATATGTAGTTGAAATTAGGTACAGTTACATGGTAGATAGTTCCAGTGGCAGCCACCCCAGAAACAACCACATCAAAATTATATTAGCATGATGCAATTGATCCATTATTGTCATACATTGGCTGAATGGTTAAACTGCTGGAGTAACCAGCTAAGCTCCTAAGAACTGTGGTTTTGGAGCAACCAAGGTTAAGTATATTGAATGATGTGATTTGAATTACTTATTGAAAATTTTATGTTCAATATAAAAATATTAATCTTATATAACTCAAAGCACTAGGCACTTTATGTGTGTATATAAGTAGACATATAAATGCAGAAATCTCAAATTATCAATTCTCTGTTTTAAGCGTTTTTATGTAATGGACTGCACACTGGGATGAAGAATAACTCTACCAATGTATTGTCACCTTCCAAAATTCAAAAATTGAAAATTCTGGGGTTGTGCAGCAACATACGAAGCCCCACAGATGGAACTTTTGTTGAGTCCCCCATAAATTTAAAACTTCCAATGATTTCCAAAAACACAAGAGAAGTAGTGATTGCATCATCTTGGAGTAGATTAAATCATGTCTTAATCTGATGGTGCAAATAAACTTTACTAATATTAGCAGGAAACGTAGCAGGCAGCCCCCAAGCACTGAAACATATTCCATTAATTACATGCATGAATGGAGACCAATCCACCCACAAATGAGCTCGCGCGTGCGCGCTCACACACACACACATATATATATATAGAGAGAGAGAGAGAGACCTTTCAAATTTTTTTTGTAAAGAGTGCTCTAACTGTATGTTGGCAATGTCTTCTGTGTGCATCCTATTGGACTGATTTTCTTCTGAATTTCCTTCAACCACTTTTCTCAATGCTGATATCCCATAACCAACATGGGATTTGCCAGATAGCCTTGCATTTACCTCATCAGAAAGAACTGCTGCAGGGTTCTCTAGAGCAATGGCAATGACTTCAGGCCTTTTACTACTGTACTTCCTTACCATCTTCCTCAATAGCTCAGCCACAGTTCTTTCCATGTGGGATAGAGGACAATTCACAGGCAAGCTTGAAAGTGCAGCATGAGCGGCTTTATGGAGTGCATCTAAAAGCTTCCCT
This sequence comes from Notholithocarpus densiflorus, assembly GCA_030021035.2. Classification (NCBI taxonomy): domain Eukaryota; kingdom Viridiplantae; phylum Streptophyta; class Magnoliopsida; order Fagales; family Fagaceae; genus Notholithocarpus; species Notholithocarpus densiflorus. The sequence goes on along the minus strand of JARYZH020000229.1, from coordinate 98,031 downwards.
TTGTCAAGCCATAAGCATCTTGTAGTGATTCTTATCTTCCCTTTCAAGCTATTCTGATGTAGGACAACCTAGGCTTCCCACCTAGATTAGTCCTACCGAAGAACCTTAGGCTTCCCACCTAAGGTGTTTGGAATCACCACCAAACAAATACTATAAAATCTCTAATCTCAATAATAATAATAATAGTCTGTAAACTACAAAAGGAACCATCTGGAGCTATATATACAGCTTCTTCTATCAACCGGGGTCTAAATTTCCCAACAAGTGGTATCAGAGCACTTGTTCAAACAGCCTTGATCAAAAAAGAATTTTCCATTTTTTTTCTTTTGTTTTTTATTTTATTTACTCATGTTAGAGCAATATATAGTATTTTTGTTGTTGTTTGTTAGTTAGTTACCACTTACCATGTATTGCCCAGGAAACATTGCTATTTTTTGTGATTCATGTTCAAGTTTTAAAGGATCTAACTTAATTATACTTGGTTGGTTATGATTACTTGTCTCTTTTCTGCCCCCCCCCCCCCCCCCCGACCTTTATTTTTTGGAGGTGTTTCTATAAATTTCCATTGCTGTTGCTTTGGTTCCAACAATCTGCTTACCAAATAATTCATCCTTTTTTTTCTTCCCACATCACATTCTTATTTATATATAAATGCTTTGTTTTCTATTTCTAGTGCAACTATTGCCTGCCTACTTTTACAAATCCATTCCGTTTAGAGCTGTCACAGGCCTTTTCCCTGACATTCCAACTGGCCGTGCTATATTCTGTGATTATTATGATGCTATAGCTTCTCGTTGTCTTATTTGTGAATTTGGACAGTTTGAATACTTTTATTATATAGGTTACTGTCATAAAAAAATCATTCTTATCTCAGTTTTCTTTCACTCATTTTTTGTTTGGCTTGTTACAATTTATGTACTTGATACTTTTTATTTCATCCATGTGCAGGTTCCCAAGTCTTGATAAACTCTCCTAAACCAATCCTAAACAATTTCAAATACTAATCTGATAATTTGCTGGTGAGTGGCGAAGGTGACTGCGTGTCGGCGGCGGGTTGTGTGATGGCGTCATTCTATTGGTGGGATCGGCGGCTTTGATGGTGGGCTTTCAACTCTCTTCAGTCTCTGTCTTTGATCTGGTGGAGTGAAGTTGTGAATCTGATTTTTTTTTTTTTTTTTTTTTAGTTCTGTGATCAGAGGCGGGCACGAATGGTGGTCAACAGTTTGGGAGGCGTTGCTGGCTTCTCTGTTGGCTTAGGGATGAAAAACTCATGTGGGGCTGCAGGGTATATACGAATTCCCAGGACTGGTTTGGGCTCTGGTTTGCAGATCTCGTGAGGTAAGAAATTAGGTTGCGTTGGTTTGCAAATCTCGTGGGGTAAGTATTTGAGTAATGGCATGTCTGGTGGTTGAGTTGTTTTCTGACAGTGAGTGTGGTTGTGGGTTGTCAGTCGTGATTTTGGTTGCTGAAACGGGGAGATCGAGTTGGGCTCTGATACCAAGTTGATGTAGGACAACCTAGGCTTCCCACCTAGATTAGTCCTACCGAAGAACCTTAGGCTTCCCACCTAAGGTGTTTGGAATCACCACCAAACAAATACTATGCAATCTCTGCAAATAATCTCAATAATAATAATAATAGTCTGTAAACTACAAAAGGAACCATCTGGAGCTATATATACAGCTTCTAGGGATCACAAAGATAAAGATAAACTCTCCTAAACCAATCCTAAACAATTTCAAATACTAATCTGATAATCCTAAACAATCTCAAATACTAATCCAATAATCCTAAACAAATGATAATGATAAACTACTAATCCTAACCAAACTCAAATACCAATCCAAACTAAACAAATAACTACATTACAATCTGAAATTATCCACTGAAAATCTAAAATGAAATATTGAGATAACTTTTTGTTATGCTCCTGCATTATACTCCCCTGGTTTAAGAAAACTCGACCTCGAGTTTTGTAGTGATGAAGAATTAAGACTTTGGTGCTTAATACTTCCTTCAAATCAGAAATCACCTTAAGAAGCACTGAGAGTAGAATAACCTTCAATTCCATGACACCATAGAACTCCTCTGGAAACACAAAATCAATGTGTTGAATAGGCACAATTTTATCTTGAACCATACTGTAAAAGAAAGTTATAAGATGCCATTGTATAGATGACAATGATATTGAACTGTACTGCAAGATCCAAGAGGACTACCTGACCACTATAATGCCATCTGATGCAATTCTTTGTCTCTCATCACTGCAAAGTTCTGATGATGTACCAAATGCTTTATCGCCATCACTATACATCAACTGCAATACAAGACTAGATCTCTAAGAATTTTCTAGAATAACTTTTCATTATAGGCAAGGCAAAACCCTTGATCACTAACCTGCAAATTCTCTTTCCCTAGGGAAGTGAAACCACTAGAAAGAACTCTCCCATTTCTCAAATGAGAGACCCCAAGCATCTCCCCATTCTTTATAACCTGATATAATTAAGTCACATTAAATTTTTTCATCATATCGTATTATAAATAACATGAAATGTGTATATTGTAACATCAATAGAATCCTAACCAGTATTTTGCATCATAATAGGCATGCTATACACCAAAGTAATTACACAGGACAATCTTCCCTACCACTTTAATGTGAAATTCTGACATGTTACATTTTAACCCAAATAAAATCCGAGCACTAAGAGGATTTTTTTATTTTCTAAATTATTGTTCTACAATTCCCTTGACTCGTGGGTTCATAGAATTTATATTTTACAAACATATAGTTGGATGGAAGCTTCTATATAATATATATATATATATATATATATATATATATATGAATATGAATTTAGCTAGAAAAGACAAACCAAACGGGGTATCTTTTTATCCATGTAAAAGATGAGAACAAGTCATACTTGTCCAGAAAAGATTAAAACAGGTCATGCAAAACTAAAGCCCATTGTGACAAAGCTCCCTCCTCAAAGTAAAAAAAGTACAAAAGCAACATGTTCATATGCACGATATTAAGCTCTCAATTGTAGAAGGGGAAGGTTAACAGAAGGAACACTCAATGTGACAAGAAACCCAATAGCTTAACCTTACTGATCTTGCTGAAAGTATGATTAATCTTACTGATCCTCAATCTATACCAATAATGAGATGCATAATCTCATTCCGATCTCAACTCTAGCAGAAAAGTCATTGCCCCTGTTAAAGTTGTAACATCCCAAGTTTTTCTTCAAATATATGCGTGTATTTTGTAGTGAGGGCATTTTTGTAAAATTAGCCAACAAGATAGTATTTGTTATGTGTCCTTAAGTTCCCCATCTATCAACACACATGACCCCATCTTCATTCTCACGGCTCCTTTCTCCCTCCTTTCTCTTATTCCCTCTTCTTCTCTCTCCCACAAGACCGAATCCTCAAATCAAGACCTCCAAGGAAGTGAGGAGTTCTCTCCATTAGTCCTCCTAGTAACCAAACTCCATGAGATTTTGAAGTGGATCAAACCCAAGGTAAAAATATGAATCTTCTCTCTATTTCTTCTATGAAATACTTTGGGTTTTGTTATTTTATGATGTTTATGGTATATACTTGATGAGGTTGGTGAGTATTGGAAGATTAGAGGGTTATGAGGATTTGGGCAGCAAAAGTTATATTAAATCCGAAAATTTCAAACTATTTGGAGTGTTTGTTTTGATGGGGTGTTTTAATTGTCTATTTTACTAATGGATATTTGAGGTTTGGTTTCCTAGAGCAGCTATATGGGTTTTTTTGTTGCATGAGTTGATTCCAAAGTGTTTCCTTTGCATTTGAATGGCTTTGACATATTTGAATGTGGGCATGTGCTTATTGCATGCCAAGTGTTTGGTAAATTGCCTATGTGAGTTAGAGATAGTATTTCTTGACTTGTGTTGTGATGACTGTTATATGAGGTTATGGGTTGCATTCATAGTTGTTAACTTGTTATTATGTGCTAAAACATGTAGCTTTAAGGTTAATCAAGTCTGAAAGTTTTTGGTATAGTATTAAGGTTATAGTAATTTTATTTAGGGACTGTAAATCTGTCCCTGACAGATTCGAGTAAGCTGCATTACATGATTTTTAATAAATTATAGAAAAATCATTTTGAGCCGAATTTTTGGTGGTACATACTAGACATATAAAGGCTTCTCCATATTTAATTTCAAGCTTTTTGGATAACACTAAGTGGACCAAACGAATTTTATAAAAAGGGCTGACCTGTTGCAAGTTATCTGAAAGTGTGATTAGGATGTTGAGACTTTAAGGAATTTACTCCAAGTTTTTGTTGTGTGGTTTAGCTTGTAAGTTCTTATGTGCTTTCTTTGACAAGTGTTTTACTTTGGTTAATTTTATCATGGTTTGGTAGTGACATACTTTGTATCAAGTTGGTAAATGCACATTGTTTGCGATAGGGAAATTAAAGGCTTTGGTTGTGTTATAGTCCTATGAGTTTCTTGTATGCTTGTTTGGTTCCCATTTGGGTAGGAGTATTTGTCTTGGGATGGTCAAGCTAGGCTTTAGGGCCTTAGATTTGATTTTTGAGGGAATCCTTTCCAATTTATGGAGATAAATTTGATAGTGTAATTTGTAGTAGTCCTTGTTAGTAATAGGCTTGATATTTGTGTTTCTAGGTTCCAAGGTGATGGAACTAGTAACTTGATTGGTTGAATGCGGTGCCCGGTTGAGGTAAATTTGGATTGGACTGCTGAGGTAAGTAGCTTTTTAATGGGATTTTTGGAAAATAATCATGTTGCATAAACGTTGTTTTTGGGTCAAACACATCTTACAAAATTATTTGTGGGATTATGTTTTCTTAAAAAGTATTGTGTTGTGACCTTATTATATATGACTATTTATAAAAAGTACATCATATTTGGTAATGCGAAAGGGGAAATGCATGATGTGTTGGCTTGGAAAAGATAAGCATCTTTTATAAAATTCTTGGGAATGGATTTTATGGATTTATTGCATTATTTGCAAATTTTAAAGATGTTTTATCTTGACTTGACTTGACTTGTGATATTTGGAAAATTGATAGAAAATCTTATTGACAAGAAATGATTTTGGAAAATTTGAGAACCTTGTGAATATATTGGGTATTCCAAAGGTTTTTGTGAAATTACTTGGAACTGTGTCTTGATTTCATGTAAACTGTGAGCTCTTCATGTTTTTACCCTTGGGCTGTGACATGTGATTACCCAGCCAGATGCTATAGTCTTTGTGACATTGGTATCTTGGCACCCCATCCTTGTGGTGGATTGATGTCTTCGTGGCATAACTGATGTCTTCGTGGCATACCTAACATCTTTATGGCGGCTTGTCACGTGGCCTTGGGTTGGATTTTCAAGTTTTAAAAGGGTGTTTTGATAGCTCACAATAAATACTATGTAGTTTCATGTTGAAATATTTTGAGAAAGCTTGGTGCTACATTCTTTTAATTATTCTTGTCGTTTTATTAAGAAAAATGGTTTTACATGATCCAAATGGAAATTTCCAAATTATGAAACGTTTTGTAAAATGCTCATTATCATGAATTGCATTTCCCCCACCCCCATTAATTATGCTACTTACTAGGCTTTAGCTCATCCCACTCTCCAACGGTTTTCAGATAAATTTGCTATATCTCAGGCATAAAGTTTGTTTTATTGGTGGTGATTGGAGCATTATGCTAATTGAGATATTTATGCTATGATTGGTTAGTGACTCAACTTACTAAATTTATTGAGGCCATAGCAAATTCTATCGGAGGTTGGGCTCTTGAGGTTTGTTAGCCTTGGGCATGGTAGGCCTACATTCTGTTGTTGAGGTTGCCTATCCTAGGAAGGATTGTGATTTTATGTTGATCAATTTGGAGTTTTGGAATTTCATGTATATTTGGAGACATGATTTGTAATTTTTATTGTTTGTAAATGTCTCATAGAGCACTAACTTATATTGTGGAGAGTTCAGAATGTTTATTTATCTTTATCCACAAAATAAAAATCCCCTACAGTTTATTTTAATGGTTCTTTGCCCTGATTTAATTGGGTTCAAGGCGTGACAAAAGTCCCAACTTAATTCCAAATGCTTATGTAGTAAAAGTGTTAAATCTCATCACACCGAAAGCCTGATAAATTTAGAAGCTAAGCCGGTCAGAGTTTCCTATTGAATCCATTTCATCATGCTAAGCTACTAACGTATCAACTAGACATAATAACAAAGCACTGACTTACACAACTGTGTCAAATGCCAGTTGATCTTCCAAGTAATTCATGCTCTTTCAAAAACAAGAGTTCTCCATCTATGGGCACAAAATGTTGTGGCTTCACAATTTGAAGTATATCCTCCTGCGGAAATGCATTTCATATTTCATTAGTATCTCATCGTATGCAAGACAGAGGAATAAGACATGCATTTAGTTCATGAGTAATGGAAACAAGGCCTGTACATAATAAATTATTCATGAGGCCTGATTAGATCTCACCCATGGGACCTAGAATTAACCTAGAGGCTTATTCATATGCAACTAATTCTCTTGAAAATTTAGTCATCATAAAATGAAAAAGAGAGAGTGTTCAAAAAGTGAAACCCAAGAAACCCTAACCATGTCTTCTTTCTTTCTTTTTTTCTTTTTTTTTGGATAAGTTAACCATGTCTTCTTTCTTTGAGTAATCCCATTATTGATATGACGATAACATGATTATAAGATATTGGATTTTTGTTGTTCTCTTCTATAATTAAACAAAAATGTTTAAGAAGATTAGAAAAAAAAAATAGAAATACAATAATGTAGGAAAATTCAAATTTTGAGAACCGACAATGAAACTTACCAGTTCTCCTCGATATCCATGACCAGATGTATGTAGGCCCTCATTCTTCCCCATTACAATTGACGATCCAATCTCTGATATCCAGTTTAACATTTTCATCACTCGAGATTCATTACCAGGGATTACCTAAAGGTATATAAAACCAGATACAATTTTATTAACTTGACTATGTAATGAAGCTTAGAAAGAAGATCTAAATGTAACCATAATGAAATCCCCAAAGATCAGAATTCTAAAGCCAATAGCTGGGAAGGTTTGTAATTAATTGATTGAAATAATTATCACCAAAGAAGATAGTAGAGAACCAATACTTGAACCTAAAACCAGACTACTTGTGGGAATTACAATATGAACATATTCAACATGGTCAACCGTCAACATAATGCACTGTTCCTTTTCAGAAAATAATTGCACTGTTCCTTTATGATATAAAGAACATAAAAGAAGAAAACAAAAACAAAATGGAAAAGCATCGTAGGGTTGTTTTTATTTTTATTTTTTTATAACACCCTCTTTTAAACTTTTTCTAAGTGATTGTGCAAAATATTTGGTACTTTAAACACTTTCTGGCCAATCAAAGTAAAAACATCTGTAAATCTGTTTTTCAAAATTTTCATTAAATAAAAAAAAAAAAAAAAAAAAAAAGTTACAGAGAAAATCATAAAGAATTTTCTCAATGTATACAGAATTCTGAAAGCAGGTTACAGTTCTGTAAAATGTTGTTACCTTAGCTGAGTACAATATTACATCTTCCATGCTCAGTTTAAGAGAATGAATACCTCCATATGATGCAAGTTTTAAGGCAGCTCGTGGTTCTGCCTGACATATAATATACAACATAGTGATATGCCTGCTAAATTGGTCCAATAAATATAATGCTGTCTACGGAACCAGGCAGCCACCAAGGGCATCTAGAATAACTTAGTTGAGAGCCAGTCGTGACAATTAATAAATCCTTTGGAGCATAGGCATCAATATCCTCAATTTTCACCTATAAAATTAGAAAGAGTGGAGGACAGAAAAAATCAAGAGCTTGATGAAAACTTTATAAATGGAAGGAAAAATATGAACAATGCTGATATTAATGTAGATTAGTATATGATGATTAGCATTGGCAGACATATTTATATGTCAATATTGTTCTTTCCCCATAATTAATCTCATCATATTGAAATTTGGACAAAGACTTGAACTGAAACTTAGTTCAGTTGAACCAGAAGTTACAGAGCCAGTGTAATAGCCATAAATCGAGGCTGCTACACTTCCAGAATTGAAGATGCACTCATTATGATATTTTCTTTTTCTTAAAGAACAATCTATTAGATATGTGTGCATGCGCATGTGTGCCAGTTGTTCTAGTGGCTCTTAAGTGTCATTCATATTTGATTTTCTCTTGAATTAGATTTGACTCTCACAGGGAGAAATCATTTTCTCCTCATACTTTTCAGATTTAATGGTTCATGCAACTGAATGAAGATGTTGTTCAGGTGTTGAAATACTGATTTCTAAAGCTTCGTGTAAGGTACGCTGGAAATCAATCTCCATTAAATTCATATCAAACAATCATCAGTGTAGTTCTATAGCCTAATTATGTACTCCCATTGCATTGTTATGATTCTAATATCCCACATGAATTAAGTGCAAGTTTAATTAACTATTTATAAGCTCTTAAACTCCCTTTCCTACAAGTCAGTTTTCAAGAGTAAATTAAGAAGGCTTGCAATTTGAGACCTTGAGACGTGGGCCATGGTGGCATGGTCCATCTGGAATGCTCAGAACCGGTTCCACTTTGAAGCAATCCAAACTCCTCCCCATGCAATTATTAAGGGAGCAACCTCGCTTCTGGATGACTACCCACGGTTAGCATGTGTAGCCTGCATGGTATCTGATTTTCATTTGTTTATGTGGTCACTGTACTGTTGTCTTTATTTTTTAGTGTTGTTTGATACTTCGATGTAAGGACTGATGGGAGCGTGGTCAGAGGGACCCACCCCGATAATTTTGTTCTTTTGGCATCGGTTTATTAATATACTACTATCTTTTCTGTGAAAAATAAATGGTGAATTGGTAATTGTGTTATATTTCTATTAATTTATAAATTTTTTTTTTGTGTAAAATGGATGCTAAAGTTATTATAAAATTATTATAAAAAACTTATAAATTGATGTGATATTTCAAGAACAGAATAAATAAATATTAAATTACTTATTAGATATATTAATTTATAAGACATGTGGTAAAAAAATGTGCAAGTTATGCACTCTTTTTTTAATTAAAAAAAAAAACTTAGTGCCCCCATTTTAATTTGGGGCTTCTATGTTAGGGGGCCTTAGGCCATGGCCTAAATGGCCTAGGCCTAGGGCCGGCCCTGACTGCGGTGGCCTTTGTTTGGCCCCTTATCAATCATCAACACTAGTGGGGTTTGTGAATCAATCAAGGGTAATAGTTAACTGTTCAAGAGACTTTGTAGTTCTGGGAATTCCAATCTTTTAGAACGTTACAGTAGGCCTGCAAAGTGTAATATATACAAAACAGACACAGAACAACTGACAGTAACATCTTACAAAACTAAGAAAGCATGAACCAAAGAGAAACATAAATCTTATGGCATAAACTACTTATTGTCAAACAATTAACGCATGCAAATGCCTCGCCTTAGCAATACAAGAGAATTATTCACCAATAAGACATGAAACAATCAAAAACAAGTCTCATATGCGCTGCTTGAGTATCGATCAAACCCTCATTGGAAGACCATAAAGCCGAACAAACCCAGCAGCATCAGCCTGATCATAAATCTGGCTGCTCTCAAAAGATGAAAAATCTTGCCTATAAAGGCTATAGGGGCTCTTACGGCCTGTCACAGAAACTGAACCTGCTGTAGTCTCAGTGATTTTTTGCATAAATGCATCCATTGACTCGCGAAGTGGGTCAAACCATCTACCTGCAACTAGCTCAGCATACTTGAGTGCCATTGAATCTTTAAGTTGCATGCTTTCTCGATCAACTGTTAAAGACTCCAACTCCTGTTGAGGAGAGGAAATAGCAAGCAAGACTGTGTCAGACAAAAAAACAGAAGAACACAATGGGTCATAAAATTTAGAGCTCAATCATGAGGCATGCCTGATTATTCCCTTTTCCTGTGCATCCATGAGAGACAGCATCAGCTCCTATTTCTTTGGCAATATCCACCATGGCCTATTTTTTGAATATATCATTACAAAGATATAAGATAAATAAGATCAGATGAAAAAAGAAATTTCATGATGCCATTGAAACACAAAGCTGATGACAAGAAGCGCAGAAAGGAAAACGCTTCCTTGAAAAAAATTAATATCCATTTTTCTTTTAGTAAACTAACCCAAGAAAAAGTACCAAAAGGGTATCTAAACTCCACTTTATCAGAGACAACAAATGGAAATAAAAACAGATGATAGAAAATCAAGGAAAAATAAAATCTCGTACAAATTCCTCCTTCAAGTTCTTCACCACGAACTTGTTCGTTTTTCCACGTAACCCTCTACCCTTTGTAGCTTCAGAAATTTCCATCTCTCTATCACTCTGCAAAACTGCTCGGATAACTGCATCTCAAGGGCAAATAAGCTAAGTATGTCCCAAAAATAAAAATAAAGAAATAAAGAAAGTTCCAAGCCAAACTAAACAGGCTAGCATATTCATTACTTAAGGTTTTTAACTTCTAAGCACTTAATTAACTCATTGCAAACTAAGTCATGATAGCTGGCGAGCCAACAATGCAATGTACCAAAGCATATTGCAGAAACAAGTATTCCAAAACAACCTCACCTTGATTGTTACGAAACTTAGTTACGCTGCCACCATTACTAATATTTGCAACAGCATGGCCATGGAGCTCGCTTTCTCTAGCCGCCAACTGTGTTAACAAAACTCGAGTTAATTGCAACAACAAACATTTATTTATAAGACGCAGATAACAAATTTTTGTGTTATATTTTCTCATTACTACTCTTTGTTTACTTCATCTAAACACAATGCTAAATGTATTTGACTTTGATTCAAGGTTCAAGATTTATTGCTTTATACGTACCCCAAGTTGGGTTTTCGAAGTTCCTGAGAATCTGAAACATGGTTCCCACCGCGGTTTCGATCTAGAGCCGCCGTCTTTTGTCGGAGGCTTACTGAGAATACAGCCCATGATTGTCTAAGCGAATTGGAGATTTCTGCTGTTAAGTTGGCTCCTATGGCTATTCCTGGGTAGAAGAGAGATTGCAGGTGAAAACTGACACAGAGTAAGAAAGATAACAAAGGCGGTGGTCCAATAGCATCTGTATATAACTCTTTGAAGAAATGATTCGCCTACAATAACTTTCTTTTGCAGCAGCTTTTTGTCGTTTTTTGATCTTTTTTTTGACAATTTTTTATTTTTTTACAACTCTTTTAATAATTTTTTTTGGATAATGACATGTCCGGTTGAATGAGTCACCAATAACCTACGATCTTTTACTTTTTAGAATGATTTGAATAACATGTACTTTAATAGACTTTGTCCTAGAAAAATCTCCTTTTCACCAAAAAAAATTTATCCTTTATTTTTTTTACAACTCTTTTAATAATTTTTTATCCGAATTTTTTATCCTTTATTTTTTTTATAACTCTTTTAATAATTTTTTATCCGATCGATAAAAGAAATCTTAACAAACACAAGAAATCATAAGATGAAACATAAACATAATATTCTATTTTTGAAGAGAGATTATGTGCTCATGTGTCAACCATTTATTGCGGATGAAACACCAAAATAGCTGCTGACTGGATTACTGAAACGTGATATTCTTTTTTATGCTGTTATGTCTTATTCTGATGTGATTGTCTGTCAGCTCTGTCTTTTTCTTTGCTCTTCTCACTGCTATCGAGAGATGTGATTGTACGTGGTAGTAGTAGAATTAGATATGGTCAATGACGGTCGAGAGGAATTGGAAATTTCTGAAAAAGTACAAGAAAGAGAAGGATGTCACTGAGATGAGAGGTACCTACACTGTACAAAATAAGACCGTGAGAAGTGATGTAAGTGTTCCTAGAACTAATCATTACTAGAACTAATCATACACCGAAACATAAACATAATCCCTCTCAAACAAAAAAAACATAAACATAATATTCTCCTGGGTTGTGCTAACGGCACCTTATGGTCTCGTAATAGTAACTTTTGACTTTTTTTAAGTATAATTTTTTGTTTTTTTTCTACAATTTTATGTCATATATTTTAGTATAGGGTCAAATTTATAGAGAAAAAAATATTGAAATTACCAAGAGAAACAGCTTTATGTCATTTTCAATTATTTATTTAATTTTTTTATTAGATTTTTTTTATGTCGGTTAGCTCTTCTCATGTGTGGATCTTGCGATGTGATTGTCTCCTTTTCTCTCTTTCTTCTCTTTTGAGAGTCTATCTCTTAGCAACTTGCAATGTGTGACTGTCCTTGTCTGTCTCTTAATTAGGCATGCGCGTACCCCGTCCCTTAAGGAGAAAAGTATTAGTATAACCAAACAACCACTAGAAGTCTAGAAAATGTTTGTACTTGACTTCAAAAAATAAAACTCCTTTTTTGAAGTAAGAGGGAGGAGCTAAGCTACTGCCAAAAAAATAATAAATCTTTTTATTAATTTTTATTTAATTGTCACCTCAAATTCACTTTGCTATTCAATTCAATTCTATTTCAGGCATTTTCTTCTTCATGGGTTATCTTTTTTCATCACTTTGGTTTAATTTAAAGTTGGTTTACTATTTTGTTGTTTGTTGTTTTTAGAGGTGACGATATGAGTTTCACACAACATTTGGATAGTATTTCAACAAGCTATCCAACTTTTTGATTAATTGCCTAATACAAACAATAGGTTATAGATTGCACAAAATTATTGAAATAATTTTGTAACCATGTTTGAATATTATAGCCATACCATCGTATGCACGTACGACCACTACAATTATTAAGACGTAAAGAAAACCACATTTATGCCTGAGAAGCATAGTTAGTAATATACAGTACGTGTAAGATACGGTAATTATATAAACGGGTATAACTCAACATCTTTCATAAAAAATACGTTTCAAAAATTCGGCAGAAATATAAAGAAACAGGAAAAGAACATTACTTGTATAGTATGAGTATAATACGTCTATTTTTTAAAAAAACACGTAACAAAAATATGGAAACTAAGCATAAGAGAGAGAGAGAGAGAGAGAGAGAGAGAGATAAAAATATAATAATAGGTGAAAGAGATTAAAAAAAAAAAGTTAATAGAGAGGAAAATCTATTAGATTGAGAGAAATATAATATTTACAATGAACAACTTTAGTGCTGGGAACTGCGAGACACGGAGGCAAAATTTAAAGCATTCACATAATGCTATTATAGCACCTAAAACCCTAAAAAATCAACTATATCAATGGTGCCAAAAGTCAAGTTTTAAGGTGTTAAAATAGATAAAATTGTTTTTTGAATTGCTAAAAGTTCAATTTATTAGAACCTTAATGTGAATCCTCTGAGCATTCATGTCAGTTTATGTCTTAAGGGAAAAAAATGTGTAGAATTTACATAATTTTGTCTAAAAATGACCTACATCATTCCGTATATAATTGTGTAAATTTACAAATTTGCTATAGTATCCGTGTAAATTTACACTACTACTATTCATTTTGCATTTAGTTATTTATTCTTTCTTACATATCTTGAGGATGAAGAAAGAGAGTTGGCAGTGGCTGTTATGTGTGAAGAAAGAGAAACAATTAAAAAATAAAGAAAATTTGATATTTTAATGACATATAGTGTAAAATAGATAATCTGACGTAAAGTGTTTTAAAAGGTAAGTTTGTAAAATAGAAAATATAAGTTCTTATATTAAAATAGACATAAATTTTTGCACGAATTGATGCAAAATGCTTGACTCTAGAGTGTGATACAGCAGGGTGAAGGATGTAGTTGATTGTGAATGATTCAAAAGATAAAGTAGGGAACTGTTTGTTTGTTTGTATTTTATTTTATTTTTTTAATTTTTACTTTGAATCCGGTAGCTTTTGTTGTTAACCTTTTTTTTGGGTTTCAATATTTAAGTAATAAACATATTAACTTGATTGTGTATGATAGGCTGATAGCTATATATAGGTTTCATTTTGAATTGTTTAATCATATATATATATATGAGAATAAATTCAATAAGGACGGGGTGTAAACCCTTTGGTTTACACCAGCCAATATGGACATGCCACATCATTTTTTTACTTAAGACTTATTGTAAAATCAATACATCCTAATACACTTAATAACATCTTTTAAAAAAACCTATTTCACGTTTTCAAACCTGATTGAAAGAGAATCCCTAATTCAATTAGTATCAGTTTGTACCAAGAAATCTCAGTAGCATTCGCTTGAGCCAACGATTGGAACGATTGAGAAAGCTCGAAATCCATTTGGTAAAAAGATGAAATCAAGAAAAATTAAAACTTGAGCAAACCTGTTGAATTGATGAGATTTCAGATTTGAAAAATTAAAACTTGAGCGAACGATGCAGGAAACGATGAGATTTCTTTTTCTTTTTTTCTTTTTTCTTTTTTTTTTCTTTTTTTGTATTGGAAAGGATGAGATTTGGGTTTTAGTTTGTTCTCAAATTAAAGACATTGATGAAAGTGTGAGTTAATTAAGATGTTATTCGGTGTGGTAGGATGTATTTCTTATTAAGTGAAAGGCTAACGTGGCAATGATGTGTAAAACAAGAGTTTTACTCCCCCTCCTTATCAAATTCGGACTCTTAAAAAAAACTTGAAAACTCTCAATGGATATGACAATGATACCGGTGACTTAGTTGTTTGATGTTCTTCAATGCGATAATGTCAATATGATTTGTGATATAAGTAATAATTGTAATATGAAAATTTAAAAAAACTTTAAATAAACCAAAAAGAAATTGAAATGATATATTTCAACTAAAAAAAACTTGGAAATTCTGAATGGATATGAGAATGGTGATGAATTAGTTGTTGTTTGGTGTTTTCCGATGTCATTGCTCTTGTATCTCCTCTAAAACTTAAATCTCGTCACAATTTCATAAGTGAATTAATTGAAAATTTGTTGTTGTTATTGTTGTTATTATTATTATTATTATTATATACACAAAGTAGAGTAGTAGACCAATTATTTTCGGTAACTTATCAAGGTGAGAGAAGCTAACGTACGTAAAATCTTAACATGTTGAGCTTAAAACGTAGGAAAAAAGTAGAAGGACTTGATCATAAGTTGAATGCCAAAAATAAAACCTTTTAAAATGATATGGTTTCCGCGGGAGAACCTCCTTTGCGGCTTTGCGCTCTCAAATTTTCAAAGAATATGGAATGTATTGCTTTAGTTTCTTGGGGAAGTGTGGCGTGTCATGAAATTTTTTACAAATTATTAATATGGTGAGTGATTATTGTAAATGAAAATCTGATGTTAATAATAAGTTCAGATGAAAATCAATAAAAACTTACCATATTAACAGTTTGTAAAAATATTATAAAATAATTTGTGCCTATAAAATTTTATGTTAAAATTTTGTTTTCAGCTTTGAGTTGGTGGACTGAAAGCTGGTGTGGCACGGTGGCAGCGCCACATAGTGTTCAGGGGGTTCAAATGAACCCCCTGACTTTTGGATTTTTTCTTTTTTTTACATATAATAATATTTTTAAAGTTTTTGTTTTGACCATCCTAAATTAATTTTGAACCCCCTTAAATAAACCCAATAACAAATCAATTCAATACCAAAATGTATCTTGGCTTTTCTATTTTTTTTTTTAAAACCAACAACAAACCAATTTGATATAAAATCTGATAAAAAAAAAATAGCAAGCCTAACAACAAAAATTAGTAATTTGTTGATCTTAAATCTTAGGAAAAAAAAAATTAAGTAGGCAGTAAAGTATAAACAGTGGGAACTAGGAAGTGGGAAGTGAAGCCAATTTTTTTTTTTTTTAATGATTGTATTATTGCGTTGAAATCTTGATAGATTAATGCAAAAGAAAAAAATATATATATATATATTCTTAATAAATTATAAAGACTAATAAGTTGTCAAAGTTGAGTTGAATAAAATAATTGAAAAGAGTTTAGACAAAAACTAATAAATAATAAATTAAAATATTCCAAGCAATAATAATTAACGTTTACTTAACAATAATAATTAATGACTTTGTTATAATAGTAAGAGACAATTGATGATTTCCAAGATTTAATTTTAGCAATACTAAGGGTTTGTTTGGGATCCGCTTATTTTGCTGAAACTGAAAACTTTTTACTGAAAGTACTATAGATAAAGGTAAAAGTTAGCTGAAATAGTATAGTGGGACCCATGAATAGTAGTAAAAAGTGCAGTGGGACTCATGAATACTTTTTGCTGAAACTGTTTGGGATTCGCTTATTTTGCTGAAATTGAAAACTTTTTGCTGAAAGTACTGTAGATAAATATAAAAGTTAGCTGAAATAGTATAGTGGGATCCATGAATAGTAGCAAAAAGTGCAGTGAGACTCATGAATAGTAGCAAAAATAAGCTGAATAGTAAGTTGGCAAAATTAATCATACCAAACAAACACTAAAAGTTTAATTATTTAATTTTCTTCATAATTAACTACTATGACATGTTATAATTGGTGCTACTAAGGAACAATATGCTCAATGAACTTATAGTCTATCCTTTATTCTCTTACTGTATTATGGATAATTTTTTTATAAAGAAATCACGTATACCGCAGAATTCATTTCCCACCTAAGATTTATTATTTAAAAAAACTCATGTTGACTTGAAAAATATTCATTTGAATCATAGATTGCGAAAAATCTCATCTTATCATCTTAATAATCAAGATGAGATAAAAAAAATATTATTTACAAAGAGGTCACTGTTAACTTCTTAAATTTGAATGACCCTCCTGAAAAATATTTCTGGAGCCGTCACTGGTGGTGTGGCATGTCACATGGAAAGGTGTCAAAATGGAACGTCGGCTTCCTGTGTCCTGCTAAACTTGTCCCAATTGAGGTAGCTAAGGCCTCTTCGCCTCTTTAGGCTGCTAACTCGTGTGGTTTTTTTATTTTTATTTTTTGGTTTTCCCTTCAGCTCAATCTGATCACGTGGATCCCTCTTAGGCTTTTACCACTTTCGTCCCCCTTTTATTTTTTTTTGGTTCTCTCTCATTCCTCTCTACAGCTTTAGCCATATATTTGAAAGTTTAAAAAAATTAAAAAAATAAAATAGACATGTTATTAGTTCATTGGTGGAACGTTCAAATGTTATCGTGGTTACATAAAACATGCATTCACTCTATGTTCCACCAATCACTACTTGTCATGTTTTCATTTTACTTTCCTTATAAAATAACTGAAGTTTAAAATGAAAAGCAGTCATATACATGGTAAGTAGTGATTAGTGGAACATAGAGTGATACACAAAAAATAATACAGAGGATTTGCATTCACTTTGGACCATGATATTAGTTGGTGTTTTGGTCTCTCCAAGTCCTCTGCTTCGGTGCTTCCAAATGAAGAACCTCGATAGAGCAGTCATATTCTTTTTCTTTTTTTTTGCATAAACGGGAGCTATATTACATAAACATAAGTCTTACAAACATAAATATTACAACAGGTCTTATTTTACAAGAAAACACATCACCACACAAACTAACAGCAGGAAATCCAAACACAATCCGACCAAACCAACACCAAAGAGAGGTCTAGCTGAATCAAAACAAAACAGTACTGGACCCTTGAGCAGTCATATTCTTGCATATCTGTCACTATCAATCTTCACAAGTGAAAAGGCTCTCGTCTTCGATTTGAAAATTTTCTTTTTTATATGTAATTTTATTTTTGACTGAGTCAATGCATTTGCAGCTTGTAATTTGTCTTCTTCAATGGCAGCCCGATGACCAGTGGGAAGAAAAATGCGGAGACAGGTTTGCTTGGAGCTGATGTGAGAAGTGCTCTTGAATGCTAGCACTGGCTACAGGGTGCACCAGCCGCTGGCACCGAAAATGTAATGTTGGAAATTATACAAATAGTCAAATACATAGGTTTAGTTAGATCTAAGTTTATCATCTATCCTAGGCGTTCTTTTTTGTCTTTTAATTCCTTGCATACTATGTTTTTGCAAGCATAACTCAATCCATGTGACACTCACTTATTGTTGCCAAGAGATGGAGGTGCCGTAACTATCAGTGCTATTTAAGCGTTCAAAATTAAAGAAGAATGGCGGAAAAGGTTGTGAATGGAGGAGAGGTTAATGTTAGAATTGTGTGGTTAAATAATTAAATTTACCATATGTCAATAGACTATAGCTTAAGTTTTTGTGACAATTGGTAATTTAACATGGTATCAGAGCATGAGATCCTAAGTTGGAGAGTGTTAGAATAATGTTGCGAATTGGAAAATTAAAAAGATAACTTAGTCGATTCAAGGTGACTAGCCTCCTGAACTTGAGAGGGATAATAGAGTTTTTGGTTTAATTTCTGCTTGCTTCATTCATAATTCTTACGTACATAAATATTAGTGAGGAGATAAGCTTCATCACAACCAAGTCCTAAAACATAGGATCCAACCCCTACTTAAATTTAAATACAAATTGAAATTAAATCATAATCCTCATCCTAATCTACTACATAATTTTATTAGAATTCTATTCAAATTCAAACTTCTTCAACTACTTCAGAATTATTTGCCATTTGGCCTTGGGACACAACATTCCCTTCCCCTTTAGATGAATCTTGTCCTCAAGATTCTGCAACATAGAAATTAACCCTTGCTCACATTGATTGGAGAATACTCGGCCTCGGATTTTGAAGTGTTGCAAGAAAATTATGACCATGGAGACTTGCACCAATTCTTTAACCATTTTTGTGAGCACTAGAAACAAAAATATCTTGCTTCTCATACCCTTGAACTCATCGGGAATGACAAATTCAATATGTGGGATTGAGATCGACTCATTTGAATTCATGAAAAGATCCCTTTGGTCAATCTTTTCCACTTCATTGAACCTTTGATCTTCAAACTCAATTTTTGTAGAAAGTGCACCCTCCAACATATTATTTTCTTGAATTGTTGGTGATGCTTGGAGCACTTCACTTTGATTTTCTGAAATTTCATGAGATCCTTGATCTTTTGATTGTTCTTTGAGTTCCAAAAGTACATTGGATTGTTTATCTAAGACCTCTATCATTTGATCCCACGAATCTTGCATCTTTGCTTCCATCCTTGCTATGCTTTTGGAAATGTCCTTGGTAATATCTAACATTCAGTTGACAATCTCCGACATGCTCTCCATTCTTTGTTTGCTGGGATTGACACACTTGATAGATAGATGTGGCTTTTTCTTTTTTTCTTTTTTTGGGTTGGGTGTTGCAGCGGCTGCCTGGAACTATCTGGAACTATGGTGGCTGTTGTTTGCCTTGGGTTGTAGATGGGAGGACAGTGTGATAGTGTGGGATGAGAACACGACTGAAATTTTTTTTTTTTTTTTTTCAAGAAACTAGATGGATCTGTTGGCTCTGATACCAAATGTTGTGAATTGGAAAATTAAAAAGATAACTTAGTCGATTCAAGGTGACTAGCCTCCTGAACTTGAGAAGGATAATAGAGTTTTTGGTTTAATTTCTGCTTGCTTCATTCATAATTCCTACGTACATAAATATTAGTGAGGTAATAAGCTTCATCACAACCAAGTCCTAAAACATAGGATCCAACTCCTACTTAAATTTAAATACAAATTGAAATTAAATCCTAATCCTCATCCTAATCTACTACATAATTTTATTAGAATTCTATTCAAATTCAAACTTCTTCAACTACTTCAGAATTATTTGCCATTTGGCCTTGAGACACAACAAATTGTGTGGTTAAATGATTAAATTTTCATATCTCAATAGCTTAAACTTTTAGGACAATCGGTAATTTAACAATAAAGTTAGAGTTGAGCTAGCTAAAGGGTTTGATCTCATAACTCTTGACACTCGCCAGTTATGAAAGTAATTGTTTGGAATGTTAGGGGCCTAAATGACCCTTAAAACAAAAAGAGGTGAAGAGGTTGATTAATAAAAGGAGTGTATCTATAGTGTGTTTACTAGAAACAAAGGTGAAAGAGGTGAAGGCTCAAAGAATCTAGAATGCTATACTTCTTGGTTGAAATTGCACAATTACCAATTTCATCAATTGGGAATGATTTGTCTTTGCTGGGATCCTGACCTGATTCAAGTCAAGTGTATCCAAAAATCGGAGCAACTCTTACATGTGAAAATTCTTATGCTGGTGAGTTTATGAGTACCTTCATTTATGCATCAAATGATGACGAAGTTGTATGAATCCCTTCAAAATCAGGAATTTTTTCTATCGCTAGTGCTTGGGATCAAATTAGACAAAAGAAACCTACTGTTCTTTTAGATAAAAAGATAAGAAATATAGAAACCTACTGTTAGTTGGTGGAAGATTGTATGGTAAAATTTTATGATAAATTTTCGCCCTCCTTCTCAGAACATAAAGGTAGGTTGTGTTTAATTGAATTCAACCAAGGAGAATGTTTTGTATTTAATTGAATTCAACCAAGGAGAATGATTTGAGATACATATGATGCTAGAGGATATCAATGGATATCTTGATATGCATTCTTTTTCAAGGATTTCAAACTAGATTTTGATTATTCCCTATGTTGTACCAAATATCAATGCCTCAAGAATGGGAGAAAACTAAGTCCAAATTTCCGTACAAAGCATTTTCCTCGAGGAAAGTCTAACCCGTATATGTAGGGGCTAAATCGAAAACTAAGTCCAAATTTCCGTATAAAGCATTTTCCTTGAGGAAAGTCTAACCCCTGTATGTAAGGGCTAAATCTGCATGAATGAATTATATTCTCAAATCAAAGCATTTTCCTTCTCACTCCAATTTGTTCTCCATATTTACTGTGTGGCTAATTCCAAATTTCCTTATAAATTTTCCTTGAGGAAAGTCTAAACCCCATATGTAGGGGCTAATGTGTGGCTAATTTTTTTTTTTTTTTTTTTTTTTTTTTTACAAGATAGAAATTCTACTCTATCTTAATTTAAGTGCATATGTGTGTGCAGTTCACTCTTAGAGACTTGAACCCCGGCCCTTGCCCTTCACACCCCACAAGCACTTATACTTGTAGAGTAACCATTAGACCAATGGTGTGTGGTGATATTGTGTGGCTAATTTTAAACTATCAATTAGATATTGAAACCATTACTACTTTTGTTGGTAATATCCTATCAAATCATTTCATTCCATTATAGTTATTTTCACTAAAGAGTTATTCAAATTCTTACATTCAAGCTTGCTATTTTTTAAGTTTGTGGTTTTTCGAATACAAGTGTTATGTAGAAGACAAATTTACTAAGCAAAAAATGAGATTGAATCCATCTAAAACTAAGTGCTACCACATAAATGTGTTAATACTACCCATAATGTATCTATTTAACTAAAGAATGATAAGATTCTTCACCCAAAAAATAAAAATAAAAACCTATAGAATGATAAATATTTTTGGGGAAATTGTACTTTCACCATTAACTATGGTGCAGTTACAATGTATCCGTAAACATCAAAACAGAGCAATGTGTAGGGATACATTTTCGTCAAATGTAACAAAATTCAAATTTTTCTCTCTTTAGGTCACCCCACACCCCCCTTTCTCAGCTATTCATTTGATTGATTTACAGTCTTTGTGTCCTACAAATCTACTTCACCTATTGTTGCTCAATTCTTCCACTTCACTGGAGACCTTCCACGCCATAAATCCATAATATAATTATTATGTTGCTTATGGATCTTCATCGTGGTCAGAGCTGTCCAAATTTTAATAGAAAATCCATCTTGCTGAATCTTCTAAAAAATTGGTAAAAATGGTTTCCTTCTCTGCCCATCATTTTGCTGCCATTACATCAAGATCAGACAAAATTCTATTCATGTCCTCAAAATATGGCCAGCTCTTCTTGCTTTTCTTCCCATTCTTGGTCTCCTGTTCAAAACAAAAATCTTTTTAATTAGACAAAATTTTACTCATGTCCTCAAAAAAAGGCCAGCTCTCCATGCTTTCCTTCCCATTCTTGCCCTCCTGTTCACAAAAATATCGTTGTTAATTAACTGTCAGGAGAGGATGGGAGGGTGTTGCCATCATTAACAAAACAGACAGGGTGAGCGCTTGCCAATTATTTGAGGGCCTGCAAAGGTCATAATCCTAGAGAATTTTCTGATCTTAGTCATCAAAACCATATTTTCTGAACATATTCAAAAGTCTACAAAACTTTTTTTTGTTTGTTTGTTTTTCTTTTCTGTATTGGTAAGTTATGCACCTAGTGGATCTTGAACCACAACCCTCCAACCAATTATTGTGGGAGAAGAAGGTACCAGATGAGATCTGGCTCATTGGCTTTAAAACTCAAAATTATGTAGGCAAAGATAGGGACATAAAATCCTAAATATCACATGTGCACACACATATGATGAATGTACCTTCCATCCAGAGGCATTGCTAGATAAGAATTCATAATAGAAATTCAAAATGACATCCAAAGATTAAAATAACCAAAAGAAGCAAGAACAAACCTCATATTTCAGAACCAGAGATGTCCATAGAGATTTGCATTGTCCTGGACTTCGATTGATCCCATCAGACAACAAGCTTCCAGATATCTGTTCCCAAAGGGCCATTCTTCCCTTCACAACTTGGAATTTGCTATGCAATTCTCCACGCAAATCAATTAGCTTCTTAACCTCCTCAGGTTTCCATTTATTTCGTTTTACAGGCTTGGAAGAATTTGGCAGCTTTGAGGACTCATCTTTACCACTTTCAACACTGTCCTTCTCAACCATTGAGACATGTTTTGATCGTGGAACGAAACCATTGTTATCTTTTGCAACTTCATCAACAGGTGACGATGATGTAACAAATGCTTTCCAGAAATCATCTGAATCCTCAGAATCGGAGAAAGGCCTCTCTGCTAAGCTGGAACTTGAAGCTATGGTGTCTTCCTCGGGTAGTAGTCTTTCGAGTTCGTTACCTTCACCTACATGGATCATGTATGATGGGAGGAAAAAATATCACAATAAAAACCACTGCCAGTGCCAGAGTTTATGAATTAGCCTATGTGTCACAATCCCACCATGAGGATATAGAACAAAAATATTCCAGAGCAATGATACTGTGCACCCATCTCAAATTCTAACTTCCAAAGAGAATTACAAAATTGTGTGTGGAAATGTTAGAATATGTAGTTGAAATTAGGTACAGTTACATGGTAGATAGTTCCAGTGGCAGCCACCCCAGAAACAACCACATCAAAATTATATTAGCATGATGCAATTGATCCATTATTGTCATACGTTGGCTGAATGGTTAAACTGCTGGAGTAACCAGCCAAGCTCCTAAGAACTGTGGTTTTGGAGCAACCAAGGTTAGGTATATTATATGATAAGATTTGAATTACTTATTGAAAATTTTATGTTCAATATAAAAATATTAACCTTATATAACTCAAAGCACTAGGCACTTTAATGTATATAAGTACGGACATATAAATGCAGAAATCTCAAATTATCAATTCTCTGTTTTAAGCGTTTTTTTGTAATGGACTGCACACTGGGATGAAGAATAACTCTACCAATGTTTCCAAATTCAAAAATTGAAAATTCTGGGGTAGTGCAGCAACATACCAAGCCCCACAGATGGAACTTTTGTTGAGTCCCCCATAAATTTAAAACTTACAATGATTTCCAAAAACACAAGAGAAGTAGTGATTGCATCATCTTGGAGTAGATTAAATCCAGTCTTAATCTGATGGTGCAAATAAACTTTACTAATATTAGCAGGAAATGTAGCAGGCATCCCCCAAGCACTGAAACATATTCCATTAATTACATGCATGAATGGATTCCGGCACTCATGAACTGGACATGTAGACCAATCCACCCACAAATGAGCTCGCGCGCGCGCGCACACACACACACACACATATATATATATAGAGAGAGAGAGAGAGACCTTTCAAATTTTTTTGTAAAGAGTGCTCTAACTGTATGTTGGCAATGTCTTCTGTGTGCATCCTATCAGACTGATTTTCTTCTGAATGTCCATCAACCACTTTTCTCAATGCTGATATCCCATAACCAACATGGGATTTTCCAGATAGCCTTGCATTTACCTCATCAGAAAGAACTGCCGCAGGGTTCTCTAGAGCGATGGCAATGACTTCAGGCCTTTTACTACTGTACTTCCTTACCATCTTCCTCAATAGCTCAGCCACAGTTCTTTCCATGTGGGATAGAGGACAATTCACAGGCAAGCTTGAAAGTGCAGCATGAGCGGCTTTATGGAGTGCATCTAAAAGCTTCCCTTTGTCAAGCCATAAGCATCTTGTAGTGATTCTTATCTTCCCTTTCAAGCTATTCTCTATCATACCATCTACATTTTGAGGGCGTAAAATTTCCATGCTGTAAAAGAGAGTTATAAGGATGCCATTGTATAGATGACAATGATATTGAACTGTACTGCAAGATCCAAGAGGACTACCTGACCACTATAATGCCATCTGATGCAATCCTTTGTCTCTCATCAATGCAAAGTTCTGATGATGTACCAAATGCTTTATCGCCATCACTATACATCAACTGCAATACAAGACTAGATCTCTAAGAATTTTCTAGAATAACTTTTCATTATAGGCAAGGCAAAACCCTTGATCACTAACCTGCAAATTCTCTTTCCCTAGGGAAGTGAAACCACTAGAAAGAACTCTTCTATTTCTCAAATGAGAGACCCCAAGCATCTCCCCATTCTTTATAACCTGATATAATTAAGTCACGTTAAATTTTTTCATCATATCGTATTATAAATAACATGAAACGTGTATATTGTAACATCAATAGAATCCTAACCAGTATTTTGCATCATAATAGGCATGCTATACACCAAAGTAATTACACAGGACAATCTTCCCTTCCACTTTAATATGAAATTCTGACATGAGGACTTGTTAACCCTAATAAAAGCCAAGCACTAAGAGGAGTTTTTTTTTTCCCTAAATTATTGTTCTACAATTCCCTTGACTCGTGAGTTCATAGAATTTACACTTTACAGACATATAGTTGGATGGAAGCTTCTATATATATATGAATTTAGTGAGCAAAGACAAGCAAAAGGGGTTATCTTTTTATCCATGTAAAAGATGAGAACAGGTCATACTTGTCCAAAAAAAACAAAAAAGAAGACCAAAATAGGTCATGGAAAACTAAAGCCCATTGTGACAAAGCTCCCTACTAAGTAAAAAAAAGTACATAAGCAGCATGTTCATATGCACGATATTAAGCTCTCAATTGTAAAAGGGGAAGGTGAACCGAAGGAACACTCAATGTGACAACAAACCCAATAGCTTAACCTTACTGATCTTGCTGAAAGTATGATTAACCTTACTGATCCTCAATCTAGCCTATAATGAGATGCATAATCTCATTCCAATCTCAACTCTAGCAGAAAAGTCATTGCCCCAGTTAAAGTCCCAACTTAATTCCAAATGCTTATTAAGTAAAATTGTTAAAATACAATCTCATCATACTGAAAGCCTGATGAATTTAGAAGCTAAGCCGGTCAGAGTTTCCTACCGAATCCATTTCATCATGCTAAGCTACTAATCTATCAACTAAACATAATAACAAAGCAGTGACTTACACAACTGTGTCGAATACCAGTTGATCTTCCAAGTAATTCATGCTCTTTCAAAAACAAGAGTTCTCCATGTATGGGCAAAAAATGTTGTGGCTTCACAATTTGAAGTATTTCCTCCTGCAGAAATGCATTTCATATTTCATTAGTATCTCATCATATGCAAGACAGAGGAATAAGACAGATGCATCTAGTTCATGAATAATGGAAACAAGGCCTGTACATAATAAATTATTTATGAGGCCTGACTAGATCTCACCCATGGGACCTAGAATTAACCTACAGGCTTATTTATATGCAACTAATTCTCTTGAAAATTTAGTCATCATAAAATGAAAAAGAGAGAAGTGTTCAAAAAGTAAAACCCAAGAAAACCTAACCATGTCTACTTTCTTTGAGTAATCCTATTATTGATATGACAATAACATGATTATAAGATATCAGATTTTTGTTGCTCTCTTCTATAATTAAACAAAAATGTTTAAGAAGATTAGAAAAAAATAATAAAAATACAATAATGTAGGAAAATTCAAATTTTGAAAACTGACAATGAAACTTACCAGTTCTCCTCGATATCCATGACCAGATGTATGTAGGCCCTCATTCTTCCCCATTACAATTGACGATCCAATCTCTGATATCCGGTTTAACATTTTCATCACTCGAGATTCATTACCAGGGATTACCTAAAGGTATTTAAAACCAGATACAATTTTATTAACTTGACTATGTAATGAAGCTTAGAAAGAAGATCTAAATGTAACCATAATGAAATCCCCAAAGATCAAAATTCTAAAGACTATAGCTGGGAACGTTTGTAATTAATTGATTGAAGTAATTATCACCAAAGAATATAGTAGAGAACCAATACTTGAACCTAAAACCAGAGTTACCAGACTACTTGTAGGAGTTACAATATGAACATATTCAACATGGTCAACCGTCAACACAATGCACTGTTCCTTTTCTAAAAATGATTGCACTGTTCCTTTCTGATAGAAAGAACATAAAAGAAGAAAACAAAAACAAAATGGAACAGAATCATAAGGTTTTTTTTTTTTTTTTTTAAATTTATAACACCCTCTTTCAAACTTTTTCTAAGTGATTGTGCAAAATATTTTGTACTTTAAACACTTTCTGGCCAATCAAAGTAAAAACATCTGTAAATCTGTTTTCCAAAATTTTCATTAAATAACAAAAAAAAAAATGTTCAGAGAAAATCAGAAAAGAATTTTCTCAATGTATACAGAATTCTGAAAGCAGGCTACAGTTCTGTAAAATGTTGTTACCTTTGCTGAGTACAATATTACATCTTCCTTGCTCAGTTTAAGAGAATGACTACCTCCATATGATGCAAGATTTAAGGCAGCTCGTGGTTCTGCCTGACATATAATATACAACATAGTGATATGCCAGCTAAATTGGTCCAATAAATATAATGCTGTCAATGGAACCAGGCAGCCACCAAGGGCAACTAGAATAACTTACTTGAGAGCCAGTTGTGACAATTAACAAATCCTTTGGAGCATAGGCATCAATATCCTCAATTTTCACCTATAAATTAGAAAGAGTGGAGGACAGAAAAAATCAAGAGCTTGATGAAAAATTTATAAATGAAAGGAGCAATATGAACAATGCTGATATTAATGTAGATTTGTATATGATGATTAGCATTGGCAGACAGATTTATATGCCAATATTGTTCTTTCCCCATATTTAATCTCATCTTAATGAAATTCGGACAAAGACTTGAACTGAAACTTAGTTCAGTTGAACCAGAAGTTACAGAGCCAGCGTGTAATAGCCAGAAATAGAGGCTGCTACACTTCCAGACCTTATGACTGTTTCTTCTTCTCTTTTTAATAACTAACATTATCCTTAATCCCAAATAATTGGGGTTGGCCCATGTTCATTACATATTACAAAATTTGTTATGCAAGTCGTTAATCTATCACAACCCTCCCCTTTTAATTGGACTTCAGAGTGCCATACAAAAGGATATGATAATAAAGTATAACAAAGGTGAGGTTAGAGGTTCAAGCCTCCCTATTGCCAATTTGTGATAAAAATTATTATAAAAAAATAAATTAAAGATTACAACAAAGGTGGAAGAAGAAATTGGATCCAACATGTTGGATCGAACTTGCATCCTATGGATGCATCTGATCAAAAAGTTACTACATTGACACTAACAACAGTGGTTCATATTTGATCAACATGTTTATGCAACGCCTCAGCAATTACGCCCCTGATGCAGTTAAATGGCAAAGAAGGATTCACATAAACAACCACACTTAATTGGGATTCAGTTTTGAGTTGAGATGAATTTAGTTTAATTCTGTCCAGCCAAATATAGCAGATGGCTGGAAGCCAATTTTTTCACAACTCTAACATAAAGTGAATTGAGCTCTTAATTGTTCTCTCCCTTTAAGTGTCACACCACATAAAAACTTCCAAACTTGAGAACTGTGTAGCCACAAGTAAAAGAAAACAGGCTAAGGGACAGAAGAAATCTTATACGTGTTATTTTACCAGAGTTGATGGATCAATTGGTGCCTTTCCATCCTTCCAAGCTGCATCCAGATATGTCCTTAAGGACATCCCAACAAATACCTATCACAAATCATTATATCACAACTTCTAAGACACATTCTATCTTGAAAATACAAGAGTGCAGAGTATTATAACAAAGAAAGTACAACTGCATGACATTAGAGGAGCTGGGGAGAACATACCAATTTTCTGCCAGTTAAATCAGCAGCAGCTTTCACACTTCCAAGGCGGTGTATATTTGATGCAAACTGAGTTGTAATTACCCTTCCCTTAGCTTCAGAAATACGCCTCAACAATGAATTTGCCACTACAGATTCGCTAATTGTCCTTCCAGGTGAGAGAATATTTGTTGAGTCACTCATCATCTGCAAAGTCATGTGCATTAATTGCTAATTTTTCATTTGCTTCTATTCTCTGTGGATACTTTAAATGAAGCTGTAAACTGAAATGGCATTTTTTTTATTTCCACATTAACACAATATATAGACAAAATCCTACAAAGAGAACATCGGTTAATCAAACAGAGAAGACTAACAAAAACAAAGGCATTATAACCACTAAGGACAAAGCAAAAACAAGATATACAAGGCATCAGATGCCAGTCTAAACCTTTCAACCACAAGATTGCAAAAGAAGAGAGAAATTTTGAAACATTTGAGTACAATTTCTAGACACACACAAAAACCCTATGTTTGTGAAAAACTCCTCTCCATATAGAAGGCAGCCATACAAGTCTCATAAAATCCAAATAAGGTACTAGCATTTTTTTTTTCTGGATAAGGAATTTTATTAATGGAAGGGAACTCTTGAGCTTCCTAAAAATCACAATCAAAGATTCAGCCAATAAAATTATATCAGGATTAGAAAATATTACTCGCCAATAGCATTGACAACATGAATACCTCCTGATGATTTTACTATTAGCACAAAAAGGTGGAGCCTGTTTTTTTAAGGGTAAATAGAGGACCCCTGGAACTAGACCTCAGAAAAGGGGACTGGTACAATTGGTTCATTAGGCAACTAACACATGGAGCTCATATTTTAGTGTTTTGGTCCTCGTGAACCCATACAACAACAACCAAAAAGCCTTAGTCCAAAATTTGGAGTTGGCTATGGATCCTTGACAGATTAGATTGGGTTGGCCACATTAATTATTTTTCTCCACTCTATCTTATTTAAAGTCATGCTCTTTGTTACTTCCCTAATTGACATGTCTTTTTTTTTATTACTTCTACCAATGTTATTTTTGGCTTTCCTCAGGCTATTTCCGTTCCTCAACGTGGATCGACTCACTCTTTCTTACCGGTTCATTACTCGCTCTCCTCTGAACATGACCAAACCATCTCAAGTGATTTTCCCTCATCTTTTTATCAGAAGGAGCTACCGCTATCTTTAAACGGATGTCCTCATTTCGAATCTTATCTTTCCATATATTCCCACTTATTCATCTTAACATTCTCACTTCCCCTACACTCATTTTTATGGTTATATTGCCTCTTAACCGCCCAACTCGTGAACCCATACCTCTCCCCCAAAGTGAAACCTGATGAATTTCCTTTTATATGCATTATATCAACATAAAAAATACGAAAAATATAATAAAAAAGATCCAAGTGACTTACCAATGTTACTCCTTCATTTGAAAGTTCCTCTAAAGCTTTACGATCAAAAACTTTACCATCCAACGGTGTTTCATCAATCTGTTGAACGTTAAACTCTCATACACCTTGAGAATGAAAGTAAAGAAGAGGAAAAAGCATATATAAGTTAGTTTTACCTTCCAGTCCCCAGTATGAAGAATTGTACCATCAGCGCAGCGAAGAACTAATCCACAACAATCAGGAATGGAATGGGTAACCCTGATAGGCTCTATTTCAAATGGCCCAGCCACAAACTTCCTCCGTGTTCTAAATACCCTAAGTCTAGAAGGAACAAAAATCCCGTTCTCCTTTAAACGCTTTTTAATAAGCTGTTGAAAAATAAAAAGTATTACCTTTCTGTACTAGTATGAACAGAAACAAATATTTACACAACCCAAGGATACAAGAAGAAAAGGCTCCAGAAACAGTGACTTATACTTAACTTACAGGAAAATCATTATTGGTTGACATATCAAGTTTTTGGAAAGCAGCACATTCATAAAATTTATGTTTGTGTGTGCGTGCGCGTGTTTATATTTATATGAAATTAAATCCCATGAAAAGTACCTCCATTGTAAAGGAAGATGCAAATATTGGTGTACGAGAATCCAAAGCAGGAATTACCTGTTTATACAGCATTAAACCTAGTGAAAATCTGTAACAGCAGAAACACATAAAGAGCATAATGCTTAAAAGTTCAATCCTAAAGTTTAAAGAGAGAGAGAGAAGGATAAGAAAAAGAAAAATAAATCATTTAATTTTCAAGAGCTTCTTGGTCTAATACAGTTCTGGAGGCACTTCAGTTTCCTTCATGACTGTTTCAGAAACCATGTGAGTCATTAATATCTGGTTATATACTTTGCAGACACATTCTCTCTCTCTCTCTCTCTCTCTCTCTCTCTCTAAATAGATTGAGTTAACATTCCAAATAAAAACATGAATATCAAGAATTGGAAGTCAAGTTTCAACACAGTTTTCTACTGCAATTTGGCAGAACCAGAAGCAAACTTGATAAATAATAATAGAAGATTTTGAGCAACTAGTTACTCAACTAAAATAGGGGTGGTTTGGTAATTACCTGATTTACCCTATACTAAAATAGATGTGTGGGTCTCACATATTATGAGAGGATGGCTTCATAAAATAATTTACCCAACATAATAGTCTTCATGTAATCAATTTTTGATAAATAGTCTTCATGTAATCAATAAAATAGAGATATAGAGAAATTGAATTCAATAAAATTCCAACAGCTTATTTGAAAGCTTTGAGATCTCCTTCCTTTTTTTTTTGATAAGTAAGAAGAGAATATTATTAATAAAAGAATAGCAAGAGAAACACAAAGAGTTCACGGTAGTGAACAAAGGAACAAAAAGATAGAAGCAGCCCCTAATCTATTCTAATAGATGAAAGAAAATCCAAAAGGGTAGAACAATCCGAATAACCCCAACATTGAGACCAATCAAAGAGGGTCCGCTGTGATTGCCTAGGGTTTATCTTTCTTTATTTCTTGTTCTATTCACCGGTTAATTCAAGATCCAATCTTTTTGTTACCAAACCCTACCTAAAACCTTAAACATCAAACCCTATCAAAAACCCTTCAAGATCTCATCTAGAACCCTAACTTGGTGTTGAATTCCTAAAGATCCTACAACAAAGTAGGTATCAAAGCCACTAAAGCTTCTATCCTGCATTATAAAGAAAATGAAAATGATAAACGCTAGGCAACTTGAAACAATAACTAAATACATAAAAGTAATAATTTTAAAAGTAAATCATCACATTATGGTAATATTTACTTCAGGAATTCTTTTGTGGCAATAATACAAGAGAGAGAGAGATAGGCCTGCTTATCTTTTCATACTTTCCTTAGTTTAATAATCTGAGATTATCTCAAAGGAAAATAATAAACAGAGTGTTCCATAAATAGATTAAATGAATGCACACAGCTTTGCTATGGTAGAAATAAGGAGTGTAGTTAACAATGACAATGGAGACATCACTTAAACAATGCACAATGCCAAACGTATCCTTAAGGTTTGATGACAATTCCATTCCAACTAGCCAATGGCAATAAATCTGGGTCCTACAATTAAACAATGAAGATTGTTTAATTGTTGTCAGAAGTCTTTGTTGAAGCCCATCAGATGCCCTACAACTGCAAGCCATCAGCCAAGGCACCAATTTTTCCCCTTTCACCAGATGCAAGTGCCAATGCAGTGTCCCTCCAAATTCATCAATGATAAAACATGAGAAACAATTTGGCCTCATGCCCCATTACAAAGACTTTGCCACAAAGACCTAATAGACTTAACAAGATAAATAACCAAGTACTAGATCCATCAGTATTCAGTCAAAATATCATTTCCAAGAAGCAGAAGGAATCTCTTTATCTTTTAAGATGAATAAGCAGAAGGAAACTTTACCCAAGGCAACGCACCAATGTGATCTTCATGGCCATGTGTTATAACAACTGCTTCAATTTTGTGACTCCATCTTTTGATAAATGTGGTATCAGGTACAATTTTTTGGACTCCAAGTTCATCATAGCTGAAATACAAGTGAGTAGTATGATGTCAATACATTAGAAAAAACATGTAGTTAAAGCTAAATCAGCAAAAAAGCAATTTTCAGAGAAAAATATGACAACTACTCCAAAGTGCAAGTGGAAAACTACTTCCTCTAATTCTTTATTCATAATTAATAAAAATCCATTAATGAAAAAGCACAAAAGGCACAACCCTAGTACATCCACGGGAAGTATACAAAGGAAATGAGCAGGCAAATATAAAAAAGAAAAATTAAGTAAAACCACAATAATGGTTAACAAAAACTCAAGGCATCCAGGAACTAAAGAAAGTCCTTAGTAGAAAATTTTCCTTGTCATGTAAAATTTCCTCCGTAGTAGATGTAGCCAAGAAGAGGGGATTTATTTGACAATTTAGATCAGAATTTGAAATCTGGTAACCTCTTAAAGCAACAAAAATTATGAGTAGTTTTTGGGGACAAATCCTCCATTAGAAACAAAATCTTTAGATAGCAAACTATAATCAGTAATCACCAAGATGCAATTCTTCAGGATTTAAAACCATAGCAAACAAGTGTTCAAATCTTACTCTGGAAACATGACACCAGCATCAATCAGTATGTATCGATCATAATTTCCCACAAGCATGCAATTCATCCCGATTTCACCCAGGCCCCCAATTGGAAGAACACGGAGGGGTGGGCCATCAGACCCCTCATAAAATTGTTCCATCTTGCGCTGAACCGAGTCTTCCATACTTTTCCTTGGCCCATCCATCTTTCCCGATCTTTTACGCGGTACTTTAGATCTACGTGTGTCTAACATAAGAAAAAGAAGAAGAAGAAGAACAACAACAACAAAGCCTTAATTCCAAAATTTTGGGGTCAGCATTTAAACTAATATTAGAAGAAACAGCATTTAAAAAAGATGCCAATTCTAAAAAATAAAACAAATAACAGAAATTACAATAACCAAAATACAGCTATTCTCAATATAATTCTTCATTTGGGATTAGATTTTAAATTTACACAAATGTGCAAACCAAAGCTAGTCCTTAATCCCAATTTTAAAAATACAAAGAAAGAACAGTCAAAACAAGAACTTTACAATTGGATGCTTATAGTTCTCAAATATTTCAGTTCAAAAAGAAAAAAGCAAGCAATGTTTTATAAGTAAATGTGAGTGCAAAAATACTTTTCTTTTCTTCCACTTTCCCAGCAACTTAAAATTACTAAAAAAATGCGCAAAACAACAAAAACATAGAAGCTTATAGCTCTCACCATTCTCAGCTCAAAAATGAAAGGCAAGCAATGTTTTCTAAGTGAAGCTAGAATGAAAAACCAAACAAAACTTCCCTTTTCTTCCATTTTCTCAGCAACCAAACAGCAACTTCAAATTACAAAGAAAATGTGCAAAAACAGTAACCAAAACAGAGACGCTTATAGCTCTCACCTAATACCACAGCTCAAAAAGAAAAACCAAGCAATGTTTTCCACGCGAACCTCGAATGCAAAACAACATAAAACCTTTTTCCTTTCTTCCATTTTCTCAGTAATCAATCACCAACTTCACATTACTACGAACACTAAACAATCACAAATTTGCTAAAATTTCCATTATTTAACATTAAATCCAACACAACACAAACACAAAACAAAACTTCTTCTTCTTTGTTTTACTTTTTCTTTCATTTTTTTTTTCTCAGCAACCAAACATAAGCTAACCATTACTAACAAAACCAACACTGTAGCAAATTCGAAGCGTAGTATATTACCTATACTACTAGTATGAGAACCAACCGAGCACGAAACGAAACGTTTCGTCGTGTACTTCGGACGGCACAAGAGGCTGTACGGACACAGCGAGAGAGCTCCAAAGGCAGCCATTCTCTGATGCGAGCTCAGCGCACTCGACAGAGTAAAACCATCACGAAACGCCGATTTCATGTGGTTTCGAAACTTCGAAACGCCAAATAAAAAAAAAAACGAAACCCTAAGAGATTTTAGCACTTTGAGTGAGTGAGTGAGTGAGTGAGGGTTTTAAGTATTTAGAGCTCTGGTTTTGGAGCGGGAAATGGAAAGAAAGAGAGGCTGTGAGATTTTTTTTTTTTGTAAGGTTGAGAAATATATAAATATCAATGCTATTATCTTTCTGATTTTATCTTTTTTGGTCTAAAATTCTAAGAAACAATATAACACGTGTGCCACTCAAGATCTTTCCCTCCCACGTGTGGAAAATTTGGTGTAAACGGTGTGTCGTTTTTGTTTGTTTTTATAAAAGTCTTATGTATATAAAACTGTTATTTGGGCAAAATTTGCCAATCAGCATGTTTTTAGAAAAGATTTAGGAAAGTAATACATGGACGAAGTTAATTAGTTAAGTAAATGAAATTCGAGTTTGACAAACTCAAGTTCCAAAAACTCGAGTTTAATGCTATTTACCAAAAAAATTTCTAAAATGATACTGTTTAGCAAATTTTGCCCTGTTATTTGCTCGTGCAAAAATTGTTGTTTACATATTATCTATTTTACACTAAAATATCATTTTTTCTTGATTCTTTTAATTGTTTCATTTTCTTCACACACAATAATTATTATTCACTCTCTACCTTCATTCCCAAGATATGTAAATAAGGAATAAAAATTAAATGTAAAATTAATAGTGTTAATGTAAACATAAACGAAATTTGTAGCAATCGCTAACTGGGTATTTTTACTCAACTTTGTATTACTTGATATAGATAAATTTTAGGCTTAATTGGCTAAAATGTGTTTCTTTTTCTATTATGCAAACACGGATGTGAGTGCTCTAATGATTCTTATGTTTACTCCAAATTTATGTCATGGTTTTTATTTGTACGTGAGTGTATATGTATAAATGATCTAACCCTTGTGGTATG
Organism: Notholithocarpus densiflorus; assembly: GCA_030021035.2. Classification (NCBI taxonomy): domain Eukaryota; kingdom Viridiplantae; phylum Streptophyta; class Magnoliopsida; order Fagales; family Fagaceae; genus Notholithocarpus; species Notholithocarpus densiflorus. The sequence continues at coordinate 62,846 of JARYZH020000229.1, read as the reverse complement.
AAAGTAACGGTTTTTAAAGTCCATTGCCTTTAGATTACACTTTCCGTTTCAGTGAAGGAACATTTTGAGAGTTTAATTCCTTCAATAACTCTACCTTCACACAAAAAATTAGTTTTTTTTTTTTTCAAAATGTTATGGTGTAAAATAGGATTTCATTAACAACTAAATGGAGAAACTATATTGTTAATCTAATAATAGGGCTTATGGCTAACATGATTCTTTTTTGGGGGTTTGGCTCTTGGCTGAGTCAATAACAAGATAAAAATAGGGCTTTGGTTAAGGGGCGAATAAAGAAGACATCTATTATTTGTTACCCAAAATACTTTTATTGTAATTCAATTCAATCAAACTGAAGATTGAGAAGACATTTGTCTGACTCTAAAATTTGATGTTCTTTGAGCTATTATTGATTGTTGTTTTTGTTTAGTTTCATTGAAGGTAATTGATTTGGTTCAGATTTACTTTTCTAAAATTAGTCTGAATCTAAAATTAGTGTTTTACTTTACTTTTCTTTTCTTATTGTGGATTTTCACTGAAATTTTGTTCCTTCCGCTGGATTTTTGAATCATTGGGTTTGGAATTCATTTCTGTTGCAATTTTAGTTTTCTTGCAATCCTATCTGGAACTTTATAGGGCTGTTTTAAAAAAATTGAGTATCATTCCTATTGTATTAATATAAAAATAAAATTGATAATATCAATAATGTGTTTGTGTATATAGTATGCATGACTTTTCATAATTCTATACTAATATTTAGATCAAATATTTGAAATAATAAATTTTAAAAAAAATTATTTTAGTAAATTTAAATATTTGCTTCCTTTGATAGTCATTAAAACCTTCTGTATTTTTTCTATTATCCATCTTCATGTATTCAGTCAGTGACCAAATCAGAAACTCAAACCAACAAAGAATAATAATATCAAAGAGAAAATGAGACAAATTTAATTTTAGTTTGAAGTTGAACAGCAGAGAAGATCCTCATCATTTTAGTGTCAAATCTAAATAGACTGAGCTGCAATAAATCACAACAATAGTGAACTTGATTGTTTACTGCTTGCCCATACAATTTTTTTACATATCCTAAAAATGTAAAAAAGCAACAATGATCTAGTTGGTACAAAAAACATTACAGCATCAGCAAGATGACAGGAAGTTAACCCATGTCCCTGTTCTGCAAATTCATCGGTCATGTTTCAATGGCATGTCCTGGAAACCATGGCAGTCCTGGTTGAAGACATTGTTTTGAATGTGAAACAGGAACAATAGGTCCTAGAAAGAGGCGCCACAAATCAAGTATTATTGTAACTAGCATGGCAGCACCCAGAGCATCAACCGCCACTCTCGGTAGATCCCATGGTTTGCTAGGTTTCTCATCAATTCTGCACATGTAGTTGAATTGGCATCAGGAAAACTAATGTATATACAAGAGAACAATAAATACATTTAAAAACCCTATGGGTATTCTTTAACCTAAGATAGAGGAAAATTTATAGAGTTTGCACTCTTACATGCGAATACAATGAACAAATGCTTATTTCTGACAATTTAATCGGTTAATACAACTATACTCTATTTTTATAAGTAAAGCATTGCATTAGTTAATACTTAATACAACAATACAAGTGCGAAAGAGAAGGAAATCACCAGTAATTGTAAATTAGAATTCTCACCTCAGAAACATAGGGAAGCTTACAATGAAGTAGATGGCATAAAACAAGGAGCCAATTTTGTACATGGATGATCGATCCACAAATTGATAATAAGGGAACTGCATATATTCAACATGAAACATCATTACCATTTTATCAAAAAAAAAAACAAAAACATCATTACCACAACTTTATATCATACATCCGTGGCCCAGATATGTTCAGCATGTAATTAGTTCTTCAAAAAGGAAACATTCAGAAAGAGAAAAGAAATGAAGTGCATCACAACAAAAAACTGTGCCTATTTCACAACAACAACAACCAAACCTTAGTCCCAAATTTTTTTGGGGTCAATTATGGATCCTTAACAGATTAGTCAAGGTCAGCCATATGTATTCTACAATAAATGTTGTCAAATTTTCAAAACTTCAAATTTTTACGAGTCTCATCATGTTGCAATAATTGTTGTCAATTTTTCTAGAAAAGGACAAAGGGAGACTTATTTATACGTTCACCCTAGAGATTCATACTTTCATAATCGTAATGAAAAGAGTAATAAAAATATTCAGAGTTTAAGCAATATATTCAGAGTTTAAGTAAGCTTAGACAAAAGAAATTGATAATAACAATGGAACAAAAACCTTGTTATCACATACATTAGAAATAGCCAAAGTCTCAAGGTATGCTATGAAATAAGAAAGAGCCAAAATCCATGCAGCCTCAAAAATCCACTGAATTTTCTCTGGCAAGTCAGCAATAGAATGCCGTAGTCTGCGAAGTGTCATGTTTGATGTAACATGATAAAATAAAAAGCAAACGTGTGTGAGAAGGAAAGTTGTGTGTGGTACCTGCAAGGAAACAAATTATCTGATTAGAAATGATAGATTAAGCGTTTCTTGTTTCTAACTATTGAATGTTTCTTGTTTCAATGCTTACATTGTTCATCTTCCATGACGGAAAGGTATAAGAAGCTCCCAAAACTGTGAAGAAATAGTGGGTCCAAAAGTAATTCCCTACATAGCTAAAGAGTATAATCCATAAACTGGCCTGCAACAAATATAAGTTTGTCTTTCAGGCCAAGAATAAATACCCATAAAAAATTAGTTTAACGTATTGAGAGGTAGATATGCAAGGCCACTGGATTGACATTATAATTAGGTAGAGGGAGATAAGGACCTATTCAAATGTCAAAGAAGTGTTGTATAGACCACCAAAAAGAAAAGTTCATCGTAGGCTTTGCTAGTAATAAGAAAATGAAAAAAAGACAGCAAAGATGATTAAAAAGCAGGACAATTGTTATAAGTTCACAAGAACAACATTTGGAGATTACATTGCTTATGCAGCTCTTCAAATTTCAAATGACAGTTTTTGTAGCTCTGTGTGAAGTAAAAAATACATTGGCAATATTACCCCTGCATTTCTTTTCTTTTTTTCATTAATTAGAACTTATGGCTCAAACTCTACAGTAATCCATAAAAATAAAGTTATTCAACATTCATGTTCTAAGAGATTGACTAACACTCCAAGGGTACAGTAAAGATGGTAAGGGCCTGTGCAACAAAAATTTTTATATTAGAAACATCTTGAGGACTTGGTGTTTTAAGGTTAAACAAAATCATAATCAAGAGTAGGTCTGGCCCAAGCAGCCACATAAGGAACTTTCAGCTTTACGTAAGGACACAATTCTTATCAGCAAAGTCATAAACCAATTATTCAGAATGAATGCTAAGCATGTACTTAAAAATTACATATTTCTATCAATGCAATACAAGGTTAGGAATACACAAAAAAGACTATAAAAGCTAGGTCCATCGCAACTGACCGTAAATTCAGCATAAAAATGGTGAAAACAAAGCACGCATCATCCAGAAGATCCATGACCCCGAAACAATTTTCATTGTTCTATAACCTTTCATAATTATTATAAATAAAGTGTTACCCCATAAAAACACTTGCCTTGACCCAATAACGATCCTTCAAAGGCAAAAAGCTATCAGCCTGCAAAAAAAATCCCAAAAAGAAAAATAATTAGCACATAAACCATGTTTTGAGCAACTAATAACTCTCCCCAACTGCACTTTAAAAAAATAGCCATCAGTTCCCAATTCACATGGATTACAAAAGGCTCAGGTAATATAGTCAATTAAAGTTCATAACATTTTTTGGAAATGAAAGCTTACAATATAGTTTGGATACACCCATCATGGTCCATGCTAACTCAACAATTTTATTTAAAATGCCATTTCAAGAACAAAGATGAATACTTTAATCTATACAAAACAAATATAATACACGGACAATATAGTATATACATGCTAATAGACATGACACAAATCACAATGATATGCAGCCCAACAATCTTCATTTCCATTAATAGAAAAAGTAAAAAATGATTGAAAAAGTTAAAGAATTTACCTTCCCAACAAAGAGCATTGGTATCAAGAAAGAAGGAACCGCTGCAACCAACCCCAAAAGTAGGTACTCCAATTCTGTAAAGCTCTGTCAATTACCAAAATTAACTTTTTACACAAAGCATAACAGATAATTTGTTAAAGAAAGAGATAGAGAAAGAGAAGTCATTTTATATTTTAAGACACGCATTACTACCATTCTCTTTTTTTTTTTTTCTTTTTTTTTTTTTTTTTTGATAGACATTACTACCATTCTCACGCATATGTAAAATGCAATTAAGGTAACCATTCTTTTTATTTTTTTTTTTAAAAGGTATAGTACAATTTTTGTCACTAAAATTTGTTCCAAATTTAATTTTTGTCCACTCAATTTCGTGCTTAGATCCATAGTAGACAAAGTTCTGATGTAGCACCTTTTTCTTTTTTGCTTACAACAAAATTCAAAAAAAAATCAGGGACAAAATTGCAGATCTTATGGATAGTTAAGAACTATATTCCAGCTAAGTAAAAAAGAAAAAGTCAAACGATATTAATAAATGAAGTTAAATTGTTCAGCTACATTGAACATCTACAAGTGACAAAATTGTAAAAATACAACTACCCTTTTTCTTTGACTATTGTTTTTGTTGTTTTCATGCCGTGTTTCCTACTTTTCGCAGTAACCAAACAGCAAGCTAAAAATTATTGGAAAAAAAAAATCAAAAAATAAATAGTCAAAACCTCGTAGAGTTTGTATGGAACGACAATGCCTAAACACAGAATGAGCCAGAAAGGAGTGTAGAAGAGGAAGAAGAGCTCGCCCCATCTCTTGCTCGGGTCAGTAGCCAGCCACAAATTCTGACCCGTACCCGGTTTCACACCTGAGACCATTTTTTTCGAATCAAAATTGGATTTTGAAAGAGACCCATTTCAGAACTTTACATTTTAACATACATTGATTACGAAAATATCAGAGCTAGAAAAAGAAGAAGTAGGAGAAGAGTGATTGAGAAAATTACCGCCCATATTTTCTGTTCGGGTAATCGGGTCTGGATTTGAGTGCTTGTGTCAGATCTTTTTGAGGAGTGATGTGATAAGAGTGTGAAAGTGAAGTGTTTGACGAACTAGCTTTCAGCGTTAGGCTGTTTGATTAGTTATTAGAACCTAGATGACAGTGACGGTGGCGGAGATTTCTGATTAGTCCTGCAAATCGACGGTCCAGATTTGTTACTCTCTCTTTCTATATATAAAAATATATATATATATATTTTAATAAAAAAATTGTTACAGACCTATCGCCAAAAATAAACGTCATAGATTAAAACCTACACCAAAAAATGATTGATATCTTGATTATGGTAAAGAGCTATCATTAGGAATGAATGACATATGTTAAAACTCTCTAAATATATATATATATATATATATATATAAAGGAATAATTTAATACAACATGATTTCATATATATTTTGCCACAACTGACTTATGTGGTTGATTGTAATTGATTGTCTGTTGCTATTATGTGAAATCTTTTTTTTTTTCTCTATCGACCAAAGTCTATCATGTAAAAAGTTAAAACAGAACAATTGTGACAAAGTATCTATATAAAAGTGTGTAGTATTAAAATTGTTATTATTTTAGGTTAGCACTTGTTAAAGTAAATTTTTTTTAAGGAATAATTTAGTACCACGTATTTTCACACATATTTTGTCACAATTGTCTTATGTGACAGATTGTAATTAGTTGTCTATTACTATCAAATGACTCATCTTGCTATTTAATTAAAAGAATTGGTTTTTAATTATATATTTTTATACAAGAGTTAATTAAATTATGTTCAAATACCAAGAAAAATATGCACAATATTTAAATTTGGCATACATTTAAACATTTATTGCTTCTTACTATGTTTTTTTGGACAATTATTAACAATATATTTTACTTAGTTTCATGGTTCATGTCATACATATAGCGTTCATAAACCTCATTTATAACGGCTGAACCATTTGTATTCACGACAAGATTATATCACATCAATCCATTTATAACTATTTCACTAACTTTAACTTGTTTGAATGTTTTTTTTTTAATCTAAGATAGAAATCAATCAAATTATATTATAGTCTAATCTAAGTGTATATATGTATCTTATAAAAAAAAAAGTATATATATATATATGAAACTCTTTATTGAATACTTAAATTCTGACCCTTCTCCTCCACCCCACAAAAACTTGTACAATAACTATCATACCAAATATATGTGACACGATGGTAATGTATTTATTTAAATACATACAAAATTTAAAGTTCCTTTTTTTTTTTCGAGTACAACTTACTTTTTAAGCAAAACACCAATAAAAATAAGCTCACCCAACACAAAAAGGGAGGGATGTCATGTTACGGTTGCAATAAGAGTACGTAATAAACACAATGCATCGTATCCATTAAGTCGCCTATCAATATTGTCACCATTTTTTCTTAAAATTAATAAGATTTTTTTTTATTGGAAACTTATTAGTTATTACAAATTAAAGATGAGGACCTTATCATCAATAGAGGTCACCTAGAGGCTAGAGTAATAGCGTTAGCAAATACTCTTCCTACATGCTTAACCCAACCCAAAAATTTCTCATATCAGGCTAGCCAAAAATTGTAGAAGCTATAGTACCTCGCCAAGCTAGCCAAAAGGTGTGATTTCTCGATAAGGTGTTGTGTGTGGCCAATATTGGCCATTGAATCATTGATCTTGACAAGTTTAGATTTATTTGGGAGAATCTAATATACTACACGTAGGAAATTGTATTTAAATTTTTTTATAGTAAAAAGTTGTTAATGGTGAACCTATGGTAATAGTGTAAGTCTCAAACAAGTTTCTTATTCTCTAGCTCTGGCCTCACCTCCACTCCACACCTGATTCGGAGCTAAGGTTTTTAACAATGCCCCCACTCTAGTTAGCACCTGTGGGTACCTACTTTGTGCCGCCAACCCAATTATTTTTTTACAGTTTACTAAATTTTGATTTAACATATTTAATACATTAAACTAAAACTCATAAGAACTCATAAAAGATAAAAATAAAAAATATAGTTCTAACATTCCGAAACATAATAATAAAACAAATCAAGTATTAAAGAAGCACAAAAACAATTCAAACATAACCTTACAACAATTAAAAATAATAAAAAATTCAATAATATAAAAGAAAATTCAATAATATAGCAAGGAAAGACATCATCAATTCAAAGTTTGAATACTAAAAAAATCTATATTTGGTGGGCTCCCCAATACTCTCACTCCCAAGAGATATAAATAGTCATCCCTTATCCGTTAGATTGGTTTAAATGGTCATCCTTTATAATAACTTTTTTTCTTTTTTTTGATTGAATCCTTTAGAGCATTAGCATTGGAAAATTTCAATTCTACTCTATTTTACCATTCTAAAAAGTCACTTTATCATTATACCATATCATTTTACAATATCTCTACATCCCAAAATTTTATTTTACAATACAACACATTAAAATAATATTTTTACGTAATAAAATAATATATCCAAAACCCAAATAAACACAAAAACCTATATAATAAACAAATATTATAAGTTTTAGAATTGTGCTACAGTACAATTCTACCTTTAGAATTGTACTGTAGCACAATTCTAAATATTTTTGCAATACTCCCTTTTGATATTTCCTGATGCAGTGGTTATTTGGTGCATTCATGCTAAAATGCTCTTAGATATGGCATTAGCATATCCTGATGCTAATGCTCTTATAATAACTTAATCCCATTGTTGTTACACACACTCGGCAAACAAGAAGGTATTTAGTATCAAATGATACTATCTCAATAATACCAAAATTCAATAAGAGTAACTAGTAGGGCTGTAAATGAACCAAGCCGATCATGAACAATTCGGGCTCGACTCGATAAAAAGTTTGTTCATGTTTGTTTGTTTATAAATAAATCAAGCTTGAACCTTAGTTTTAGGCTCGTTTAATAAACAAGCCGAGCCCAAGCAAAAAAAATTGTTCACGAACAAACTCGTGAGCTATTAGGCTTGATACACAACAATTCAAGCATAGACTCATTTATAAGTTTATATGTGTTAGTTAAATATACTTATTACACATATCTTAATAATGACATGAACAACATGAGACCACTACCTATATCACCTTAATTTTGTCATTCCCTTTAAACTGATCAAAAACCACTTTAGACTATAGGTACATTTAAAAATAAATAAATAAATAAGTAGGCCACATATGATCCTTCACTATCAATCATCTAAAATAAAGTTATAAAACATGTTAGTTGTGGGGTCAAGGGCCCAAATCCTATTTTGGGCCTTGGGCCTGTCCGAGGATCAGACCGAGGACAGTCCGAGGAGGAACAAATGATTTTAAATGATTCAGACTCGAGATTTGATGAGTAAGGTGACGACGAGAGATCAATCCGAGAACAAATAAGTCCTCGGACACCGTAAATGCAACTCAAACACATATCCCAGCAATCCAAGGAGCCCTCCAGAGAACCCCGATAATAAAGACACATATCCTAAGCACGTAAGGATGAGAGAGAGTCCAGAAATATCTAAGGAAAAGCTGTTACCACCACATTAAATGCATTGTAGCTACTTTTCTAGCCACATTTATGTGGAGAAGACCCTTGAACAATGTTTCCTTGGCAACCGCAACTCATAAAGAGCCCGAATGAGTGTCTGATGGGACAACCACTCAAGTAGCGGCTTGGATGATTAACAAATGGAAAGCCAAGATCATCGGGAAAAGGGTATATAATGTAAGAGACCCCTGGAAGAAGGGGTTCAAAAAATGAAGTAAGATACACTGTAGCGATTTAGAACCAGACTTGTAAAATCCTTAAGAGTGATATTTAAGTGACCAAGTCTCCTCGGACTTGATCGATGACTTTTCTTCTTTAGTAAATATCTACCATCTGTCTCTTTTCTTCATCAAAATCTATTAGTTCATTTTTTAACTCACTAAAGCCCAGTTCTTTAGCCCACTCTCTACAAATTCATTATTCTGGGCTCATTGGGCCAATATCCCATATCTTTTAGGCTTGGGCTACAAAACGAGACCCTACAATTGGCGTCGTCTGTGGGAAGAACTTGTGCATCAGTGAGTACAACGATTAAGCATGGTAGGATCAGGTCCACACCAAGCGGACCCTGCAGGCTTTCAACCGTACAAGCAGAAGCCACTCTAGAATGGGAAGTCATGTATCCCAAAGGCAAGATGATAATAAAGCCTTACACAGGGAGATCGATGATTTGAAAAGAAAGTTACGTCATGCCCAACGGAAGCAATCCCCTTCCAGTTCTGATACGTCCTCCAATGCTGAAGGGGACGACAATTATAGATGAAGGTCGAGGACCCCACCTAGCAAAACTTTTTCTTACGAAGAAGAGCGCCGTTATAAACGCCAACACAAAAGCCCATCTTATTAGGGTCTAGGAAACGACGCCATGAGCAAAGCCTTGGATCGGATCTCCAAGTCACCCTTCACGTGCAAAATAGAAGGGGCTAAGCTCCCTCGGCGATTCCATCAACCTACATTCACCATGTATAATGGTCGAACGGATCCCGTAGAACATGTAAGCTAGTTTAATCAGAGGATGGCCGTCCATTCCAAAGACGAGGCTTTGATGTGCAAAGTATTTCCGTCTAGCTTGGGGCCGGTGGCGATAAGATGGTTTGATGGCCTGAGGCCAAACTTTATAGGATCCTTTAAGCAGCTCACCCAAGCCTTTGGCTCTCGCTTCATTACGTGCAGCAGGGTTTCTCGGCCCTTGGATTCCCTACTATTCCTGTCAATGCGAGAAGGGGAGACCTTGAAAGCATACTCGGACAGGTACTGGGAAATGTATAACGAGATAGAAGGCGACTTCGATGACGCCGCCGTCAGCACCTTCAAGAGAGGCCTCCCAACAGAGCACAGCTTAAGAAAGTCCCTAACAAGAAAACCTGTCACCAGCCTGCAGCAACTAATGGATCGGATCGACAAGTACAAAAGGGTTGAAGAGGACCAGCACTTGGGCAAAGGTAAAGCGAAGGTTATCCCTCAAGAGGGGAGGGATTTCAGGTCGGACCGATTCAATACTGGCCTGCCTCGAAGAGATTTCGCTGGACAACCTGGACCTACAGGTGCCCAGGCGGTTAGTGCTGTGTTCCGAGAACCAGTGCACCAGGTGCTAGAAAAAATTAAGAACGAACCATTCTTTAAATGGCCCATTAGGATGGCAGGAGATCCCATGAAGCGTAACCAGAGTCTTTACTGCCACTACCACCAGGACCAAGGACACACCACCGAGAGCTGCAGAAATTTGAGGAACCATTTAGACCAATTGGTTCGAGAAGGAAAGTTGAAGCAGTTCTTACACAACTCCAGCGGCCGAGAGAGTCAAACAAATCCAGAATCCCGGAGAGATGCCCTTTTGAGACCTTCCTTAGGCACGATAAACGTCATTTTTTCCGCCCTAGGGAGGACTGGTTCTTGTTCCTCCAGAGTAATGTCTGTGGCTCGGTCGGCCGCCGAGGACCTCAGTCCAATGTCAAAAAGGGCCAGACTGAACGTCCAACCGGCCCTAACTTTTTCGGAAGAAGATAAGATCGGAACCATACAGCCCCATGATGACGCTTTGGTGATCACACTCAGAATTGGGAAGTATAACGTGAAGAGAGTCATGGTAGATGGTGGTAGTGGCGCTGAGATCATGTACCCAGACCTATACAAGGGGCTGAACTTAACGCCCGAGGACCTGACGGCCTATGAATCACCTCTGTTAACCTTCAATGGGCAGATTGTCGTTCCGAAGGGCTAGATTAGACTGCCCGTGCAGGCTGATCCAAAAATAGTGGAAGTGAACTTCATCGTGGTGGACTCTTACTCCCCCTACACGGCCATTGTGGGCAGGCCCTAGCTTCATGCCCTAGGGGCCGTCTCCTCCACCTTGCATCAGAAGGTGAAATATCCGTCGAACGGCCAAGTAAGAGAGATCGTGGGAAGTCAGACTGTGGCTAGGTAGTGCCTGGTAGCCGTTATTTTGCATCGGCCTGAAGCTAAACCTTCGGCCTCCACTGAAAGGGGCTTATAGCAATTAAGAACTCTGGCGTCGCTTGCCGACGTATCGGCCGAGGAAGAGAAATGCGAGGATTTGGAAAGAGTCATCGTTGATGAGGATCCGGAGAAGTTCTTTCAGATTGGGTCTCAGCTTCCTTCCCTAGAAAAGGATGAGCTGGTGGAATTCTTTAGAAAAAATGTTGATGTGTTCGCGTGGAACGCTTACGAGGCCCCGGGGGTGGATCCGAACTTTGTCTGCCATCACTTAAACGTAAATCCGTCAGTTATCCCCATAAAGCAACCTCCTCGGCGCCCGTCCAATGAACATGTAGACGCTGTCAGAGATGAGGTGATGAAGCTAAAGCAAGCAGGGGCTATCAAGGAAATTTTTTACCTACAATAGCTGGCTAATACGGTGGTAGTCAAGAAAAAGAGTGGGAAGTGGCGAGTCTGTGTGGACTTCACGGATCTGAATAAGGCTTGCCCAAAAGACCCCTTCCCTATGCCTCGAATAGATCAATTGGTGAACGCAACGGTGGGACATCCTCGGATGAGTTTTTTAGACGCCTTTCAAGGATACCATCAAATACCACTAGTTTTGGACGATCAGGAGAAGACAGCTTTCGTCACTCCCATCGGAAACTACCACTACAAGGTGATGCCCTTTGGTCTGAAGAACGCAAGATCCACCTACCAAAGGATGATGACCAGAATGTTCAAACCAGAATTGGGTAAGAGCATTGAGGTCTATATAGATGATATGGTGGTAAAGAGCAAAGTAGTATCTGAGCACGTGAGGGACCTCGAAGACATCTTTGAAACTTTGAGGAAACACAAGTTACGTCTCAACGCTGCGAAATGTTCATTTGGGATAGGATCAGGCATATTCTTGGGCTATATGGTAACCCACAGGGGAATTGAGATCAGCCTTGATCAAATCAGAGCCATCAGCAGCCTACAACCACCTCGAAATCCTAAAGAGGTCCAGAGGCTTACCAGCATTATCGCGACCTTAAGCCGTTTTATTTCTCAGTCAGCGGATAGGTGCAGACCCTTCTTCCTTTTGATGAATAAATGGAAGGGATTTGAATGGACCGAGGAGTGTGCTTTGGCTTTTCAACAACTTAAAGAATATTTGTCCCAGCCACCGATCATGTCCAGCCTTGAGGTTGATGAAGTCTTATTCGCCTACATCGCTGTGACCCCTCACGCGGTAAGCCTAGTATTGATCCAAGTGGACAACGGCCTGTTTATTATGTGAGCAAATCATCCTAAAGAGGTCCAGAGGCTTACCGGCATGATGCGGCCTTAAGCCGTTTTATTTCTCGGTCAGCGGATAGGTGCAAACCCTTCTTCCTTTTGATGAATAAATGGAAGGGATTTGAATGGACTGAGGAGTGTGCTTTGGCTTTTCAACAACTCAAAGAATGTCTGTCCCGGCCACCGATCATGTCCAGCCCTGAGGTCGATGAAGTCTTATTCACTTACATCGCTGTGGCCCCTCACGCGGTAAGCCTAGTATTGATCCGAGTGGACAACGGCATACAACGGCCTGTTTATTATGTGAGCAAATCGTTGCATGAAGCCGAGATTCGTTATCTACCACTAGAAAAGGCCATCCTAGCAGTGGTTCAGGCTACACGAAAGCTTTCCCACTACTTCCAGGCACACACAGTTATCGTCCTGACCCAGCTGCCGCTCAGATCCGTACTTCAGAGTGCTGATTATACAGGGAGAATTGCTAAGTGGGGTACGATTCTGGGGGCTTTTGACATCAAATACATGCCTCGTACCTCCGTCAAGGGGCAAGTCCTCACAGATTTGGTGGCTGAATTTGCTAAACCATCATTAGGAGAAGTAGCTGAGACACAAGACATGGATGAAAAATCGGTCGACACAATCTCTATACAGGGACCTACACGCTGGGAAGTATATGTTAACGGCGCAGCGAACCAAAAGGGCTCTGGAGTGGGGCTGGTTTTGATTTCCCCTGAATAGATTACCATCGAAAAATCACTCAAATTGGGCTTCTCGGCCACGAATAATGAAGCTGAGTATGAAGCCCTGCTGGAGGGGATGGCCATGGTTCAAAGATTAGGCCGAAAAGTTGTGAACGTGTTCTCGGACTCAAGATTGGTTGTTGGTTAGGTGAAAGGAGAATTGGAAGCAAGGGACGAAAAAATGCAAGGATACCTAAACCAAGTTAGGTACCTACAGTCACATTTCGATTCCTTTAGCCTACTGCATATCCCTAGGAATGGGAACTCACACGCCGACTCCCTGGCCACAATCACCTCCTCCTCGGCCCAAAATTTACCCCGGATCATTCTGGTGGAAGACTTGTGCAAACCCACAGTGATAAGGAGAGAAGTAACCGAGGTCCACCAAGTCAGAGTGGGGCCTAGCTGGATAGACCCTCTGGTGCGGTTTTTAAAAGATGACATCTTACCCGGAGAGAAGTTCAAGGCTGATAAAATACGAAGAAAATCCTCTCGGTTCTGGCTGTCCGAGGATCAAAAACTGTATAAACGCTCTTTCTCTAGGCCATACTTGCTCTACGTTCACCCTGAGGCCACAGAACTAATCCTAGAGGAGTTACACGAAGGGATTTATGGAAGCCACACTGGAGGCAGGTCTCTATCTCACAGGGCCATCACATAAGGCTACTGGTGGCCAAAGATGCAGAAAGAAGCGCACGAATACGTGAAGAAGTGTGACCAATGCCAAAGGCTTGCACCAAACATACATCAACCGAGAGGAATTCTCAATCCATTGACCAGCCTTTGGCCATTTGCTCAGTGGGGTTTGGATATCGTCGGACCTTTTCCTAAAGCAGCGGGGAACAAGAGGTATCTATTGGTCAGCACCAACTATTTTACTAAATGGGTTGAGGCTGAACCCTTGGCGAACATCTGAGATGTAGACGCTAAGAAGTTTGTTTGGAAGAACATTGTTAACCGGTTCGGGATCCCTCACACTCTCATCTCGGACAATGGTATTCAATTCGACAGTAAGGCCCTCAGGAGATACTACTGTGAATTGGGAATTACGAATAGATATTCTACCCCAGCTTATCCCCAAGGGAATGGACAGGCCGAGGCCATTAACAAGGCCATAGTGAACGGACTTAAGAAGAGGTTGAATGATGAGAAAGGAAGATGGGTGGAAGAACTGTCACACGTGCTGTGGGCGTATCGAACTACACCTTGCAGATCAATGGGAGAGACCCCCTTTTCGATGACTTATGAAGCCGAGGTCATCATTCCTCTAGAAACAGGCTTTCCAACGCTAAAAACCAGCTCATTCAGTCCGAGTAGCAACAACAAGCTGCTAGAAAAGAGATTGGATCTGATCGATGAAAGAAGAGAAAGCGCAATGGTCCAATTGGCATACTACCAACACAAACTCAAGCAAGGTTACGATGCCAAAGTAAAGTTAAGGCCCCTAATGCCTGGAGACTTGGTGTTGAGGAAAGTTTTAGGCGCGGCAAAAAACCCAGCATGGGGAAAACTAGGACCCAATTGGGAAGGACCGTATCGCATCACCTCAGTGGCTGGTATAGAGGCATATTTTCTAAAAAATTTAGATGAGAGGGTGATACCGCGCCCTTGGAATGTAAACAACCTGAGAACGTACTATTATTAATGAAAATCTTCTTTATCAATAAATCCCTTAGACGCACCAGGGCATTCTTCTAAGTGATTAAACAGATCCCAAGTCATGTCAGGTCTCTTGGACCACATACTTGTGTGAAATTAACGCACAAGGGCATTCTTCTAAGTGATTAAACAGATCCCAAGTCATGTCAGGTCTCTCGGAGCACATGGTGAAATTAACGCATAATGCCATTCTTCTAAGTGATTAAACAGATCCCAAGTCATGTCAGGTCTCTCGGACCACATACTTGGGTGAAATTAACGCACAAGGCCATTCTTCTAAGTGGTTAAACAGATCCCAAGTCATGTCAGGTCTTTCAGACCACATACTTGGGTGAAATTAACGCACCAGGCCATTCTTCTAAGTGATTAAACAGGTCCCAAGTCATGTAAGATTTCTCGGACCACATACTTGGGTGAAATTGACGCACCAGGGCATTCTTCTAAGTGATTAAACAGATCCCAAGTCATGTCAGGTCTCTGGGACCACATACTTGGGTGAAATTAACGTACAAAGGCATTCTTCTAAGTGATTAAACAGATCCCAAGTCATGTCAGGTCTCTCAGACCACATACTTGGGTAAAATTAAAGCACAAAGTCATTCTTCTAAGTGATTAAACAGATCCCAAGTCATGTCAGGTCTCTCGGACCACATACTTGGGTGAAATTAACGCACAATGTCATTCTTCTAAGTGGTTAAACAGATCCCAAGTCATGTCAAGTCTCTCGGACCACATACTTAGGTGAAATTAACGCACCAGGCCATTCTTCTAAGTGATTAAACAGGTCCCAAGTCATGTCAGGTCTCTCGGACCACATACTTGGGTGAAATTAACGCACAAGGGCATTATTCTAAGTGATTAAACAAATCCCAAGTCATGTCAGGTCTCTTGGACCACATGCTTGGGTGAAATTAACGCACAACGCCATCCTTCTAAGTGATTAAACAAATCCCAAGTCACGTCAGGTCTCTCGGACCACATACCTAGGTGAAATTGACGTGGTACAGGGCTAAGTATTAACGCGAACTTTTATCTATCTTTTACTAATCAAGGAAATGGGCTGAAAGCCCTCTTTCATTTGTCCGAATATTTGGCAAAGTGTAAGATGTTTACCCTCCACTTAGTCCCCTATTTCTACTTACCGTCACTAAGTTCAACCTTCACCACAAGCTGATGACAGGCTATTATCATAAAGTGTGCTAGCAAATAATTCTAACGATTCAGATCAGTTGGCAATAGTCATAATATTAAAGACGTATGAAATAGAAGCATAAAATAGAAAGGAAAGTTTTTTCTCTTTTCATTAGTCAGTAAAAGGCACATTACAAATGACGGCAAAACGCCCTTACAAGATAAATATACACGCAAAATAAAAGAGAAAGACAAAGGCTTTGCAACCTTGGCGCGAGCCCAACGCTTATGCCTTCGCTTGTGGAGGGTCCTCTTTAGTATCAACCTTCTCAGAGTGGGAGACCTCTGCCTGAGACGTAAGCTCTGCATCCTTGGCCTGGGCGACCACGTCTTTGATCGTAAGGGCATCCTCGGAAAGCTTAGCCATCGCCGGAGGATTACCCCCCTCAATCTCACCAAGAGGAAGAACCTGAGTGGAGGGGGGCTGCTCAGGAAGGGGGACTGCCTTTAGAATCTCTCGAATATCCTCTGGGAAGAAGATATTCTCGATATTCCTCAGCTTGGAGTCCGCAGAAACTCCTGCTCGGTCCATCGCCACTCCCTAGGACTCGGTGCAGTAATCCCTGCATACCACGGCTACCTCCTCGGAAAGCCTGGCCTCCTTATCGAGCACCCCACGCTCATAGGATGCTTTCACCGCGTCCTCTACTGCTTCCCTGGCCACCCGAGCTGCATCCTTGGCTTTTCGCAGCTCTGCCTTCAGATCCAAAACGGATTGCTTCTCGGTGGCCAGATTTATTTTGGTTATATACAGCTTTTGGCGTATATCCTCGGCTTGCCTTTTCGTGGACAGCCTCCTTAAGTTTCTCAGATAACCCCGTCTGCTCTTGCTTCAAGGCCCCAAGAGCCTTCTCGGCTTCATGACGAGCATGGGTCTTAGATGTAACCTCATCGCGGGCATTCTTAACCCACTCCTTGGCCACATAAATTTGTTGGATAACCTGCACGAAAACAACAAAGGATTTTCAGAAGTAAACACATGTTAACGAACATATGACTCAGCATCTGGCTACGAAAATGTTAGTCGGCTCAACATTGCAAAGTCCCTCTTCAACGACATGAAGAGGTCTGGCTGACGGGTGCGCCTATGGCCATCCATGTCTCGAGGGAGGAGGAGAGGTTGCTCCAAAGCCTCGGTAAGGAAGGTGGCATGCCCCCTCTGAAACTCCCAGATCGAGGCATCCCAAGGAATCGGAGCACCCTCCATCTCCAGCCGTGGAGCCCATGTACGCTACACTCGGCGTATTTCAGCTTCATATCGGCTATTGACTGACTTGCCCCTTTTATCTTTGGGATCCTTAGACTTCTTCTGTTGCTCGGTGCCCTTTTGGGGTGCCACTTCACCCTCCTTCAGGTCCTCTATGGGCCTCTTCTTCTTTAAGTCTGGATTGTCTTTCAATCCGAGATTGGCAGGAATCACAAGGAGAGTAGGGGGAAGGTTAGTGGCAGCCTGAGTTTTAGGGGCCTCCTTCGAGCCTTGCCCTTTGTTACGACTGGACATTAGGCCCTTTAAACCGGTCCTTTGTTTTAAGTCCATAACGTCCCCTTCCTTGGAGCTGGTCTCTGGCCAAGCGACTATTAACCAGGGGTGACGGACTACGGAAAGTCTCTCGGAACCAGACTCGGAATCCGAGACCTCTACTGGTCTTTCTGCGGCCCTTTCCTCTTCCTCAAGGCGAAACTGATTGATCTCAGCATCTAGGGAACGGCGGGATGAGACTGACTCCTCTCTCAGAGCAACCACTTGCTGAGGAACACGTTAAAGAGGCAGCTGAACAGGGGGAAGTTCTTTCCGAGCCAAGAATCTAGGCTTAGAGACGTCTATTCGAGCAAGCTTAGCGCTACCTGCTCTAATCGCCTGACCCGCATCCTGGAATATACGCGATATGGGCTTGTAATCTAAGATCAGATGGGCAGCCCGTAGTTGTCTATCCTCGCTCACGAATTTCTCCGATCTCAGCAAGAAGTTGATTCCTGGGACGTTGACTAGGCTAAGCTTCGGAGCTACGCGATTCTTATCAGCAAAATATCCGAGAAGGAAGATATGGTCAGATTAATGGCAAATGTTGTCCGAGGAGACAAAAGGCTCAAAATGAACAGAAGAAGATATGAAAACTAAGGGACATATCCCTAAGATACCCCACCTGGTGTTCCCGCCCTAACTGGGCAATGAAGACCGTTGTTCCACGCCCCGGAGACGATCAGATAATCATCCTTTAAGCCTTTGTTGGACTTAGGAAGGCAGGATATCAACCTAACAACATCGGACCAGGACTTAAGGTAATATCCCGCGCTAGCAAGGGAATGACACTCATACAGGTGAACAACGTCGTGCCAGGTGAGCCCTAGGTTCATCTGATTGTTCAAAGCGTCTACGCTCCCTAGAACCCTAAACAGGTTGGGAGCGCACTGATGGGGGCACAGCCTGTGGTTGCGCAGGTAGTCTGTGGTGATCCTACCAATAGGAAGTGTCATTCCTCCCTTTATAAAGGTAATCATTGGAATGAAAACTCTACCCTCCCCTTTAACTGAAAGCACTTGGTCCGGGGCACAGTACTCAAGGTCTACCCCTTGTGGGATATGATATTTGGCTCTAAAACCCTCCATGCCAGCCAGAGAGTCTACTAGGTGCTTGAATCTACCCATCCCAACAAACACGAACGACGCAGGAAAATGTTTACAAAAGAAAGAAGGCCGAGAAGGTTGGCCGAGGAGAAAAAGAAAGTTAAAGATATAAATACTTACAAAAAGCAGATACGCTAAACTTCAAACCTTTAGAAAACCTTTGGGAGATTTTTTAAGGAACGGAGTTAAGGAAGTTTAGTGATTAAGGGGGTTGTAATGCTTGAGGTTCTCTGGAGCGCTTGAAATTTCGTAAAGGAAAGAAAGGAACGGCTTCCCTCAAGGCTTTATATAGAGGGAGAAAATGGGTGGAAATACTCCCGCTCAAAGCCCAAGGAGAAGCTCAGCCATTAGATTTGCGCTTCACCATTAGATGCTGAGGACATAACGCCGCCCAGAGCAATTAATCATGGGGCGCGTGAAACGGAGATTTTACACGTACGAAGCAGAGAAATAAATGATCTCATCCTTTAAAAGTAAAAACCTCACTTTTTCTCCTCGGATGAGAAGGAAAAAATTGGAGTTTTGAGGGGCTATTGTGGGGTCAAGGGCCCAAATCCTATTTTGGGCCTTGGGCCTGTCCGAGGACGTGGTCAGACTGAGGACAGTCCGAGGAGGAACAAATGATTTTAAATGACTCAGGCTCGAGATTTGATGAGCAAGGTGACTACGGGATATCAGTCCGAGGACAAATTAGTCCTCGGAGACCGTAAATGCAACTCAAACACATATCCCAGCAATCCAGGGAGCCCTCTAGAGAACTCCGGTAATAAAGACACGTATCCTAAGCACGCAAGGATGAGGGAGAGTCCAGAAATATCTAAGGAAAAGCTGTTACCACCGCATTAAATGCGTTGTAGCTACTTTTCTAGCCGCATTTATGTGGAGAAAATCCTTAAACAGTGTTTCCTTGGCAACCGCGACTCATAGAGAGTTAGAAGGAGTGTCTGATGGGACAACCACTCAAGTAGCGGCTTGGATGATTAACAAATGGAATGCCAAGATCATCGGGAAGAGGGTATATAATGTAAGAGACCCCTGGAAGAAGGGGATCAAAAAATGAAGTAAGATACACTATAGCGATTTAGAACTAGACTTGTAAAAGCCTTAAGAGCGATATTTAAGTGACCAAGTCTCCTTGGACTTGATCGACGACTTTTCTTCTTTAGTAAATATCTACCATCTGTCTCTTTTCTTCATCAAAATCTATTAATTCATTATTTAACTCACTAAAGCCTAGTTCATTAGCCCATTCTCTACAAATTCATTATTTTGGGCTCATTGGTCCAATATCCCATATCTTTTGGGCTTGGGCTACAAAACGAGACCCTACATTAGTATTTCTTATTCATAATAGTTACAAACATGTATTTTTCTAGTCCTTCACCATCTAACGTGAATATAAAAATTGTATTTTGAAAAATTGCTGAAGCTGTAGACAAGGAATGATGAATGAATGAATTTAATTATGTAAATTATTATTTGAATAATGGCTAATCTTAAGTAAGATTAGGTGTATGACAAAATGAATATACTATTTTCTTTTTCTTTTTTTCTTAATTTTAGAGATTTAAGCATTTAATAATGTAATTTTTTTAGATCTCAAGCTTAAAAACTTGACCCGAGCTCGAGTTTGAACTTGATATTAAGCTTGAGTTTGGCTTGACTAATTAATCAAGCCAAGTCAAGCCAAGCCAAGCTCAAGCTTTTTGGCCTTCCCACGAGCTCAAACTCAAACACTATTTTTAGGCTTGTCACAAGTTCAAGCCAAGCTCAAGCTTTTGATTTTTCCTGACAAGTCAAGCTTGAACATACACTACTCAACAAAGCTCGGCTCGTTTACAGCTCTAAGTGTAAGACATATGAGTAAAAAATAACTAATCCACTAATAAATGAAAGATATGTATTAGTAATTAGTTATTTTTATACACATATTTCTCGTTTATTAGGAACCGACGTTTTAAGTTGAAATTTTATTTTAAAAAAATAAAAAATAAAAAAGTCTTTTGTTTCCAATTAGTTTCTAAACCCACCAGGCCTTAAGTGGCATGCCCTCATTGGCATAGTTTACATTTACATGTCAGTATTTGCATGTAGAACACTTGCATAAGGGCCAGCTCTGACCCATCTCTCACTTCCCATGTGTTTGAAGAGAGCAAAAAGTACAAAATTCTTCAACTACTTTTGTCTCTTTCACAAATCTGCATGCCATGCGTCACACAGACCATGCACGTCCCCAGAATAACAAAACAAACTCCTTGCATGCAAAGGTTCGCAATTCCTATATATCATTCTTTATATGTAGTAGTCGTTTTTAGTCTTAATTCAGTCATACTGATACACACACACACAAGCTGAGATGGATAAGGATAAGGAGGCTTTGGTGGTTTGCAGTGACAAGAGCATGGGAATAGGCATAACAATATGGGATATGGACACTGGGGATCATCTTCTTCACATACCAACTTGTGCTTCACCTTCTCATGGGCTTGTGTGCTTGAGAAAGCAGTTCCTTGTAGCTTCTCAGATTCACAAACATGGGTCTGTTGGTGGAGGAGCTATCTTCACATGGGCATTGAATAAGGTAAATGATGGTCAGCTCAATCTCCAAATGAATTTAATCAAATGGGTTTCCATTTTTTCTTTTTTTAGAATGTAAAAATTGTATCTTTCATTACTGTCCTAAGGGGTAATTGGAAATAGGAATTAATATATGCACAAGGTTCCTTCTTCTGCAATTGATGTATTAGGATTGTGTAGATTAATTGTCAGGGTAATTGGAAATAGGAATTAGTCTCTAAAAATTGTGCACTAGGTTCCCGTGTCTGTGGTTCTGGAGAGAATTGGTGTATTATGATTTATGTTTGTGTGTATATTTAGGCATAGCTATATGCTTCCCAATATGCTTGAATTTTTTGTATTTCCCTATTTCCCAAAAATTGTCTTCTTATTTCAGTCATTGAACGATTGATTATAGCTGTAAATTTTAAACATCCTTTGATAAATCGGGCGTCATTAATATTGGACCACCATTGATCATTTGGGTAATGCAAAGGCTTGCTTGCTTGATATTCCAAATATGTAACTAAGTTTGTTCTTCACTGTATGTCTTTTATCTGTTCAAAATGCTTCTCTCAAATTTTACTATTCACTTAATCTGACTATGCATTATGTAGTGTAGTTTTGGATGTCTGTTCATGTATATGTACTAGTCTTATATGATGCATATGGTAACTGAAAAAATGCATAAAGGAGATTAACAGAAAAGAAAATCTAATGAGCCTAATATAATAAAATGGATTAGGTGATTTATAGAATTCACTTATTGCTAGAAAATGTTTTGTTACATCAGGGCAAACCATCATTACTAAGCTGCAATTTGCTAGATATTCATCTGACAGTTTGAAGCTTTTCATTGAAGTTCGGGCTGGACATCACTTGTATTTCACAGTTCCCCATATTTGTAACCCTAATCTGAAACTTCAAAAATGAGAGACAAAGAAACCAAATAATTATTAAGTGAAGCTTCTTGCATATTTTTCCTTTAAAACTCTGTTTTACAATAGAAAGCTTTGCTTGGTTAATTGGTTTACTTAAATTTCCTAATCTTCAGCCTCAGTCACCTCTTCGGAGTTACCCAGTGGAGGCCATTGGGTCACTTTCTTGCACAAAGGATGGCCTATATCTTGCCGGTGGGGCACTTTCTGGAAATGCTTATTTTTGGGAGGTTAGTAAGAACTCTATCAAGTTGCCTTGTTCAATCGTTATTTGGAAAAAAAAAATATTCTTTCCTGTTAATAAGAAGTCAAAAAAGCCAATTTCATATGGTAAATTTCTTTCCATAAGTCTAGAGAAAAAAAATTTCACGACTTTTGACGTGGCCAATTTTGATTGGTGCATACTAAAAATGGTGTCAATGTTTAGCCTTGTGTCCATAGCATTGCTCAATTTCTTTACATTGATTCTAAGTTCAGCAACTATATAGTATCCATTTTTCTTCATTTTTGTCAATCTTTGGGGCAATGACTGTTTCAATTCTAATGTGGGATAAGATGAATAAAATACTGTCCCTCCTTAGATTCTGATGTGGTTAAGGTAATCCTCAGATTACCAATGGAAGATTACTCAAGACTTGGCATGCTCATCACAAATCTTTAAATTGCTTGCTGTTTTCCAATGATGATTCTCTTCTCATTTCTGGGTCAGATGATGGTATGATCTGTGTTTGGTCTGTAATTAGGTAATGCTGAATTCTTTTTCTATTGTTACTTAATTTCTGTAGGCAACACAAAATAAAAAGGACAAAAGATTTGAAGCCTTTGCAATAATGAATTACTCTAATTAATTTGATTGAAGCTTGCTAGACACGGAGGATTCTGGAAGCTTGCATTCTTTGTTACACTATTCATCAGAGCATAAATCTTGTATTACTGGTCTATTGACCACATCAGGAAGCTCAATTTCAGTTTTAGTATCAAGCTCCCTTGATGGCACATGCAAGGTGACCAAACTATGTGCATCATGGTTCTGACTCTTAGTAAATATATCTTTCAACACTGAATTTTCTTCTTACTATAGCTGACTAAATTTCGTATCTTGTAGGTTTGGGATTTTGTCTCAGGAAGGCTTATACAAACTCAAGTGTATCCACTAGCAATAACTGCAATTGCTCTTCACCCAGAAGAGCAATTCTTGTTCTGTGGAAGTGTAGATGGAAGAATTTTTGTCAACAAGCTTGATGTTGGACTGTTGGCGGAACAATTCGTTGTTGAAGAAGCCCAACCAGTTGTGCTAAATGGACACAAGTAATGTATGGTGCTTGAATTTTCCAGTTACTAAATGGAGATTAAATTTCCTTCTGTCAAAGGAATAAATACTTAAAAAACCTAGTGATTTTGAATCTCATTTACATGAAATAGTTTGATTCCTAATTAGTACAATGACTTTGGCAATGTCAACTGGGTTTTTGTGTTGATTTGACATTAACTATGGAGACTGAATTGGTGACAAACTGGCTCCTGCTAGCTTTACTTAACCTGGTTCTTTGGCTTTTGGAACCCATGTTTGGAAACTTCAGTTCACATGTAGTTTGAAGATAAACACACACCTGCACAGAGATGCTATAAGTCTATAACCAATGAGTGTTAAATTGTGATCCTCTACTATACTCATTTTGCTTGGCCATTTGTCTAGATATTTAATTCGTATAAACTCGTGTAGTAATATAATCAGTTTACGTTCCCATTCACACAGTGGAGCCATAACTGCATTGACCTTCAGTGAATCGGGTCTGATATCTGCATCTGAGGACTGCACCATTTGCATGTGGGATGTAGTCAACCAGGTGATTATCCGAAGATTCAATCATGGAAAAGGTAAGCATAACCTTCAACATCTGTTTTGTCTTTTATTATCCTTTACTCAGGAGGGAGTTTGCTATTCACTTGGATCTGTAAAATTATATGTTGTTGAAGAATTATCCATCCATTTGGCCTATGTGGTATTTGGCTGATGATGAATTGGAGTAATGGGAAAATCCTGAAATACCAATTTTCAATTAATGAGCACAAAAAAATAATTTGAACGGGAAATGTATGCTTTTATTTTTCACACGCATTAGCTAGAGTAGTAGAATCAAACATGTTATGCATGATGGGAAATCCAAACATAGAAAAAAAAATTGTCCTCTGATTTTCTTAGTAAACAAATAATTATTAATTTTTTTTTTTGATAACTTTATTAAAAAAACTCTTAGTAACCAAGTAGTTTCCTCACCCCTTTGCCTACATCATCTAAGAGGTGCATTTTTGTCTTACATGTGAGAGACGGTTACATGCACATGTCTATACATATATCACATATGCCCACATTTGTATAGATACATTCTACAAATACTTTAATGTGAATAGTTAGAACAAGGAAATAATTTTATGTATGAATATGTATATTCTTATGTCATACATATCTTCTAACAAATAACCACTGATCTTGCATGGCTAAGATTGTTGTTTTCATCAATAAGCAGGGGCAGTAACTAATATGACAGTGATTCCGCAGTCCTCACTGCTTTCTATATCAAAAAATCAGAGAGTTTCAAACCAGTTCCATGTTTCATTACTTGAAAAGTTTCCTCAGCCAGCCGACTCATTCAAGGGAACACTCAATCTCCTTTCCTTAGGTCATTCCTCTGAAGAAAAGCAGACTTCCCTTGACTTCCAAAGCACTGATTCATTGCAGCAGCATATATCTGATTTGGAGGTCTTTCCCACTCTGTTAAAGCAAATGTTGACAAATGCACAGACAATTAAGTGTAACATAGAAAAGTGATATACCATTAAATTACCAAATTGAACTAAGTTTAGCACATTATATGTGAAGTAGACTAATTTTTGACAATGCACTCATTCTGTGTCTTGGAATTGGGGCAGAAAAAACGAACACCAGCAGCCATGCAACTGAAGGTGGAAACTTGTATAGAGAATCGGATGTGGGCCACAAGAATGACAAAGCATGTCATGGAGATGAATAAGCATTTGCAATCACGTTTGCTTGACTTGATGGAGTGCAGATTGTTTTGGTCTACTCAAATTGACTCACCCACATCTAAAAAGAGAAAGATGCTCAAGGTTGAGAGTTCAATTCTAGGGGGGGAGGAGGAACCATAGCCCTCAAGTTGAATTGTCATGGTTTACAATAGGTGACTTCTGTTTCAGTATTTCGTTCTATTGTATTTTTCTCTGTTAGTGTATGAAGAACAATAAGACCACACCTATAGAGGTTGTTATGATGGTTTGGCCTACCTCTCTTATCTTTATAACCATTGCTATTCTTGTTTTAATATTACTTTATCTTCCTAGTCTTCTATTATTTTTCAGTCTTTGGTGTAAATATACTATTAGTCCTCTTATTGATAATTGAGACAAACATAAAGCTGCTTGAAAGAGACCTTAGGGAAAATGGAGGATAAGGTCTGCATGAAGGTCAAATAGAAACAGAAAGAACAGGATTGTTAAAGTAATTCCATTGCAAAAATTGCCACCATAGGAGATTAATGAGCTTGGCAATATGCAGGACATCTATTGTGAAGCCTGCTGAATAAAGCATTACTTGGATGCTTATAAGGCAAGTTGTGAAGCCTTAGGAAATCAAGATCCTTGCTTGAGTTAATAAAATCATGCATGAGTACGGTTTTGGACAGGACATTATTAGACTTGCAACTGCAATTGCACTGCTCAAAGGCCGAGAGATTGCAGAAAATGATTCTTACATTACCTAAGAAAATTCCTTGGGGAATCAGTATCCACTATTTCTTGCATCTTCTTGAATTGAGCTTCAGCCTGCAGAAGTAAACTGCTTGCTCAGGTTCATATCTGAAAGTGGAAAAAATTAACATGTTGCAGTGCAAGTCTAGCTAATGCTTCATAAGTCGAGATATATAAAAAGACAAAAGTAAAAATATTTCATTTTTAAGTAATTTGCTTCATTATTTGGGACAGGAAACTTGGTCACTATCAGTTTTTCATCAACTAGCTCACAAGATAATTTAGGTAAATGTATTGCAGCTCTTCAAGAAATATTATGATCAACATGATTTTCTTACTAGCTGCTTTTTTATTATACAGATCTTTTGACAAGTAGTTAGACTTTCAGACCATAATCTTCGATTCACTTAACTTATTTTCATAAAATTATTCTAAAAATATTGTTTGCCTAAGATATTACCTAGGAATGTGGTGAATAACTGCATTGACTTTCATTACTACAACATCTATTATATCATCCTTAATACTATACCCACCTCGATAAATATCTTTTGTAACATCTACTGAATATCTGTTACCAATGGCTTCTGTCAAAGCAACTTTTCCTTTAGTAATATGTCTCATAATTTTAAATTATTTTCTTTTAGATTTGAGACTACTATATAGGAGGTGTCAGATTTTGAACTAAGTAATCTTTTGTCTATTGAATTTTGAAGTAAAAAGAATTCAGAATGGTCTGTGTTTAACTGTTTATCAATTATCTTTGCTCAAAAAGTCTATTCCATATTGATCAAACTCAACAACCATGATACAAAACAATTATGGTTTTCTGTAAAATACCTTTTGAATAAAGAGATGTGATATGTGACAGCCAAGTTTTCACTAAGGAGAGTTTGCACTATCTCTATTTGTAATGTCAAAATTTTTTGTGACGGTGGAATTCTAGCATGGTAGAGAAAATCTAATGCAATTCTGTTTTCCCTTTCAGTGTACTATTTAAGAGTGGCCTGCAATTCCTGTATTTATGCAGTACTATTTAAGAATATCACCTTGATTTACCAATTTGCTTTCAAGCTCTGAACTAATGGAGTACAGCTAATGTGATACCCCACATCAATAAAAACAAATCAATTAATGCAAACAATATGGCACAAGTTCAAAAAAGTCATATGAATAAGTTAAATTTTTATCAGGTTAACTTGTTTTAATTCGTACGGAGTACCACGTCAACTATACTCCAAGAATATCTAATAATTTTCCAAAAGAAGCTAGAACGAAAAGGGAATCAAAGTTAATAATTGGTCAATACTATTTATCACTTTTAGCTGTGCATTGAAATGGATGTATGCTGCAACAAATTCATGAAGGGAACAGACTTTTATTTATATTTTTTGTCTTTTTCTGAAATCAGGAAAAGTGCAATGATATTCATGCAAGTGACATGACAGGCTCCAACTAGAAAGCATTTAGATTTTCTCCTCTTTTTCTTGATCACATATGGGTGGTTATACAGTCCAAGAGTAGTTTTTTCCAACACAAAATCCATGTCCTTCTCTGCCTCTGGACTGAACCTAAAAAACCATCTTTTGTTGAGAGGACAAGGGGCAAGACCATTTTTCTTATACACCATCAAATCAAAGATATGGGGAAATAAAAAAGAGACCTTCATTCCCATAGGCCATTGTCCAATGAAAGAGTCCTCTTTGATCAAGTCCCACATTGGTTAGGACTTAGGAGTAATGAAAATATTCGCTTATGAGTGCCTAAGCTACCTGGAACTTAGCTTTTCTTGTTTTTGAAGTTGGTCTACAAGACTGCAACTAATGGCCCATTAACTTTACCAAGGAGGCACATTTAGGGGACTTTTTGAAGCAAGTTTGTTGCTATCTCAGCTGCAAAAGTGATAGTATTGAACCACAATACAAGAATAAGTTGTAAAATGCAAGGTGGAGAATCTGTGGGCAGCAAATTGTGGTTTTCTCAAAAACAGAATAAAAAACAAATGCTATATAGCTTTGAAACTACGCATTTTCTATAGTTTGTAAAATCAGTCATATAGTATCTCTAGAGTTGGTTAAGAAAAAAACGAGAAATAAATCTACCACAGGTTATAGAATAATCAATAAGATAAATTTTTGACATAAACCAACCTAGAGATGCCATTGTCCCACTTTCTTATACGACTGATTTTACAAACAATAGAAAATACTACTTCATATACATGATACATAAAGTTCGAAGGTATATAGCATTGTTGTTTGTTTTGTTTCTGAGGAAACCACAATATGCTGCAAGGTGGAGAAACAATGGGGCAGCCTGTTGTTGTTATCTCAGGAACATAATAGAAAGCTATGCTTTATGCATGTTTAAAATAAGTATTTTTTATAGTTTGTAATATCAGTCAAATAAGATAAAGGAGAATAGTATCTCTATAGTTTTTTTTTGAGAAGATAGTATCTCTATCTCTATAGTTCTATAAAGTAATTAATTAAGATAAAGTTTTTGACATAAACCATTATAGGAACAATGGTAATAATTAATATTAATATTGAAGGAAATTTGTACACTAAAAATTCAAAATGTCCCTAGACATTGTTAGTTTTTTTTTTTTTTTTTTTCCCACATCATTTCTAAATTAGTGTACCACACACTTGGACATCTTTTTGAGTTCTATGGCTACAACAACTCAAAACAATGTTATGAAAATATGATAGAATTTTGTTGTACCATTGAAAATGCATTACATGCCATCCTTAGCCCAAATATCTCAATATATGTTTGTAACTTTGTATGTTGATAATTTAATCTAGATGAAACTCTATAAAAGTTTCAATTGGCTCACAAAATTTTTGAATTTAAAGCCTATTTTCATTACATACAATTGTTAGGCTAAATTACAAATTACATCATCTAATTTTGTCATAAATTCAATTTAGTCTTGTAACTTCTGATTTATTCATTTCAATATGATAACTTTTACTTTTATTCGATGTTATCCTTATGTTAAGTTTGTCACAACCACCTAATATCCTTAGGTGTCCTTAAAACGACATTATTTTGAAAATTCAAAAATACCAAAACTACGTCATTTTGGGACGCTTAACTCCTCTAATGAGAAGTGGACATAATGACCACACTCAAAACAAATAGAAGTTATAGGGTTGAAAATTGAAATGAACAAATTAAAAGTTATATGAATGACTTGAATTTTGGGTAAAATTAGACATTGCAATTTATAATTTAACCATATTTGTACTACTAATTCATAATTAAAAATAAGGGGCTTTTATATATGGTATGCATGTACAACACCCCAATTATTTTCTCTTGGAAATATTTATAAATATTATTACATAATTGTTCAACCCCTCCCCTCAGAGTTTGAACCAAAACCATCAATCCATTCCACCAAACTCACCTAGGGTGGTACTTAGGGAGGAGTGTGGGAATTCTCTTGCAGCTAGCCCCTAGCTGCCAGCTCTCTGGTGGTGCTAGGGTGAGGTTTATGGTCACCCCAGATCACAGTAGTTATGGTTCAATCTAACATTCTCTAACGGAGGGTGTCCTTATGGTCACGCCTAAGGTGTGAGTCACAATGGTTGCCCCCCCCCCCTTTTTTATTCAGCAAAAAAATAACTCACCTAGGGCTACCACCTTAATTATTGAACTTTCAATTTTAAATATTTAACCTTTTATTTTTGTTTTGTTCTAAATCAAATATTTTGTTCTTATTATTTTTATGGATAAACATTTAACATTTTTTATCATATATTATATATGTAGGGTCACAAATTGTAGCCTTAAGTCCAAAACGTATAGGACTTAGGCCCAATAAGCCCAATACAATAAATTTGTAGAGAGTGGGTTAAAGAATTAGGTATGAATGACGTGGATAGCGTTTAACTTGTTCTATAAAACGAATCAAAAAGCTAAAAGAGAGAGAGAAAAAACATATTGGGATAACTTTGTATAAATAGGTTCTTGGTTCAATCCGAGGAGACTTCGTATCATATAAATCACATTCTTTTTCTACAAGTCCTTTTTCTTTTTCTCTCATGGAAGGTCTGGTGCATTATGTAGTCCCCCTCTAGTCATTCTAACCTTACACTTGTCACTCATCTAAGACGTTACTTGATTACTTGTCCCATCAGACATCTTCTTTGGCTTCCCTATGAGCTGTAATAGTTTAGGTAGCACTGTTCAGAGGTCTTCTCCACATAAATGCAGCCAGAAAAGTAGTTGCAGGGCATTTAATGTGGTGGTAGCAGTTTTTCTTCAGATATTTTCGGATCTTTTCATTTCCAGTAAGTTCACAAAGGCCATTTCTATCATCGGAGCTTCTAGGAAGGTCACTCCAATCGATGGGATACACATTTGAACTATACTCTTCTCATCCGATGACGAGATCCTCCTTGGATAGAATTCCTTTTGTTTCCCACGTATGAATCTTTTGAAATAGAATATTTAATAAATGCAACTCTGCTTGACTCATGAAGCTCCTCGGAATAAGCCCACAGCCCAAAATGTATGGTTCTGGGCTTTTGTCCTCACAATATATTATATAATTTTTATTATATAATAAAAATTAGACTTAGAAGTCACAATTGTGTAAATTGCAGCAATTTTTTTAACTAAAAAGAAATTACAATAAATTTTTAGATAAAAATAATATCTTATTTGTTTTTATCAACTTTTTTTTTAAATTCCTTTATTACTTATTTGGTTAACTTTAAATTCCTATGTTGATTATAACTTAAATAAATAAATAAATAAAATCTATCATATTTTCTTAATGCCTTCATCATTCATGTTTATTTATTTATTTTACATTACGTTGATGTCAATATTTTTTATTTCATTCTATCTCTATGACATTTTTGTTTTGTTTCTTGTTTTGGATAAACTTGCATCCTAAGTGATGTAATTTTTACGCTTTGTTATTTGTTTAAACGTGACAGCTTTTTTCTAATACATATCTTTTTCCTAATAATTCTCATTCTCTTATAATTTCTACAATGATTAGAAATCTAACTTCCTCACCATTGGTTTTAAAAAAAACTTCCTCACCATTGAAAATTCTCTCTATATATTCCTACCGGCAAGTTTGCAACAACTTCTTCTTTTTAGGGCTTCTTCTAGTTTTTTATTTTTTGCATAGAAAAACTACTTATTGTTGTAATCAATTTTTTCTCTTTTCTCAATAATTCTCCTTCTATTACAATTTCTACGTTGATTAAAAATTTAACTTTTTTTTTTTGGTTTCTTAAAAGGTAATTTGACGTTTGTGAAATCCATAGTAAAATATTTTATCAAGCCTACCAAGTACCATCCATACTATTACAGGTACGTATTTATCTTCTTTATTTTTGGGTTTTTTGTTATGTTTCGTTTTTTTTTTTTTTTGTAAAGACAATTTTAAATCTATGAAATTCATTATATAAACCTCTATAGATATTTACGCTTTATCTATTTATTATTTAAGAATGATCAAATTTTGTATTTTTTCCTATGACAAGGATTTTATTGTTTTATTTCTGGGTTGTATTTGTATTTGTATTTGTATTTGTGTTATTTTTATATTTACCTTATTAGATTACAAATAGTTTTTAATTATTAAATTTAGAAATTTTATTAGTTAGGAATTAATTGGTTAACAAATATGAGATTGACATTGACATTTATCTCAAAAATTTAGATATAACATCTATATAAAAAAAATTAAAATTTTTTTTTCAAAAGTTAGTAGACAAAATTTTTTTTCGTCAGTCTCTCACCCACTGATTATTTGTCAATTTCTTTGTCAGCTTTGTGGGCTCTTTTTTCCATAATTGGTGGCAGACAAGTGCCACTAAGCTCTCACAAAACGACACCGTTTTCTCAATTCCCTTCTATGCTTTTCGCGCCCTTCTAAAACCCTAGCTAGTAGCTACCACACAACACAACACAACGCAACACAACACACGGGTCCACACAACTCACTGATTTCAGAGACTGAAACACACACACAAACAATCACAGAGAGAGAAACAGATAGAAATGGCTCAGCTCAAAGCTATTTCTTCATGCTCACCCACCAGCCTTGCTTTTCAAGTACCAAAGAGAGGTACATGTTCTGGACTTTTCAGTTTTTCTTTGATTTTTTTATTATTTGAGATTTACTTTCATGATTCAATCACATGCAGTGTTTGCATGTTAATTGAAAATAATTTTAAAAAAAATTTCTGGGTTCAAATTGTTTTGTGAAAAAAATGATTTCTTGGCACCCAAAATTGTATCTTTTATTTTTGTTGTTTTTGTTTTCTGGATGATTTATTTGTATGTTTCAATCACATTCTTTATTTGCATGTTGATTGAAAATAATTTTAAAAAAAATTTCTGGGCTCAATTTGTTTTGTGAAAAAAATGATTTGTTGGCACCCAAAATTGTATCTTTTGTTATTATTATTTTTTGTTCTATGAGATTTATTTGCATGATTCAATAACACATTCTGTATTTGCAAAACTTTTTTGTTATAATTTCTTGGCCCCCAAAATTGTATCTTTTCCACTATTCGAATTGAAAGATTTCATTTTTTTTTTTTGGGTGAAGCTATATAGAAAATTTACTACACAGATAGGATTGTATTTTGCTGAGGAATGTTGGGATGGAGTATTTTGTGTTTCAAATAGTTTGATTGCATGTGTTATTTTTGGGATTTGTTATTTGAAATTAAGTCTCTGAAAGAGAATGGAGAAATTGAATCTCTGAGATTATGTTTGGGTTGCAATTTTTTATGTTTGGGTTTTGTTATTAGAAATTGAATCTCTGAGATTATGCTGTAACTGATTCCAAATCACAGAGTCATTGCAGTTTAATGACAAAGTAAGCTACCCAAGAGCAGTGCCAGTGCCAGTGTCTTCAGCATCCGAGGTAATTGTACCTTAAAACTTAAGAGCAGTGCCAGTGTCTACCTTAAAACTTACAAAGTTGTGATTGATGCAACATCACTTTCAGTTTGGCCCACTATTGACACCACTTTCTACGCACTGAACGCAATATGTCACTAAAAATTTTGTCACTAGACTTATTCTCTGCGTCTTTCTAGATAAATGTTTGTTGTATAAGTAATGTGATTAATTTGGATTTTTTTACAGTTGGTGGCTAGAACGAGTGAGCTCCATGGTCATGCTGTTGCTACTATTAGTAATGGTGGCAATATAACTAAGTTTCGTAAAAATCAAGGTGAGGTTGTTTTGGAATACTTGTTTTGAAATATTCTTGTTTGGTATATAGCCCAATAGATTTTCTCTTTAGAGAAGTCAATATCAGTTAATACTTTCTATTGTTGTTCATTCTTTTTCATGTAGTGTTATTGTATTGATGGCTCACTAGCCATCATGACTTAATTTGCAATGAGTTAATTAAGTGCTTAAATGTTAAAACCCTAAGTAATGAATATGCTAGCCTGTTTAGTTTGGCTTATAACTTTATTTATTTTTTTATTTTTATTTTTTGGGACATACTCAGCTTATTTTCCCTTGAGATGCAGTTATTCAAGCAGTTTTGCAGAGTAATAGAGAGATGGAAATTTCTGAAGCTACAAAGGGTAAAGGGTTGCGTGGCAAATTGAATAAGGTCGTTCTAGCTTATAGTGGTGGCTTAGACACATCAGTCATAGTCCCATGGCTAAGGTATGTCTACTGTTATATTTTTTGTAGTCCCCTGTTTTGTGGCTTGGAACATTCCCCTAATTATATTTCCACTGTACAAGTATTCAGGGTTCTTCAGTTTTAGATTGGTATGTTTGGAATACAATTGATTAAAATATGAAATTAGACTCAAGCTCTCTTTGATGGCAATCCGGGACTGGTAGTTTTAAAATATTTATTTTATGAGGAGAGATAGCCAGTGAGTTTGGAGGAGATAAACCAGCAGTTTTTAGTAACTGACTAACTGTGTTAGGTAGTGGTTGGGATGACTTCTTTATAAGTATTCTGCTGTTTACTCTGGTAGTGACGAACTATAGATGCTGCCTGCTTTCTGTTTTTAATATTTCATGCTTGAACATGTCTTCTTGAATTACAGATAAAACAGCAGTTTTTGTGCCTGATTAAATATTAGCTCCATGCTTTAACATGTCTCCTTTGCAGACTTTGTTGAATTATTACCTTACTTGAATGGATTAAATGCTGCTTGCTTTCTGTTTTTAACGTTTCATGGTGCTGGTTAATGCATTTGAATTATTTGTTTTCCCATGATATATTTTTTAACAAACCTATCCCTTGCAGGGAGAACTATGGCTGTGATGTTGTTTGCTTCACTGCTGATGTTGGTCAGGTATGTTAAGTAGCAACATCTACTTGCCCAAAGTTCCTTTACTTATTTAGTCTTCCTGTACAATTAGTTTTAGATGGTATCCTTCATTCCCACTTGACCAGTTGCATTCGTATTAATTGTGTGCTTATCTGAAATGCCAACTTTATAGGGTGTTGGGGAGTTGGAAGGGTTGGAAGCAAAGGCTAAAGCCAGTGGGGCTTCTCAATTAGTGGTGAAGGACTTGAAGGAGGAATTTGTACGAGATTTTATTTTTCCTTGCTTGAGAGCTGGGGCAATTTATGAGAGGAAATATTTGCTGGGAACCTCAATGGCTCGCCCTGTTATTGCAAAAGTGAGCTCCTACTTTGAAGTTTGTTGTGTTTAGTAGGTTTAAATATGGCAAGCATGCAGATTTTTCAAGAGAAATTAATAATACATTTTGCGGCTCTTTTAGAAGTGTTCTTGATTTTTCTATCATCTGTTTTTATTTCCATTTGTTGTCTCTGATAGAGTTAGTGTAGATACCCTATTGTTACTTTTTTGGGTAATTTAAATAAAATAAAAATGGATATTATTTTTGTTCAAGGATGCCTTTTCGTTTCTGAGCTTCTTGTCATCAGTTGTGTTTTAATGGCATCATGAAATTTCTTTTTCCATCTGATAAATTTTAAATCTTTGTAATGATATATTTAAAAAACAGGCCATGGTGGATATTGCCAAAGAAGTAGGAGCTGATGCTGTTGCTCATGGATGCACTGGAAAAGGAAATGATCAGGCATGCCTCATGATTGAGCTCTAAATTTTATGACCCATTGTGTTCTGTTTTTTTGTCTGACACAGTCTCGCTTGCTATTTTGTGTATTCAGGTTCGCTTTGAGCTCACATTCTTTGCTCTGAATCCCAAGCTAAATGTTGTGGCTCCTTGGAGGGAATGGGATATTACAGGGAGAGAAGATGCTATTGAATACGCTAAGAAGCATAATGTACCTGTACCAGTAACAAAGAAATCCATATACAGCAGGGATAGGAACCTATGGCACCTTAGCCATGAGGTAACATTCACCTCTCCATTTCCTGTTTTGTCTTGTCAAATTTCTGCTGAAATTTCAATCTTAGTATAGCTCTTTGTTTTATGTCAGTTGCTCAGAAACTGTTGTAGGAAATAAGCTTATTTTTTGCCCTCATTGTCACCTTTTAATTCTCTCTCTCTCATGAGTTTCATTTCCATGTCTTTATAGGGTGACATTTTGGAAGACCCAGCAAGCGAACCTAAGAAGGATATGTACATGTTGACTGTGGACCCAGAAGAGGCACCGGACAAACCTGAGTAAGCTTCCTTATTGAATTTTTAGTTTAACCCCTCTGTATCATTATCTATTATTTTTTATTCTGCTTTTTTTCAATTCTTTTTTTTCTATGCCTTCATTTCCTGTAGATATATTGAAATTGGGATAGAGTCGGGTCTTCCTGTTTCAGTTAATGGGAAGGTGCTATCGCCTGCGTCTCTACTTACTGAACTCAACGAGATTGGTGGAAAGCATGGAATTGGCCGAATTGACATGGTTGAAAACCGATTAGTTGGTATGAAGAGCCGTGGAGTCTATGAAACTCCGGGCGGGACAATCCTCTTCGAGGCTGTACAGGGGTTGGAGTCTTTAACAATTGATCGAGAAAGCATGCAACTTAAGGATTCACTTGCACTCAAGTATGCTGAGCTAGTTTATGCAGGCAGATGGTTTGACCCACTTCGCGAGTCAATGGATGCATTTATGGAAAAAATCACCGAGACTACAACAGGTTCAGTTACACTCAAACTATACAAAGGTTCAGTTTCTGTAGTTAGCCGTAAGAGCCCTTATAGCCTGTATAGGCAAGATATTTCATCTTTTGAGAGCAGCCAGATTTATGATCAGGCCGATGCTGCTGGGTTTATTCGGCTTTATGGTCTTCCAATGAGGGTTCGATCAATGCTCAAGCAGGGAATGTGAGACTTGGGTGTTTGATTGTTTCTTGTCTTATTGGTGAATTATCTCTTATTTCCCTAAAGTTGAGGCCTTTGGGTTAATTGTATGACAATAAGTAGTTCATGGCATAAGATTTATGTTTCTCTTTGGTGTTTATGCTTTCTTTCTTTCTTTTTGTAAGATGTTGCTGCCAATTGTTCTGTTTCTGCTTTGCATATTTTACATTTTGCATGGTTTAAAGGTGATTTCAAATTAAACATAAAAGTTTCAAATGAAATTATATGATTAAAAATATATTTCAATTAAACCATAAATTTGTTTTACTTATTTTTATTTTTATTTTTTGGAGAAAGGATTGAAATACAATACATTTAAAAATTCATCAATAAAATACAAGATTGAAATATGATTTACCCTAAAATAAAATAATAATAAAAATTATTTTGTTTTTTTAAATTTTTATAGTCATCAAATGAAATCACTTCGTCTTTCATCTAATTTTTTTATATTTTATTTTATAATAAAGTAACATTTCTTTATAGTTCATGAATATTGAATAATATTAACCTAAAAAAGAAAAAGAAAAAGATTAATGAATAATATAAGATAAGAACAAGAAGGCTCTCCACCAATATATATTTTATTCCTAACTTTTCCATTTAACGAACCAAGAAACGATGGCAATTTATGTAAATATCCCAAAATAGTAAGGTCATATCCACACCTAGCACTCATTTCCACTTTTTCGTTATTTCTCAAATTCTCTCTCTCTCTCTCTCTCTCTCTCTCTCACTTTCGCGCCATGATCGAACTGCGCCGCAGCAGCACCACCAAAGCCGCCGCAATAACGGCGGCGCCGCTACTCAGCCGACTCACTGACTTCTTTGTGAGCCGATTCCACTACAACTCCGCCACAGCAGCTCAGCCACAACCCGACTCCGACTCCGACGACGATGACTACTCCTCCTCCGACTCCAGCTACTACTACTACTACTACAACAACAACAACCGCAAGCCGCCGCGTCGTTACGGTCCAAATCCAATGTCGTCGGACTCGGAGGCCTTTGTTCCAATCAACCCGGTCCAGTGGTCTTTCATAGGGAACCCGAGCGCTAAAAGGCACGTGTTCGCTCAAAGGATCTCGAAGCTTCTAGAAGTCCCTCGCATTTCCATTTCTACCCTCGTCTGTCAAGACCTCAACCCTCGCTCTTCTCTCTACAAACAGGTCTCCTCTCAGTTCAAGTTTCTTTTGCTTTCTTTCTTTCTTTTTCCTGTTTCTTGGTGTGTAGTTGTAAATTAGATTCGGGACTGAGGGTAGTTTGGTCATTTAAATTATATTTGAAAGTCACGGTAAGTTAATACCATTGGCGAGCTGAATCAGGATGATAAAACATCTGCCTTGCTAAATTACACAAATACCCATTTCGTGTTTTTTTAAAAGTATTTTTGTGTTCTTGAATAATTTATTTTGGGGAATTAAATAAAATCTTTGGGAGGATAGATTTATATTTTACACTGTTCAAATTATACTTTTTTTTTTTTTTTTTATACACACACATACATAGAATTTAATTGGATTTAGAATTTTTGGTTTTTGCACCAAATAATTCACTTGCCATAAAAATTAAAAGAATTAGATGGATACGTGGCACAAAATTGGACTCCAATTTGGAATTTAATTGGATTTGGACTCTTCGATTTTTACACTTAATAATTCACTTGGTACAAAAATTAAAAATTAGATGGGGCATGTGGTACAAAATTGAGAATTCGATTGAAAATCTAATTGGATTTCGCTTTTAATATATATATATATATATATTATTGTTGTATTGTATAAAATCTTTGGAAAGTGAAGATAGATTTATGAATAATTTTGTGCAAAATATCATGGCTTGTCACATTGTTATTTTATTAATTTTGTTTCTGTTGTTAAAGGTGCTTTAAAGAAATGATTGCAAGTTGGCTCCTAGATAATACAGTTCTAATTATAAAATAGGGTTGATTAGTTTAGTTTAATTGTGCCAAATTAATTATCCAAAAGTTTGGTTATGCCAAATTACGAGTTATCCATTGTGAAATTACTTACAATTGTTTATGTAAAGATGCATTGTGCAATTGAAGAGGCATGAATAAGTGTCCCAAGTTGGAAAAATTAGTATTTTTAATTTTTTTTTTTTTAACAATGTATAAACAAAGTAATTTATGACTATTCTAAAGTAATTATGCCATGTTAGTATTATCCATTATTATTATATATTTGTAATTTTTTTTTTGAGGATTTCATACCTTCAATGAATGTAGTATAATGGGAACTACTGTGCTTATTTCTTATTAAATTAAAGCTTTGATAAACCTACAGATGCATTTGGAAAATTTTCCCAAAAAAGAAAAAAATTTGAAGTGGAATCAGCCTTTATTAGAACTGATGCAATAGCATACTCGCTATATGTTTATCTTTGTGTATTTTCCATTTTTCATCTTCTGAAAATAGATTGCAAATGCTGTCAATGGCGGGGCAATAGTATCGGAGGATATACTATTTCGGCTGTTGTCAAAGAGGTTGGAAGATGGGTATTCCCGAGGTGAAAGTGGGTTTATACTGGATGGAATTCCTCGTTCAAGAATCCAGGCTGTAAGTCTTTTATCAGAGAAACTTGCCTTCTTTTGATGGACTTCATGCAGATTTCATTCATTGAATGTACCTGACTTTGTTAGATTAGTTAAATGTTTTTAGGTTCCCAGAAAAATTGTTATTGTTCAACATGAAGGGGATGTAATTATGGATTTATTTACGGACTTTATGTAATTATAGATGTGTTAGTGCTGGTCGAGATATTGTGTTTCATAGGGCATGTTTGCACCTCATAAGAAATAACCGAATTGATGATAACACAACTTGACACTAATGCTGCCATGAACTCTTAATTTTTGTCACAGGAGATCCTTGACCAACTTGGCAAGATTGATCTGGTTGTGAATTTCAAATCCATGGAGGATAGCTTCATGAAGCACCGTGGAGGTAGTAACGGTATCCCCCTTTTCCCTTCCCAAATTGAATTTCAAGAGAGAAGCAAGTTTCTGATATGTCCTTGCATGTTACTCAACCAAAATACTTAATTGTGATGCAGAGGGTACCTCGAGGGAAAGAATTGAACAGTATGCAAAGCAGGTAGTCTTCAATTCTCATATCTTGGTGCTTCCTTATATTGGTAGATTCTTCCTGATCTGTAATACTTAATTGTGAATATCCAGCTTGGCATTATCTTGTTTTTATCTGTATTACTTGGAGGGTTGAGTTTGATTTTATGAGATAATGATATTTTTTTTTTTTTTGTATGTTTTGCATTATAATAAATTTCTATGTGGAACCTGCTTTTTTTGTGGTTTTTTTTTTTTTTTTTGAGAGTTTTCCCTTGAGCACAAATCATTATTCTTGAAAATACATTATTTATTCCCTCATCGAAGTGTTTTTTTTCATTGAAGAGGTTCTTCATTACTATTAGTATTCTACTTTGATACCATATCTTTGCGTTGCATGTTAATTGCTTTATTATCACTGCTTTTGTGATTTATTATCATAACTGTGGTTGATATAAATCGCCAATGATATTTGTGTGAGGAATAAATATTAAACTTGTGCAATAAATTCATTAGTCCACTGCATAAATTGCTTAGGATAAAAGTAAGATTTTCATGGTTGATTGTGTTAATATTATTTTCATGAGATGCTTGATATACAAGTTGAAAATCAAATCATGACTAATTTACGTTATATATGCGTACAAATTGAACAGATATAATAATGAAGCTGGATTTGACATAAACCAAAGGAATAGTCTCGTCGAAAAATATGATAGGTAGTGCTAGTTTTTTTTTTTTTTTTTTTGGGAGTTCTAACAGGTTTTTTTTTTTTTTTTTTTTTTTATTTATTTAGAAAACAAAATGTTAATTAGATACATCTAAGAGGAGTTGTGAATGGACAGAGGAGCTTCTTCTATCCACGTCTCAAACTCCAGTATCCAAACGGTGACAATATAGCCTTAATCTCACAAAAACTAATAACAAAAATAAAATACAGAACAGAGTAATCTAGCTATTAGCTAGTTTATTTAGAGACATGAAACGAACAATGACATCTTAATCAAACTAGGTAATCAGCCAATGCTTAATCACATCCGAATGATTGTTATATTCGGATTTGTGACCCAGTTGAACAAGTTCTAGACTAAACCATACTTCATAGCCATCAAAGTCTCATGGACCTTTTATTTTATTCACATTATTATTACCACATAGGTGCAATAGTACATAATATGATCAGAAAAACTCTTTTAAGGACTGGAAGTGAAGTTGAAGTTGGCACAATTAGTCCTTCGAGACTTCAGCGAGGAGCTTAATCCCAGCCTTGACTTTGCCAAATCAAACTGAAGCAGATTGTCCTCCAATTGGTATGCCCCTACGACAATTGAAGCTTTTGGATGAGATCCTCCATCAACAAAGCCTAAACATGTCACACCCGGATGTGCCTGCACCATTAAGTTTGCACCAAAAATTCTCCATATAACATTTTGTGTGTGCAACACAAGGTCAATGTTGGGAACTCCAGGTCCAAGCCTTGAGCTTGTAATTTTGTTTGACTCATAACATACCCCAAATGGTGCAACAGGTTTTGTCTGGGGTACCCCCGAGAGCTCTTTAGAGAAAAATTGAGTAACTGTTGTGAAAATCGAGTGCTCGAGAATTGTATAAGGAGTTGTGGTACTGATCATTGCTCCACCTAAACCATGTTGTTTGAATGATAGAAGAGATGTGTCTAGTGGAACAAGTTTGTTGTTGACTTTTATTGAACTCACTTGTATGTAGTACTCTCCTTTTTGGCTTACGGTTAATGGGGTATAGCTTAGTGGGCGTGAAATATCAATACCTGGATGCATATAGTATGGTCCATCTCCGAAGAAAATGACTCCGTTACTGCGTGTGGAAGATGTGAGGCACAAGGCGAATTTTGGTTGAAATCCAAAGTGAAGCAAGTTGAAATGGTACAGAAATTGGTGCATGGCCTAGTCCAATAACCCCTCGAACATTTTTTGGTAACCCTTTTTGTAATAGGAAGGAAGGTGCACAAGTAAAGAGAAATTGAGGCACCCTAGCCATTGGCCCTGGGTTAGACCCTTGAGTTGATTGAATTAAGAGCTCATCTTGTGCAAGTTCACCCATGGCACTTTGATGTGTCACCGGGTTCTCTACCATGAGCCCACATGTGTTGTTATGGCACCCGGGCCTAGCCGTGTAAGGGCAAGTGTGGCAAGTATGGCTATTGGCTTTAGAGCATTGAGTGGAGTGGCAATAGGGAGCATGATAGGTTGATGTCAAATATTGTTGATCACAATTAACCCACAAGAATTTCCCTTGTAAGTTCATAAGAAATGGTACTTGCAAAAGAGGGGTGTGGACATTAGCCACATGAAGATTTGTGGCACTATCTTTGTGCACTTGTAAAACGAGTTTGTTTGGTTTGAAATTGGTTTGGGGTGGTGGGGATGCCAAAACAAGAGAAGAGAAAGAAAGAAGGACTAGAAGATAATAAAGCAAAGGAGCCATTGATGGAATTAGGCAAGCTTGCTTGAGAAACCAGTATGGTGTGGCATATGAAGGTTTAAGAGCATATTGTCCATGGACACTAAATGTTTGGCATTGTTCATAATAGAGTTTGGACCCATATTGCTTATGATGGGCTTTGTGTATTGTTTTTCTTATGGGTTCACATGCTAAGTTCAGCAAAGCTATGCAAGAAATGAGCACAATCTATAGTAAGAGAACAAAGAGTTGATGAGTGTGAGAGCCACATGGCATTTTAGGAGGGTTTTACAAGCCATGCAGAGTGTTCGGATGAGCTCACAGTGGGCTGGAATATGGGCTTGGGTTTGTCTACAGAGTGCCACATTGCTACTTTTAGCTTTCTAGAATCAAAACACACACACACAAACAACAACAAAACATGCATTCATTTTTACATGGTTTGGAGTTAATCTAATTTAAAGCAATTGTTTAATTCTTTCTTGTAACAGTAAACTTAAATCTGTAACTGCAATATGCTAACTATTTTTTTATTTTAAATACAAGATAGAAATTCTACTCTAGTTTAATTTTAAGTGTATATATGTGTGAAGTTTCCTTCTAGAGACTTGAACCCTGTTCCTTGCCCTCCACACCCTATAAGCACTTACACTTGTAGAATGACCATCGTGCCAAGGGTGCGCGGTAGTTGCAATATACTAACTTTTAATTACTGGAGATTTGATAATGGCAATTACTTCATCCTTTTTTTTTTCTTCTTTTTTTTGGGTATCGGAGAATGAGATAAACATTTCCAAAATGCTGATGTAGATTAAGCACAAATTCAGGGAAACTGAGTGAAATAAAGCATAATTAAACCGATGCATGACATCAAGCCCATCATCTGAATAATCAAAAGTCATTCAAAGTTCACTGAAGGTTATGTCCAAGATTAATGATGTTATAAATTATTAGAATTAAAATGTAACATATATAATGCCTTTCTGCAAGTGCACACGAACTATCTTGCAAGGCTTTTCCAAGGGATTAGGCTAATAGTGATTAGACTTTAGAGTTAAGACCTCGTGTAATTCACAAGATCATGTGTTCAATATCCTTTCTCCTAATTATCTAGTGTCTGGAATAAAAAGGATTATACTAATTTGAGGACTAGTCAAGTGATTTAAGAACTCTGAACACCTAAGTTAGAGGAAAAACATTGTTAGATTGAAACTTTCTTTGTTACATTGTTAGTTTGGTCTGCATTGCGCCAAGATGTGTAGCCCTGATTTTGATTTGGAATCAAATTAAGCCATGGATGATTTATATGTTGGCTCCATATAAGTGGCCGCAAGGATGATTGTTTGTAGAGTATTTTTAACACTAATGAATTGAATATAATCTTAATTAAGATTTTATGAAATTTAGAACGAAAGAAGAACATATATTTAACTTGTAAATTCAGTGAATTTTTTTTCATGGAAGGAATAAGAACAGTAAAAGTTTGATTAGTTTTTTTTTTTATTTGATGATATTCATA
The DNA here is from genome assembly GCA_030021035.2 of Notholithocarpus densiflorus. NCBI lineage: Eukaryota > Viridiplantae > Streptophyta > Magnoliopsida > Fagales > Fagaceae > Notholithocarpus > Notholithocarpus densiflorus. The sequence goes on along the minus strand of JARYZH020000229.1, from coordinate 19,622 downwards.
CTCATGATCAATCAAAATTTACTTCACCCCCATTTTTTGCGGAATGAAAAAAGAAAAAAAAAAAATCATGTGTGGATTCATTGACCTCACGTCACATGACAGCAATGAGTAATACCACGTGTATCATTGGGACCTTAATAGAGATATCATCATAGGCACAACACATTTATTGAAGCGCTGCTATTCAAACTGCTCAAGTCCTGCCAAACATCATGTAAAGTGATACGAGAACTCTTATCTCCAAGCTAAGAAGCACGAACATATACACAAGTACGAGTACGAATACGAACACCAAAATGACACGGTGAGATGAACAATCCATGTGTGCCAATTGATTTTCATTATGATGGACTCATTCATTCCCACTAGAAGCCCATGGTTGGTTGACACTGTGGTCATGGTCCGCTAGATGTATTTCTTTGGCAGGCTCGATGCTTGAATTGGCAATTATATGAGCAAATCATTCGGATTTAAAAAAAGAAAATGAAAATGGTGTATGAGAAGCAAACCACTGTATATGGCTACTATTTTTGCCAATTTTTGTTTGCAATAACTGAAAAGATCCTAGTTGAAGATAAATAATCTGATCGTATACAGCTGAAGCAGGGAAAGCTAAATATAAGCCAATCTTATGCAGAAATAATTAATTTTCACTCCTCATCCACTGATGTTTTAAGTTTCTCATCATTTATATTCATACCAAAGTTAAAAAACTAGCTAACTCTAAAAGTCTCAAGCGTTGTTATAATTTCTCATTCCAAGTCAGTCATTTCCAATAAAAATTATCACAAATATTACAAGGCCTGCCAACATGGTTTCATTTTTTAATGAAAATGAAGAGAGACTATTACAGTCTCAAACGCAACAAAGTTTATATGGTGGACCCAAAGAAGAAGGTGAAGGTTATGAAGAGTAGTGAGAAGAAGAGGGAGAAGTTGCCGGAGAGGATGGTGAGGAAGAAGAGAACACTTTAGTAAATTAGATTGAGTTTTGTGAAGAAACCAAAACAAATGATGCTTTGTGCCTTCTGAGATCATTTGTAATTTTATTTTAGCAGACCTTGTTGGAATTTTTGCAAGTGGTATGAAAATGGTGAATATCATCAGAGTTGATAATTTGTTTTTGATTATTTCTGTTCTTTTAATTTTGTCTTGCTCGAAATAAAGCTTTTGTCACATACGCAGTCATTGTTTTGCTTATTTCAAGCAAACTAAGCTTATTAGGATTTTTAGTTCTTTTGTTGAACTATTTTTACTTCATTTGTAGAACCTACTGGAATGCACTTGAACTGCATAACCTTATTTTGGGTGACTATATATGCAGTTGGCAGGAAAAAGTGATCAGTTAATGTGACTTTCGTCTTTACAGATTTACTATTTTCTGGAAGGGCTAATATTGTGTGACAGGCACTTTAGATTGCATGAATGAGTTCTTATCTTTTTTTTTTTGTATCACATTAATGAAGACTTTATTGGTACTCCCATCTGTTTTACCTTGAACTGGAATCTTGAAACTAACCTCCATGACAAGTCCCAAGAGAAATCTGCTGTTGACTCGCGTCTCCCTTGGTATTTGCCTTTGGAAAAAAAAAAAAAATCAGTTCTTGCTAATTAGCATCTGAGGTTTTGGAATGTCTATCACTAGAAACATGGTAAGAATGCTAAAACCTGTCCTGTTTGCTGGTAATCATATTCAACACTGAACTAATCTGAAATACCTTTGCTTAAGATTTGAGCCTAAGGTATGATCCAACCTCATACGATCAATTTGCTGCATAATAAAAGGATTAAAACCTGTACAACCTCAGAAAAGTGGAACAAGGAAATTGAATTTCTCTTTTCATACTGTCTTCTTTGTCGTCTTTTTTATTTTAATTTTTTTTAATTGGTAGAATGCACTTTGTCTGTAGCATTGTTGTCTTTAATAAGGGGAGAAAACATACAAAGGAAAACAAAACAAAGAACCTATCAAATTATAATGATAATTAGCCAAAAGGCAAAATATTTGTAAATCATCTTTACCAATCATTATATTCTTCATCAAAAAACTTGCAGAGGGGACTCTGAGGCATTGATTTCTACAAAAGTTTATCAATGAACTACTCCATAATGGTAAGAATGCAATTTAAAATGTACTTTGAATGACCACTAAGGCCATTGCTCTCAATTTATACTTATTTAATGTTTTAATCTTGTGAAGGCATAATCCCTTTTGTGACATTATTCCACTTTGACTTACCAAAAGCTCTTTAAGATGAGTATGACAGCTTCTTGAATTGCAGGATTGTGTATGCAATTTTTATTTTTTACACATTTGAAATTTATATAATACTAATCTTGCTTAATAATAAATTGAGTTTGAATTGTTACATCATTTTGCATATACAATATAGTGATGATTTTGAAAACTATGCCAACCTTTGTTTCCAAACTTTTGGAGATCGAGTTAAACATTGGACAACAATCAATGAGCCAAAGTTGGAAGGAATGAATGACAGTAGGAAGGACTCAATTGTGATCTTACTTCTTAGTCATCTAACTTTTAGCTTTTTCCTTTCCTTGATGAGTTTGATTGTTATGTTTTGCATGGTTCATCGCTTGTGGTGTTTCAAGAATAAGTATTGAGGATTTGTATCCTCTCTTTCAGTTAACAGTTAATTTTCTAGATATGGTTTATGTTTTAATCTTGGAGTACACTGGTTTTATGTGTGACAGAGATCCATTTTCTTAAAGAAATCATTTGCTCCAGCCTTGCAGGATGTAGGAGGTTTTCAAAAAACAAAAATTACAATCATTTTATTTTGCAAAAAATCAGAGATAATGGCTTTCTTATTCTTCAAAAGAGCTTTGGGCAGCCTCATCATAGCACATTGCATCCATGGAAGTTGCATCTATGCTTGTATAATGCAAAGAAGAAATACCAACCTCGACACAATAGCCTATAAGTGAAAGAGGTTAATGTGGCGCTGTGGCTGTTTCCTGGGCTTTCAGCATTAGTCCAAACAATATAGAACTGAACATAATGCTAGTAGTGATTTGATGGATGAACAAAAATCTTACAAATTTATATGAAATGATTTACAAATGAGTATACTCATTGAGATTCCCAAAAGAAAAGGGAACAAATTTACTCATTAAGATGCCTCAAAATATGCCTGTTTTGTGTTTGCACATGCACTCAGGTATGGGATACGCAATCACGTCTCTATCCCTCCTGTTAGCTCTCATCTCAGGCTGCCCCTGAGATTTGCTGTGCAGTTTCCTCATGATGCTTCTGAATTCTGCATCAGAAATGGAGGTATCATCGAAAAAAGGAAGCATGGATCGCTTGTTTGGCTTTATATATTTCCTATGCCCGACATAGGCACGATGACCCTGTTAAGTAAAAAATGCAATGCAGAAAGAATGAGATAAACTAACGCAGATTTAGCAGTTGCCACTAATCAGATGGCAATCCAGATGCCTATCCAGATTGATGATTCGTGGGATGAAGTTACATAACAACAATATAAAATGGAAACTTTGCATTTAGCAATTATCAGTTCTATCAAACTATATTGTACTGTCTTTAGCAATTATCATTCCATCAAACTAGATTGTACTATCTTTTTGTTTTCTGCAATAAGGGGCTAAAGTTTTAATTGGAAACTACTATTTTTCCAGGGTTTCCATGAGCTGATACTAATAGGACTTCTTCATGGAAGTAGCTAGTATTAGAAGTCTTGGTCACTTACTTGCATTGCTCGTCCCATATTTCCACCATGGGAAGGTACAAAGACATCACTGCTCAGGGAGACAATGTAGTCAATGGCAGCCAGAGCTGAGGACTTGTTAATGTACTGTGAAAGTTCTCCATTTTGTGCCAACTTTTCCTTTGTCACAACATTTGGAAATTCTGCCACAAGTGGCTGCAAAGCCTTGTTTCTCCCAAATGGTTCTCCCCCTGCAATATATACCCGTGCACTTCCGGGTGCTCCTAGAGCCTTTAGGAGCCTGCAATAACAGCACATTTAAAATTCTCTCCAGTTATAGTCTTAAAAATCTTTATCAAGGATTATACATATGCAGTTATGAGTTTCTGATTTACCTTGCCATTTCTAATGCATTTAGGGGGCATAGTCCAGCAAGTCGTCGTTGAGTGTAGGTCATGTTTAACCTTCCTGTCAGGTATTCGGGTTGAGACTCCCGAACCTTGGTGATGATGTCATCATGTTCTGTGCCCAAACCAGTGAGACATCCAGTTCTGACCCACACATCCTTCTCTAGCCGGAGATGGAGGGCAATGAAAGGGCCTTCAATCCACATTCTCCTTGCAAGCCGATTTCCAAGCTCCCTAATTGGTGCTGCATATCTTAATGCATGAAAGGCTACCTGCAATATGAAGATGAAATGGGACATAATTAGGCTATAGAACTACACTGATGATTGTTTGATATGAATTTAATGGAGATTGATTTCCATGTACCTTACATCGAAGCTTCTGCAGATCATATGGAAGATTCTTTGAGAGTTTAGAATCTAAACCTTTCAACACCAGAACACCTTCTTTATTTAGCTGCATGATCCATCAAATGTATTTCAAGGGAAACTCAAATATGAATGACTTTTAGAGCCACTAGAACAACTGGCACACATGCATGCACATATATCTAATAGATTGTTCTTTATGAAAAAAGAAAAATTATAATGAGTGCATCTTCGTTGGTGTAATTTCTTTGCATTAATACAATGTTAAGAAGTTATAAGTGTAAACTATATGTGATTTTTTAAAATTGCTTTCCAGTCCTAACCTCACCTTAGCAGCTAAATCATGATAAAATGCAGCAGATGGAATTTCCATCAACAAAGAATTCCTTACTTGTCTAAAGAATCTGTTTCGAATCCAGAGCGGAGAAACATCATAAGGAATCTTGTTTTCAATGGTCTGCCTTGACATCAAATGTGTAGAAGGAAGAGATGATACAACGCGTACATCAGCTTGTAAAGTCCTCTTGAAATGTTTTACATCAAATATATCCGAAAACTCACTGCAGTTATTACAAAAACAAATTGACAAATTGATTTCCATACATAATATCCTTCAATACAGGACAATTCTAATAATTAAATGTAAAAATTGTATAGACATCATGCTGAACTGGTCAAATGTGTGATAGAAACTAGAAACATAAAAACTTTCGCTGCTTTGATGAGATAATGAAGGATTTCATTAGAAAAAAATTTATGAACCATGAATTCCTCTAGACATTAAGAGTTGACCAATACTTTAATCTACTAATGTTACTATTCATATGTCACAATAAATGAGTGCAGGTAATATATAAATTCAAAGGACTAAACACATCAAATTTAGTTACATCTTTCTCTTTTACCTTTCATCGCCCCATATCAGATTAACCTGCAAGACTGGCACAACCAATGCAGCCCCAAGAATTCTTGCAATAACAACAGCATCAACAATCTGATTTCTCTGCTGGTTTAGTCCCCCTGAGGCCACCACCACCAAGAACCTCCTCTTCTCCTTTGAAATCTTCGGAGACGCTTTCCTATACCCAATACTAAAATCCAAGCATGGTTTGTACCCCTGCCCATCTGGTTGCTCCCAGAACTCTCTCTCCTCCTCAGAAACATTATTCCTAACAACCCCATGAGCCGGTAACGGCACCATCACGCTGTTTGACAGTTTTGGCTCATCCTCATCATCCGAACTTGTTGATAAAAGAGAGACTAAGTTAATCGGAGAGTACTCAGAAGACTTGAGAGAAGGAGATGAAAATGGTGACGAGGGAGAGCTGAGATGACATGAAGAGGAGGAAGCTTGGGAAACAAGCAAGAAGCTGAGAATGGAAAAACCCAAGAAAGTGAAGGAAAGTATGAGAGAAAGAAAGAAGAGTGAGAGATTTTGGGGTGTACAAAGCTTGTGGTTTCTTGGACTTTTCTTTGGGGAGTTGACAAGGGAAGCCAATGGAGAAAGTGAAAGCAGGTAGTGAAAGAATGGTGATGGGTTCTCAGTTATGAAGGAGCTCTTCATGTTTCTTGCTGTGGCCATGAAAAAGCTGGCTTTGTGTTCCCTGCTACCAAGGAAATTCTTTCATGAAAGCAAATGAAACCTATGTGAAAACTGGGAGTGATTGTGGAACTAAAATCTAAGGCTAACTATGAATCTTGGGTTCTTGAACTGGAGGTTAAAATCTACCCATTGTGTCATGGAAAAAATAGCAGTGGAATTGCACTGAATATACAGAAATAATGAAATATAGCAAAGGGTGTTTTGGTCAAATAGAAACCCAACAGTTTTTTCAGTTATAATTCGTTTCGTTTTCCCGGTAAAAAGCTAGTTCAGCTTCCCTATTAAGCAAAGTACAAATTACCGAGCTTACCCCTGAAATCTTCCAATATTTCAAAATTGGAGCAATTTAAGTCTTTAGGCCATCATATATTTTTAGTGTAAAACCTTTTTTTTTCCCCTCCATCTTAGAAGGTTATAAACGCACAATTTTTCACAACTTCTTAATGTGTTTAACTTTTTATTAGAGCAATTTATCACTTTCAAATTGACCTAACATTTGCAAAATTTTTATTTTTAATTGTGGATTATGCACAGTAGATCATTTGTAGTTTTGGAAAAAAAAAAAGAAGAAGAAGAGTGAGTTTGTACGTCCCTAAATTTATTGAACAGAGTCCTAAATACTAAAAAGGTTGATTAATTTCTAAAAAATTTAAATACTTTTTGCTAACAATTTTACTCACCCTAAAAAAGACATGTGAATGCAAAATTCAAAAGCTTTAATATATGATATTATGTTCAAAAGCTGATCATTGAAGCTTACATGTTTCACTTTTTTTTTTTTTTTTAAATGAATAGTTTAAATGTTTCACATCATATCCAATATATTAAGTTTACATATATATATATATATATTTTAAAAAATTGGTTTATTTATTATAATTTATCTAAATGTAAAGCTTATATATATTGCATATTATATATATAAATATATATATATATATTTATATATATTTTGAAGTCCAAACCATTGTTGCTTCGTTCATATATACTTTAGAAGTCTACTACGCTATATTCCTAACCCCTCCCTCACAATTCGTAGTATAGTATACTTGGAAGTCTACTTCTAGGCTAAATACGTAGCCTACTTTCAAGCTACGGCTACCTCTATATATAACACATTATTATCAAAGAAAAAATTGACCCCGCTACAATTCTTCACGATCCCTTTTGTTCTTATTTTTTCCACATCATTAATTGATTTTTTTTTTTAGTTTTATTTTTATAAAACTCTATTAGAATCCGTTCAGCCGCAAAAGACTACTACTCTCATGCTACTATCGTGAATTACAATTGAAAACAAAATCCCAACCATTCCCTTCCCTTCTAAGAACGGTCTTAGCCTCTCTTCTTTAGGGACTTATTCAACCAAAGAACCGATTAGATGACTCAATATAATCAATAAATGTATTGTTGTTCTACATCCATTTTTTCTTAGATCAAATTCAAAATTTTAAGTAGTAAAACTTCTCCTAAAAATTATAACCCCACACATGGTCAACAACTTTGGCATTCCTTTATTGTTTTTCATAAATGAGTCTTTGGTCTATTGTAGGTGAGAGTCATAGGGTAAGGGTTTTTTTTTTTTTTTTTTTTTGGGTTTATTTAGAGAAGTCTCTTTCCTGTGAAAGTTTGCTTGAGTAATTTTGGTGGCTCTATTTCTTTCTCTTCCCCCTCTAAGTGCATGCCACTATATAGCTGTATTGCATATTTGCATCTTTATAAGAAAAAAAATAGACTATATTGCAACTTTTGCATTGTTAAAATTTCTATCTCTAATTTCATGATTTGGGTTTGTGTCTTACTGAAAAATAAATAACTAAATTTGTGAGAATCATAAATAAATAAGGGAAAGATTTTGCTTATACTTGTATGCTGCAATTGCCACATAATATCTAAGGGTCTCATGTGCATTGCACATGACTCTTGGACACATGTTGCTTTCTTTTTACTTTCCTAATAAATAATTGTTGACGTTATTTAATGTTACCCTAATTTTAGGGTTAATTAATATAAGTATTGATTTCTTTTGAATTGTATGTACTCAGCTGATTTTTGGACCAAGCTTTGCCCTTGAAATTGGTATGCTGCAATTGCCCCATAATGTCTAAGGGTCTCATGTGCATTGCACATGACCCTTGGACACATGTTGCTTTCTTTTTGCTTTCCCAATAAATAATTGTTGACGTTATTTAATGTTACCCTAATTTTAGGGTTAATTAATATAAGTATTGATTTCTTTTGTATTGTATGTACTCAGCCGATTTTTGGACCAAGCTTTGCCCTTGAAATTGGGTTGTTTATGTGTTTCATACTTGAAAAAAATTTTAGTTGAAATTTCAATCACAATAGGTTTGGAAAAGATTGGATTATGCATTCCCAAGTAAAGTTTCAGCCCATAGATATTTGATGTCGTTTAACAGGTCCTCTTTCTCTTTGTCCAATTGGTTTTTGTATTATTTTAATTCTTTAATTTGATTGTATTTCTTTTTGCTATTATTTATAATTTATTTTTTAATAACTAACTTTGTCATTATTTCTAATTGGACAAAACTTAGGTACAGTACTTTAGGTGCTATTCCTTAGGTTCCCTCTTAAGATTCAGTCATGTGGTTACTTAACTAAAACATACACTTTCATCCCATGAGAAAAAATCCATATAGCAGAATTTTAAGAAGGGAACTTAAGGAACAACACTTAAGTATTGTACTTAAGTTTTGCTCTTTCTAATTATCTCTTTATCTCCTTTTATCAAGTATTGATTTGATTATCATTCTGTCTTAACTAATTGTAGCATTGAAAAAAGTGAATATATATATATATTTATTTAACATTTGCTAACTAATCCGTGCATTGCACAGGATAGTGACTAGTCATAACATAAAAGGATGTTGTCCATTACATCAAATGGATTATTTTAAACCTGATATCAACAGAGTGTATATATATATATATATATATATATATACATTATCTTAAATGTAAAATACTAATTCCACTAATTTTCTACCAATTAGGCTCCATCCTACCAAAAAAAAAAAAGTTAATTCATATTTAATTATAGAATAAATGGTGCATCTATTACAAATTACAACTTTTTTTCTTTTTTTTTTAGAGGATCTACAACTTTTTTTTTTTGGTAAACACAAGTTACATCTTTCCCACCATACTATATGTTACAAATTACAAATATGGGGTATTTAACACTAATTAAAACTGATTGTGTATTTTCTTCTAAAAAAACTTTTTTTTTGAGAAAAAAAAAAAAAAAACTGATTGTGTATTGAGCATCCACATTAGTATGTGCAAAATTTTTTCCATTTTGCACATCTAAAACTTACTTTTTCTATTTTACACACCTATTTTTATAAAACACCCACATCAGTTTGTCTATTATACACATTTATTTAAATAAAATATTCATTTTTTTAACACTATGAACAGTAACCGTAAGAGGAGAGAGAAAGGAAAAGAGAGTGAGGTGAAGAGAGGAGAGAGAAAAAAAGAAAAAAAAATCATTTACACGGTGAACAGTAACCGTGTATATATACACGGTTACTGTTCATTTGCAAGACCATTGTGCATATTTAGACATTTTTACAAAGACTAATGTGGGAGGTTTTTGGGTTAAAATGTGTAAAATTGAGCACTTTTTGTATTTTAGAAGACTATCCATGAGCTGGTGTGGTTGCTCTAACCCTCCTTTTAAATAAATGGGTCTTTAAAATTATACCTTAAATGCACTATAATCTCTTCGAATTGTTCCTAAATCCTTTGACACTCCTTAAATAAAATGAGCTGGTGTGGTTGCTGTTACATGTTCCTTCGAATTGCTCTAATAAAAACGACGTCGTTATGGCATATACCTCTTAATTTCCTTCAATCAAAAGGACATCATTTTTTTTGGTTGTAGTCTATATAAATTTCAAAAAGTGCCCATTAATGTGCAGTAGCAAAAAAAAAAAAAAAAAAAAAAAAGAAGAAGAAGAAGAAAAAGAAGAAGAAGAAGAACAACATTACCGATCCATTGAAGTATCCATCCAAAAACCTGTTTATAATTCTTAAATGTAGAAAATTTTTCCTCTCTCTCTCTCTCTCTCTCCTATAACATTTTGGTTTCTTAAATTCTTCATTTCTCCATTATATTCTCAATGTGGAATCATAAATAATTATATAGCCACATGATCCCTCTCTACCCATAATCTTCTCCACCTCAATTTTTCTTTGATCCCTAAACATCCCAAAATTCAAGTCCTTCTACTTTTTTTTCCTAGGTTCTTGGTGCTCAATATGTTAAGGTTTTACGTATGTTAGCTTCTCTCACCTTGATGGGTGATTGAAAATAATTGGTCAATTTTGTAAACACCCACACACACATATTATTTCCTTCATGTTAATGAATTTTTGAATGTAATAAAATTTTCAATTAATTGATTTGTGAAATTGTGAGAAGATTTAAGTTTTAGAGGAGATCCAAGAGCAATGACATCGAAGAATACTTCAAACGAAGAGCACCAAACAACAACTAAGTCACCACCATTGTCATATTCATTGAGAATTTTCAAGTTTTTTTAGTTGAAATATTATTTCAAATTCTTTTCTTTTTTCCTTTGATTTATTCAAGGATTTTTTTATATACAATTTTCATATTAAAATTATTAATTATATCACAAATCACATAGCCATATAATTAATAACATCTGAATATAAAAATATTTTAGTTTATCTCCTATTCGGTCCAGTTCGGTCTACTTCAGTCCTATTCGGTCTATTTCGGTCTAATTATCTATTCCGTCTAGTTCGGTCCTATTCTATCCATTTAGATCTAATTCAGTCTATTTGGTCCACTTCAGTCACATTCAGTCCATTTCGGTCCATTTTTGTCCACTTGGTCTATTCGATCCAGTTCGATCCAATTCTGTCCACTTTGATCCATTCAGTCTACTTTTGTAAATATATAGTATATATATAATATATTACTAAATAAATATTATATATTATTAAATAATTTAATGAAATAATTAAAATTAAAATAATAAAAATCACATTCCAAAATTCTAATTTTAAGTAATTTTAGTTTTTCGGTTTATATTTCAATTATAAACAATTGGTTACTTTGTTGTAAGAATCTCAAACCATAGTTTCCATTCTTCTTTGGCGTAAATATGGTTTCCTTTTTGTCTTAATAATTGTTGTGCTGTGGTCTTATCAAAAAAAAAAATTGTTGTGGTCATACATGCATACAATTATGCCTATAATATTCAAATATGGTTACAAAATCATTGCAATAATTTTTGTGCAATCTATAAAACCTAATGTTTGTATTAGACAATTAATCAAATAGTCACATAGCTCATTGAAATGCTATCCAAATGTTGTGTGAAACTCAAATTGTCACCTCTAAAAACAACTAAATAGTAAACCAAATTTAAGTTAAACCAAAGGATGAAAAGAGAGAACCTGTGCCTAGGAATTATAACACAAAACTACCCAAATCTATATACCATTACAAATCTTCCATAATAAAGAAAAAAAAAATAGCCTAGAATAGAAAACAAATAAAATTGAGGTGAAAATTAAATAAAAATTAACAAAAAACTCATTATTCTTTGGCATAGTTTAGCTTCCCCTTCTTACTTAAAAAAAAAAGTTTTCTTATTTGAAGTCAAGCGAATCTTGAGAAGTACAAAATTCTTTTTTTCCTTTTTATTTATTTTTTGGTTCTATATTAAATAATTAGATACCAATTTATGCTTTGGTTCGATTTCTATTTCTTATGGTTTATGATTTCTTTCAACTTGAATTTATTTTTTGACCACAATAGTTGAATTTGATTGGATTTAAATTAATCTTATGTATTTTATGGTTGCTTATAATGCTTTTGTTATATTTAATTTTATCAATTTTATGTCTTCTAGTAGATGTAGTATAGTTTTGTCATGTCCTAATATTTAATTTATAAGAATGTGAGTTGTGACTATTCAAAATATTAGGAAAAACAGGGAAAAGATGACTTTAATTAAGATGTTCAATTGGCCGTTTATATTTCTTATTATTATTATTTTTTTTTGAGAATCATATTTCTTATTATTTTGAGTGCTAATAAGAACTATACTAATTAAAATTTCTAACAATAATTATGTGCTATTTTTTATATACATACACACACTCAAACACACAAACATGAAAAAAATGTGAAATAAGCACACATTAATAAACTTTTATATGTATCACCCTGATCAATCATATGATATATCTATGGCTAAAGCTGAGGAAGAGAAAATCAAACAGTTTAATTAGAACAACATATCAGACGAGAAGATTAAAAATAAAAACTTGATATATGAGAAAGAAAATCTTGACATGTAAAACTAAAAAAAATGGAGCTAATTCCTAGCTAGACTAATAATAATTCTTTTCAAGAGTACTAGTGTTCCTCAGACTCAATTCTAGAGGCCTAATATAGTTAAACCTTCCAGCGCTTGTTGCATTTGACGCAAGTGATATAAGTTGTCATGGGTTCATCGGCACTCCGGGTCTGCAACTGGTAGTAGGTGCACTTGCGCTCGCGGCACCGGCTGCACTGGAACATGTCAGTGGTGGCCTTATCTTCTTCATCAGCATCGTGCACACATCTCTTCAACTTTTTCAACTTTATCTGAATGTTCTCACGCTGCCTTTTATCGCTGGCCATCTCTTCGGCACTCATGGTTACAAGAGTCTCCGCCTTGATCCCTCCAAGAAGAACCTTTCGCCTTAAATCCGGGTTCTTTGGGTCTCTGAGATTGAACAAGACTGATCGATACTTAGCCTTCTTGATTGGATTAGACCACCCAATTCTTTCGTACATTGCAGACTCTACTGCAGCAGCCACTTCAACTGGGTCAAGTGCTGGTGATATGCTCTCATCAGTTTCAGACGATACTCTTGAAAAGGCCTCTGCCAACAGTTTCCTAACGCTCTCACGATAATCAGAGTTATTCTTGATCGACTTGGAATCTTGATGATGATGATGATCAATCTTCTTCTTCACTATTTCTGTTTCTGTTTCTGCATTAGGAACAGTAATACCCGACTTGATTATCAGTCTCTTTCTGTTTGGAACCCCGAAGTCTTTTTCAATGCTCAGTGCCGCCATTGTCAAGTTTGATTCAGAATCTTGATGATCAAGAAGAATAAACTTCAAAGTATCAGTCTCTTTGGAACCCCAGTAATCTTGTGTCTCTGTCAAACCCTTACCCCTTGTTCTCCAAATTGAAGAACGTATCAGAAAACAAACAGAAACTCAACAAGGTATGAATTCTAAAAGGGAGACTCTATGTAATTCTGTCTTGCCTTTCAAGGTTGTTTTATACTCAACAATGGTTGTTGTTTCCGACACCCTTAAGGAATACGAATAGGTATAGGAAATTTGAAGGTCGGTGAGGTGATGAGGGCTTATTTAAATTTGGCTCTAGCCGTTGGTGCTGCTGTTTGGTATTTATTTTCGAGTTTTATTGTTTTTATTTTTAAGAGAAAGATGAACTGAGTTTTACTTTTTACTATTGAAGATTGAGAAGATTTTATTTACTGAGTGGCTTTTAAATTTTTAATGGGTCCTCTTCCTTGCAAATGAAATAACTTATTATCATCTAATATCTCTATTCTGCGTTCTCAGGAAAAAAAAAAAAAAAAAAAACCTCTTTCCTGCGATTTGCGATTAATTCCCTTCATCGTATTTCATGAGTACCTAAATTGTAATTTTCAAATTTTCACAATAGTAGAGTAGTAATTAGTTGACAAAGCTTATAACAACAGTAGGGTGCAAAATTGTGAATATTCTTTTAGAAAATTGTATATTTTGAATCTAAAGAATTGTGTACGGTTCTTTGAAAAATTATATTTGTTTATTGTATAGAATTGTGTACATTATTTAAAAAATTGTGTAAGTTGAATATATAGAATTGTATATATTTTTTGAAAATTGTGTATGTTCAATGTTCAAAATTGTTTACATTACATAAAAAATTGTGTACGTCAAATATAGAATCCTGTACATTCTTTGAAAAATATGACTTAAGACTGTTTTCTCCCCATTTTTGTGTTGGAAAAGAAACTTCTAGCTGTTTCGAGGCTGATTGATTTTCTTAAATGATTTGTGCCGCACAAATATGCTTTCCCTTTAACAAGATGGATATTATTTCATTAGCAAAAGAAAAATGAATATATGTTGTTCACATTCTTCCTCAATGGACTGTACCACAACATGGATTACCCTTGTATAATTGTGACTTTGCTCATAAAACTATTTCAATTCCAATAGACAAATATTGTAATTCATGTACAAGTTTGTCAAGGAAAAGAGCTCTACCTTTCATTTGGAACTAGTAATTCCCTAGTTGCTGAAAACCATTAAACTAGCATAGCAACTAATTCTGTCAATCATATTACAATTACAGTTAAATGCAAACAATTACTATGAGCTCTGCCCAGATTGAGGCACACTTATGTGTTTACATAGCCTCAGAAGTTGGCTACATCTTTCTACATCAGCAATGAAATGGAGGAGCAGCTCCATGCAGAGAGAGAGGGAGGGAAAAATCATTAAATCATTGAGGCGATGCAGCGTCAAATCTATGATCACCACTAACAGTTCCCTGGATTTGAGCTGCATACTGTAAGTTCCAAAGTACATCCTCAATAGAGGGACGGCTACATGACTCGAGAGAAATACATTTGCTCATTATGGAAAGCACAATTGATAATGATTCCTGTGAGCAAGTGGCTTGCACAATTGGGTCAATTATTCGTTTCTGGCCATCCAGGGAGTTAATAGAAGCCTGCAAAAATGAGGAATCTAGTATCAAGAAAATGATTCTCATATACAATGCACATATATTCTGTAGTTGGTCAGAATGGCAGCACATACTATTTCATTTAGCAAGAGTGCGTCTCTTCTAGCACATACTGAAGGTCCAACAAGTGCCTCAAGTAATATGAATCCAAAGCTACAAACATCATCCTCTAAGTTTTTCATTTGCCTGAAGAGATTACAATAAAAACCAACAATGATCAATGTGCTAAACTTGCAGCAAGGATACATTTCATAGCATTCATGAATTTCCAAATAAATAAAAGACTATAAAAAATTTGTCTGCTCAATGTAAATAGAAGTGATCTGATTTAAAATCTTGATAGACTAATATCTAGACATTTCTAGGTAGCACTTGGATGAATTTGTTCATGGTCAATTCCTCCAGCCCATCCAAGAAGTTCCATTTCCATTTGCATTAGAAATTAAAAAAAATCAGTATATTACATCAAGAAAATGCAGTGATTAATAAAAACCTTACCATGATTTATAGCCTTCTACTTTTGCCTGAAAATGAAGGGCACAAGTCAATAACCACTAACAACGAAGAATTTAGTGCAAAGCCAATCAATCAATAAAAATTAGAAGCCCTACCCCACATTTGTCAGTTTCTTCTGAGATAATGGACAATCCATAGTCACTCAACTTTGCCATCCCATGCTCATTGAGCAGGATATTATTTGTCTTCAGTCGATTGTGGAAGAAACCAGGAATAATTCCAGTATGGAGGAAATGCACAGCCTTGGCAATACTGATTAGAATTGCCAATCTTTCTGACCAATTGAAAACCTTTCCATAGCTATTCTCTACAAATATAAAGCAGATATACTTAGAATGTAATGCACAACTGTATAGTGCTGCAAACAAACAGGGGAAGACCAAGTCCCATGGATGTTCTATTCATTTAAAAACCCCTATTTTAGTTAAAACAAGTGCAATTTTATCTGTGAGGATGGTTGTTTCCTGCACTAGTTGATTGCTAAATATTTTTAAAAGAAGAATATAAACTAATTTGAAGGATTTGTGCATAAAAAGTGAAGCTGCAAATTGAACAGCCCTGCCTAAAGATTAAAGTACCAAAAGTTTGATATTGGATATCAAGTATTGGAACTCACACACAGACAGACACAAAAAAGAAAAAGGAGGGCTGCATAAAATTGCATAAACCTAAACATCCTATTGCCTCCAGGAACATTTCTTATTAAGTCTTTAAAAATTACCTGCAAGATGAGTACAAAAGCTCCCACTGGGAAGATATTCAGATATAAGAAAGATTTTATTTGTGCTGAAATCATCTCTTCCACCAACATCAACACAATGCCCCAAAAGGCATACCAAATGTGGGTGACAAAGCTTTGCAAGCAGGTCCAACCTGAGTTTAAGATTTCGAATTGAATATTTCTTTGACAAAGGCATACACCTAATAGCAACTAGGGCCCCATTCTCTAATCTTCCTTTGTAAAGCTGCAAGACAAAGGAGAGAGAAATTAAGAGAATCTGATATGATGGAAATCAAAGCTTAGACAGTTGAGTAAAAGCACTCACATTCAACTTAATGAGAAAAATGTGCTCAACTAAGATGGCAGCCTAATAGTAAAAGCTCACCTATTTCAAGTCCTTCCAATGAATTTGATATAATCGCAATCTAGCTTGAAGTAGCAAAATACATAATAGTTATGACATATAATGTCACCAAATATTACCACAACCAAGCATATCCCACTGAATGATTTTTTGGGGTTAATTTTTACCTTTTATGCCACCAAATGAGTCACACATGTCATGTGCCACATGTGGCTGCATAAACTTTGTACCTTGGTGTTACTACCAAAATTCAGAAGAAGGCACTCAGCAACCAAAAACAAGTGGCTATGCAATTGCAATTGTTCATAAAAGCCAAAAAAAAAAAAAAAAATTGTGAATGTCACCATGAACTTTTAAGGCTACAGTAACAGTTACTTAGAACATAATTCGAATCGTAAGGCTGACAACCTTTACTCTCTTCTGAATAATAAGGAACCAAATGTCTCATCCCCTATAACCATGACTATTGTGACTTGGAGTGCATCAATTAAATGGTACTTGAAATCTTAAGACATGGGGTTTAGCTGTCTAAATATGCACCTTCTTTAACCAGTTACCATTTAAAAGCTTGATAAAACAAAGATGACCACTGTGATATTTACCCTACATTTCATAAATACTTTTATAGCATATTAGAAGTTTTAGACAGTACCTTTCCATATGAGCCTTCTCCCATAAAGGCAGAATTATCAAAGTTGTTTGTAGCTTCTTTTAACTCTTCAAAAGTATAAGACCGACACACTGGAAGACTTGACGTGCCGAACTTTGCAGCTTCAGAAACAAATCCTAAACAAGAAAAAATGTGGTTACAATTATGTTCATCAGTTTTAAAAATCACATTCAGTTGTCCCCATACCCTAACAACACTATTTTTTGTTCCGAATTCATACATACTTTAGCAATGTTTTCCTTACAAAGAGAAAAAAAGTAATTTTACATTTTCTTTAGAGGATGACCTACTTGCACTTGCTAGAAGCTCAGAGGAGAACCCAGCTGCAGAGCTATCTTGCACTGTTTTATGCAATAAATGTTGTTCTGATATCCCTCTAGGGCAATATATTCTCCACAAAATGAGAAATCCATAAGCCAGAAGCATCATAAGTATGAAGACTCCTATAATTAAGCCCACTAAAATTCCTGCATTTTTTCTTTTGGATTGTTTCTTCATGTAGACTTCCATACAATATGATTCAACATGCTGATGCCTTGTATTAAAGGATAAGCAATTCCCATCAACCTCAACAATTCTCTTGTCTGAATTAGTGTTAAAACAAGAAGGCAATCCCCCCATTAACTTATTATTAGATATATCAATGAACTCAAGTTTGCTTCCACAGCTTAGATGGTCCGGAAGTGACCCACTTATCATGTTTGATGCTATATTCAAGAAACTGATATTAGGCAAAGAGAAAACTGCAGAAGGAGGTTTGCCTCTAAGAACATTGAATGACAAGTCAAGGTGTTGAAGCTGACTTAACTGGCCATATTGCTGAGGAATCTCACCAAAGAAGGAGTTGTTGCTAAGGATAACCATGACCACTCCTTTAGGCATTTTTGGTAGCACAGAATCTAACTTGTTGGCACTCAAATCCAACACATGTAAGTTAGTTAAGCTACTAAGATGTGGTAATTTCCCAGACATGCCATTGCTAGACATAATAAGATCAGTGAGAGTGGTGATACTTAGAATTGAAGATGGAAATTGACCTTTCAATTGGTTGTTCCTCAAGCTTAGAATTGTCAGATTGGACAAGGAATCAAAACAATTGGGGACAGTATCATTAAAAAAGTTGTCATCTAGTTTAAGAGTTTGAAGCTTCACCATTGTAGATATCTTAGGAGGAACTGAACCAAAAAGAAAATTTGAACTCAAATCCAGATATTCAAGTGAAGAAAGTCTATGAATTTTGTCTGGAAGTGGACCCCAAATGCCCAAAGATACCAAACTAAGAACTCTCAAATTGGTTAGCCTTGCCAGGGTGGCCACAAAAGAATCCAAAGAGAAGTTTTCTGATAAAGTTTGTTTTGGAATTGCAAACCCATGAAAGTCACTAACTTTGTCAGTCTTGTCACCTACAATTCTGAGTTCTGTGACAAAGTTGTCTTGGCATGTGATATTTACTTGTGGAAATGAAGATAAATAGCAAAAATCTATGCTACGATTATTCCAAATCTCCAATTGATTTGGGTACTCCAAGTGCTTTCTAAGCTGCTGAAGTACTTGGGTTTGAGAAGACTGTAATGGATAAGTACCAAGAACAAAGAAACTCCATGTAAAACAGAAAAGCAAAAACAAGCAACACCACCCCATTGAACTTTCTTTCTTGTCAATGCTTCATGGATCAATAGCTGTCATTTAATAGCACAAAACAAGGCAAATATTTATCAGTGAAACAGAGATTGACCTTGTAAATATCAAGCAGAGGCGGCTGATATTCAGAATTTATCTATTCCATGCTTTAAAGGAAAATCCATTAAAGCAGTACACATAGAGAAGCTGCCAACTTTACCTTTAAATTAGTCAAAGTTGAATCCTTGAGCAAGTTCCACAGTACTAACCTAAAACAAAGAGCAAGTTTTGCAGAGTTTATGAAGGAGAAACAGGGTGAAAACAGATATTGAAGTTTCAGATTGATAAACAAAACTAATCAAATGAGATATATGTTAAATGCTTCAAGGATGGTAAAGAAAACCCATGAAGGAAAACATGTATTATGTATAACGAACATACGTGAAAATGATTTGTGGAAGTGATCCTATACTAAGTGAACAAATGCAAAGTGCCAACAACCAGGGAATACTAACAATAACTCCATGTTATTTTGATGTAAAATTTGTGATATGAGAGGTGGGGTACCTGGTTGGTTTTAATGCATTTAATGCTTCCACATGGTGCTATATCTTGGAGATTGCGTGCTCTCTCTCTCTTTAGCAGTAAGTCATCTGGGTCTTCATTGGTAGCACTATTTCAAGTGTAAATTCTCACTCTCATTGAGCAGTGAACAAAGCAAAGTGACAAGCTAGTGCATTATATAGAAGCAGTTAAAATGACAACTGAAAAACGTAGTCAAGCA
Organism: Notholithocarpus densiflorus; assembly: GCA_030021035.2. Taxonomy (NCBI): domain Eukaryota; kingdom Viridiplantae; phylum Streptophyta; class Magnoliopsida; order Fagales; family Fagaceae; genus Notholithocarpus; species Notholithocarpus densiflorus. Next base: position 47 of record JARYZH020000229.1, on the reverse strand, counting down.
GTTACTTTGCTTGTTTGTTTGTCCTAGACTTGGCTGTTTGGTACATG